>OZ057412.1:197070492-197670492 GCA_964056705.1 Troilus luridus | reverse complement strand
AAAGTGAGATTAAATGTATAAACAACAAATTAAAGTTAAATCATATTTATTGTTAAATGCTCATGAAATCTTGTAAATCTTTAAATGGCAAAAACTCATCATAAGAGCGATGATAAAATTAATTAATCAATTGAGGTCAGAGCTAGACCTCTGACCGCACTAACCACAGACGTACCTGAAATCTAACTTACCACAATCGCCAACAATATACATACATGCACGCATAGCTCCTCCAGAAGTACAATGTCATTCCTCAAAAAAACTAGTTTTTCAATAGACGTATTTAAAAGCTACATTTCTGGTCGAAAATTAAACTAGACAGGTTTAAAAAATAAGAAGTTTGGTATTGGTTAAGCAAAGCATTCCTTTTTTAATGATGGTTTAAGAATTATTTTGAATTATTAGGAACTTTTTTGATTTATTTTGCCACTATTCCCATTAAAGTTCAAGTTCATTCATGATACAACACAAAATATGTCTTTATTAACTTAAAAAAATTTTGGAATATCGTTCCTGAATTAAAAAGGAATACAATTGCTACTGACAGCTTAACTCAAAAATGCCGATTCTCTTAAATAATAATAATGCCTTTATTCTGGGACAGATCCCTTTAGAATAACAATACAGGTATTGTGAGCTATTATTCCTTAGAATATAAAAATAATTACAATTAATTAATTATCAAAAATAATTTAGTAAGTGGGAAAGAGTAAAAAACAAAAATAATAATGCAAAAAAAAAATGCAGTTTACCTCCAATAACAATATTTTAAAAACAGATTACAAGAAGAGAAAGAAAAAAATTAAAATAGGTTAACAATAATTATATAAGAAAAACAATTAATAGTTACATAGATAACACTATCAGTGATTTACACTTACTTCCTTCATTTGTCCTTCTTTAAAATGCCGAATTAGATGATACTATACATATGTTCGTGATTCGTATCATACACACGTGTATGTATCTATATTAGTATGTATATTGAATCACAAATTCATGAGTACATTAAAAAACAACATTCATCGAATGAGAGAATTTTATCTCAAAACTGATCCTACTATTTCCGATTTTTTGGGAATTGTAGGGATGTTAGGTGATGGAATATACGGGATTTGAAGGTTGGAAGATTATTGGAAAGACGAATGGAAGAAGGTATAGAGTTCCAAAGGGAGGAGGATCGGATAAGGAAAGCTCTTTCAAAAGGTGCTGTTCGGTGGGATACTGTATATAGATCTGAGGGCCGAGAACGGGTGTTACGGGAGTGGACCGAGGTTTTGAATTGAAGGAGATCGAAGATGCATGATGGTCGGCGGGATTGGACAACTTGGTAAAGAAAGGAAGCTAGGAAGTACTTACGGAGATAGGAAGGGTAGAGCCACTTCAAGTCTCCGTAATGTCTGGTCACCGGGGCATCTCTCGGGATCCCAAAGATGAATCGAATGAAGCAATTAAGCAACCGTAATTATAGGGCGGGGATTAAATCCAACTATAATTTACAGGGGTTCTAGAAACGCGAAAATAACAATACAATTGGAGAAGAGAATAATGTACTTCGGTATTATGTATATTCATACCCCTCAATTTCCTGAGTTTCCATTGAGTGCAATAGTTTACAGCAATAAACAAAATACATATTTATTGAGTATATATCTGAGCGGAGTGGCTCAGAGGTAGAGTGCTGAGTTGACGTACCTGGGTTCAAAGCTGACAGGCTTTTATTTAATCTAGTAGCGGCCGAAAATGACTCCAGGTAGGACCTCCAGGGGCTCACCCATTCTGTAAGGTAGGTACCAAAAATAAGGAAGAAATTTTGGACAAATCAGCACCCTGCACAACCGTTGACTAAGAAACAGTTCAGTCTCTACCACATACTGAACCCTTCTTGGGTTGTAGTGCTACATTTTTTTTTTAAACAAATAAACATTTTAAAGAGACATAAAGTATATAAAAAGAACAACACAGACTCAACGATCAGAGATATGGTTAAAAAACTCCTTATACGCGTATTTACTAATTTCCTGCTTATCCGAAGTTGGGTTATGTTGTCCAGGTCATTATGCCGTTCCGACAAGTCTCCCATCCAGATACTGACCGCGATCTGAACTCGACCTCCCGTCTGGGGAAAGTGGTGTAGCGGCTTCTTATAAGCCTGCGAAGGAAAAAGGAAGTCTTGGCCAGTTTGAGCGCACTCATTGCATTACTTCACCGTTGAACTGCTGCGAGGGTCTGCTGTAATCGTCTGATGGCATTCCTCAATGTTCCACTCCTCGACTTTTTAGCAGATAATTACAACCTATTAGGGCATTTCTTTCTCTTTTTTTTACTTCGATTCTTTAGTTTCAAATGGGTTCTTTTAGTTTTTGGAGTCTTTACTAGTTTACGCCTCTTGAATTCGAAACATTTACTGTATGCAATTTATGCGGTGGGTATGCGTTAAAGTTAATCGACTAACTACCATTTTAATGATGCTATAATTAAAAGTTTAATCAGCCGATGAAGAAGAGGTGGAAGTTTGTAACCAGTCTCAATTAAGCACTGAGCTCTTCTGTGCTTCTTAAGGCATGATGGTTACATGATGATAGAATAGTTTGGAAAAAATCATTATTCAGGAATTATATATTATATATAACAAATTAATTTACAATATAAAACAATATTTTCTAGCTGGAAACATGTACTAAAATAGACAATTTAAATAAAAAATATAAAAATAAATAAACGAAAATATTTATAAGAAGCGAGGGGATGGTTGACTGGAAAGTAGACATAAGGAAGAAAATAGTTGGGGGTGCAGTCAAATGAAAACACTAAATAAGTAGTAGCTTATTTAATTATGTGCCGACGTTTCAACCCACTTTGTGGGTCATCTTCAGGGCTAAGAAAGAAAAACAGAAAACCAGACAAAATAATTTATTTTGTCTGTTTTTCTTTCTTACCCCTGAAGATGACCCACAAAGTGGGTCGAAACTTCGGCATATAATTAAATAAGCTACCACTTATTTAGTGTTTTCATTTGACTGCACCCCCAACTATTTTCTTCCTTATGAAAATATTTATAAATCCTTAATTTATTAGTTTATTATAATCCTTTATAATTTTTTTTGGTTTTGTTTAACGTCGCTTCGACTGCTGAGTCCATTAGCGACGACTGCTCTTAAATTTCTCGAAGTAGTTACCTAACGTTTAATTACTTAACCCTTTTCTTGATAATGCATCTGTGAAGATACATCAGAATTTAGCGTAATGTATTTATGTTCTTGACAATGTATCCCACAAGATACATCTGATATTCTTTTACTAACCTTTTTTTAGATTTTTTTTTAGTTTTTTTCTAGACATGGTCAAGGGTTAAGTGGTATGAATATAATTTTGGTTTAAAAAAAAAAAAATTCTGCCAAGTTAAGGGTTAAGCTTCTGTATACTGTTTTTTTTTTTTAACGGTTGACACGTTTCAATTCACAAGCTTTTCCTCTCTATTTGATATTTTTTACATTCAGACGAATGCTTGAATGTTATTTTTATATTATTACAAATTTGGCAAGTTGGTTGATACAGCCTTAAGAGATGATGAAGTCAAGATATAGGGAGCCGGTTTGCTCAGTGCTCAATTTCTATGTTAAATGTTCTGGGTTTGAAATCAGCTTCGGCATAAAAATTAATTATATATTAATTATAAATCTCATCATCTAATATTTTATTCTCACAATAAAAACCTTTCTCCAGTCATTTGTGCTTTTAATATAAAACGTTTCGACAATTACATGTCATTTTCAATCAACCATATAAACAATTTTCTGTATCATTTCTTCTTTATCATCAACTTGAAAGAGTTACAAGTCACAAATAGCTGTAAATTATCAAACATAACAACAACAATATAACAAATACTAATTTATAAAATCTGTGCACAAATAGAAGTAAGTATAGATACCCTGGAGAGGTCAAGCTGCTGACAGGGAGGACTGGAGAGGCGTTGTTGCGGAGGCTAGGGCCCTGCAAGGGCTTAGAGCCATTGGGGAAAAAAAAATAGATACCTTTTATTATTTATTGTCATTTTTACTGTTTAAAAGTTCTACTTGGAGGTCAACTATCCTCCATGGTCCTTTTGTTTAATAGTTTAAACTTTGGTCTGTTTTATACTACATTTGATTTATATTTTAATACTTTTTTAATTTTAATTTATTTATTGAAATTTACAACTGTATACAAAATACATCTAGGAAATATAATGAGTGAATACATTGACATGAGAAGACAAGTAGAGAAACTACCCAGTGGTAGTACTCAAATAAAAAGTTCAGTTTAAAAGGTCACGAGGCCATCTTCTTTTCAGACGCCTCGGGGGATTATCAGGAATTGAAGAGGTTGCGAGGTTTGAAACTAGTGGGTTTGAGTGGAAATGAAGTTTGTCATGAAAAGATTGATATCGGATTCGGGCCAAATCAGCAATAAACGGGACGTTAAGGTCATTATGGATTACTTTGTTCGTAACAAAGTAAGTGGCATTAAGGATTTTTCGAAGGATTTTGGATTGTAAGGATTGAATACGAGAGGAATTCGATGGCTTAGTGGAGCCCCTAAGCTCTATTCCGCAAGTCCAGATGGGTCTAATGATTGTCATGTATATGAGTCTCTTGTAGTTAATTGGGAGCTTAGAACGTTTATCTGGTAAATGCTGAAGTAGGCTGAAACGGCGAGCTGTTTCTTGTCGTTTCAGTCTAGTATGATTTTAATACTAAAAAATTTGTTATTTAAAAATACTATAATCAGATTAAAAAATTAAAAAAATCAATACATAACATTTAAATTAACAACATTATTTTATTTTTAATACATTTTTCTCAGTTATATACATTCTTAATTTATATAAATCAGATAGGAATGAAAAGGGATATCTAGGAATTTTTATCAGCTCTTTTAATTTTAATGAACTGATAGGAGTATCACTTGGATCTATAAATATGTGTTTGTTATAAAAATTCCTAAGGGAAATATTAAAATTACATTAGATATTTGTATTAGAAATTTTCGATATTCTCATCCCAAGCTAGACAACTTTCAATTTCTACCATCACTAATAGAAAGTACCAACATCGGTTAGTGCGATATATTGCTAATCGTTTCTAGGATAGATTGATTATACATCGATTATACTATCGAAGAATTCTTCAGGTTTTAAGATCGATTCTTGTAATAATTTCTGATTTATAGATCATAAAAAATGTCTAGGATTTACATTTTATATTGTCTTTATATTGATTTTAACTTATTCCAATACGTAAACTTGAATATTATTTTTATTTGATGGGGCTTCTTTTATGAACTATCGATCCGGTATAATTGAAATATTTATGTTTCAGAGAATCCGTTTATTAAGGAAGGATTTATTTGATCACACGGTATTAATCATAAGAACGAGCAGTTGCGTCAAGTATGTATGTCTGTAAGAGTAAAAGTTGAAAAAGGAAATAAAAAATTTGTTTAAGTTTCTTTGAAACTTCATATATTTAGAAGTGAGTTGACTTCGTAATTTTTTTTTTTAATAGCTGTTACTAATTTATTTAATTTCACTTTATACAGCTATGGCAAATCAGAAGATGCTTCAATGGGTACCCAATTTTTTTCCTATTTAGGATGGGGTTTTTAATGAGTAAACTGACACCTTCCAGGCTCGGAACCCCCATATTACGTCCATTCCGAGGTACTGCATAACCAAATATAATTTTTTTTTTAAATAACTAACTTATTATACTAACCACTATACTGCTGGCGAATCTGACCACGATGGTCAGGTCTGACTAAAAACTTAATTTTAAATTTAACTTTTTAATTAAATTTTTAATTTTATGAACTAACTTTTTATAAATTAAATTTATAAATTTTAAATTAAGTTAGTATCGTTATTAATTAAATTTTATAACTTTTTATTGAATTTTATTATTAAATTAAATTTTTTAATTTGACTTTTTAAATTGAATATAATTTTTTTTTAATTTAAAATTTTTTGTTTTAATTTTAACTTTTAAAAACTTTTTTAATATAATACAGCTAAAAATTTAAATGATAAACCTTAAACCATGACTGATTTGAAAAGCGTTGGTGAGAAGACGAATCGATTTTTTTTTTATTTGCAATGCTTATCATCAATTTAATCTTCTATCAGTTGTGGGGGAAACTGGCAGATGAGCGTTATATTAAGTTAATCATCTCCTTGCACTACCGTTGGCTTAGAAACAGAACAGTCTCTACCATGTACTTAACCCGAAATTGTGGAAGGGCTTTAGTAGTAAAAGTTTTTTTTTTATTCCGTCTACGAAGAATCTAGGAATATGTGATCTCAATGAACCTACTAACTACCCTACTGAAGACCTGGAACTTTTTTTTTTAAACCAATTTTGGTTTTTCTCTTCTTTTGAAATAGTATATTTGTATGCTTGGATACATTTTAAAATTAATGTTTATATATTTTGATGTAAAACTATTAATAAAACTACAAAAAAATTTTACGCTATGTATTTATTTATTTTTTTAATATAACACTATCATTTGCATAAATATGTATGATTTCACAGTATTCTGACACATCACCGAGAAAATAAATGAACAATTCTTATGGTAGACACTTGATTATGTATTTCATTAGAATCATTGATCAAATGGATTATCATTCAACTCTCTTAAAGGAATAAATAAATAAGCCGAAAGCAAAGAGGAATTGAAGAGGAGAGCTGAAGGAATGAATGAAGGGTTTCGAGTCATTCCGCTTTAAATCTGAATTTCTATTGGTAAATAAACAGAGAAGGAACCATATAGAGGAAGAATTTGAGTAAATTTTAAGGAAAACAATTTCACGTTTTAATATTAATACATATTTATTTAATTAAATTATTAATATAGCAATAGTCCATCGGTTAATAAGGATTTATTTGGACTACATTACATTATCTTCAAAAATAACGTTTTCTTATGTCAGATCGGTAATTATTTTTCTGAGATTCGCTTCAATCAGCGAATTAAACCAATATATTAAATTTTTTTGAACCAAAGCGAATGTGCTTTCACCTGTACCATTTAATTTAGTACATGTATATGTGACCAGTAAGGAAACATGTCAACACTTGGGTTCGCGGATTCACTGGTTATATTGGCTGAAATCATCCATAACGACCTTAATGTCCCATTTGTTGCTGATTTGGCCCGAACCCGCTATCTATCCTTTCATAACAAACTTCATTTCCACTCAAACCCTCTGGTTTTAAACCTAGCTTCCTCTTCAATTCCCGATAATCCTCCGAGGCGTCTGAAAAGAAGATCGCCCCGTGACTTCTTAGTTGAACTTATGATTTGAGTACTGCCAGTGGGTAGTATCTCTACTTGTCATTTTCACATGTCATTATGTATCGCTTAGCACATTTACTAGATGTATTTTTATTATACAGTTGTAAATATCAATAAATAAATTTAAAAAAAAAAAAAAATATTGGCTGAAAACACAGAAACTATACAACTAAACATGGGTCGAAAGTTCGTATAACACAAGTGAAACACTTATTATCATATATAATGGTGATTTAGAAACAATTGATGTACGAGGAAATAATTTTATAATTTTTATAAATCCGTTGAACGAACAAAGTCTTACGGTCTTCGAAAATGAGGTATTGTGTAGATTATTTACATAGAAAAAAGTTCACTGGATAATATATAATATATATATCGCTTATAATTGAATGTAATTGATCACGAATTCATAAAAAGATAATCAGCGATGAACATAAACTTACATCCATCCACACCCTCCCAACATTACTCCTAAACGATATTCCTATCACGATTACCTCCTCGGTGAAAAACCTAGGCATCACCATCGGCCAAAACCTTTCCTGGAAATCCCACATCGCCCAAATATCCCGACGGACAATTAGTTTCCTGAAGTTGTTCCATCGTTCTCGTCATCTCCTTACACAATCTTCCCGTAAGCTTCTCGTATCTTCTCTCATCTTCCCCCACTTTGACTATTGTAGCGTGGTATATGGAGGCCTCTCTAAAATGCTTGAAGACAGATTAAAGAGAATAATGAACTGCTCTCTAAGATTTGTGCTTGGTACTCCGAAGCGATCGCGCGTCTCCCACCTCTATGATGGGTTAAAGTGGCTCTTCCCTCCCTTCCGAAGACAATATTTCCTCGGTTCATTCTTATACCAATCCATTCACTCTCAACACCTTTCATATATCTACAGTCTCCTCCAATTCAAATCATCAGTTCAACACCATAAAACAAGATCCCGCCTTTCTGATCTCTATATACGTTCACACAGATCTAAAGCACTCGAACGTTCCTTTCTCGCCCGCTCCACCACAATGTGGAACTCAATCCCTCCTAATATCCGTCATACTCCCTCTCTATCATTATTCAAATCCTTGCTGTATCAACATCTATTAGCTTCCCAAAAGGATAGTCTCTAGGTAGGTTAGTCATTTGCTTAGAATACAATGTATATAATAACTCATTGTGTTATCTAGTTCTTTTAATTCTGCTCTTTGAAAAGCTGAACATCATGTAAAGAAATTATTGCATGTTAGCTCATGTATTTAACATAACCTATGGGTTTATCTATTCTCTGTAATTGCTTAATATCCTGTCAAGATCTGTACTATTTATTTACTTACTATTATTTTTGTTTATATATTTCTTTTTAAATTGTTTTCTGTCATGTTTTCACGCTTTATGATTTGTAACATTTAGCCTTCTGGCCAGATAAATATTATGTTTTTTATTCCTGTTCATATCTGTTATTCTAAAGGGACTCTGTCCCAGAATAAAGTTACTTTTCTATTCTATTATTCTATTCTAAACAAGCCCAGGCGTAGGTGGGAGGATTGCATTAAGGGTCATTTCATGGGTTAGGGTTTGTAAGTTATAAAAGTTTGAAAGTAACGATGGGAAATATCGGAATCGAGCATTTGGGTCACCATGTCACGTTATTCTTTCCTCAGTCAAAATGACACAGATCTGTAGTACCTTTTTTGGCTCACTCAACCTAAGTGGTTACTCTTAATTAGAGAAATGCCCGGGGGTTGGGCACGATCTTAGGCTTTTGTAACTTCCTACACAATCTTTTGTTTAAAAACAGAATATCACTACCATATTGAAATTAATATCCTATGAGGTTATAGTGGTGCAGGTTTTTTTTTTATTATAGAGTCACAGCTCAGGTTATGTATGAGGTATAAAGTTATATATTGAAAGCTACATACCATATTTTTAATTTATGAGGTAATAAAATAAATAGATTTATCTGCAATTATATCGGAACGGCTGAACGATATGGAATTTCAGTTTCACAATGGCTACGAAGCCTTCACACTTCAGTTCATACTGCTCAGGTCATTGAGTGGAAAAAGAGTTGTCAATGAAGTGTGAAGAGTCAGTTGGTTTTGGCATTATAATATTTTATTTAGAATAGAATAGAAAACAAACTTTATTCTGGGACCAAGTCCCTTAAGAATAACAATAATGAACAAATAAAATATACATAAAATTCATCTGGCTAGAAGGCTACATAATAATAGAAATCATGAAGTAATCAAGAGTGACAAAACATAATAAAATCAGAAATAGAAAAAAAATATATATATAAATAAACAAAAAGTACGAAACTTGACAGGATTATAACTAATTGTCGCAAATAAATATAGGTATTGATATTAGCAAAATAACATTAATACAACAGTTAACAACGAAATTGCTAAATAAAATAAGTGAATGGCATAGCATGCGATAAAGTATTTGCAAAGTCTGTATCTTCTTTGTTGTTGGAAAAATAAACAAAACACTTAGGTAACGAGATTGAGTATTCAATACTAATTTATTCAAGCGGAAGATTGACCTGCCTGGAGAGCGTCTTTTTGGGGTGCCAAGAGATGAAGGAAAAGCAGTGATTTGAATGAAGCCAGTGAAGAAGAATGGCGGATGAAAGGAAGGATTGAGTTCCACACTGTGGTGGAGCGGGTGAGGAAGGAACGTTCGAATGGTTTAGTTCTGTGGGAAGGAATGTAGAGATCGGAAAGGCGGGATCTTGTTTTGTGGTGCTGGATTTGAATTGGAGGAGACTGTAGATATATGAAGGGTGTTGCGAGTTAGTGGATTGTTATAGAAAAACACTAAGGAAATATTGTCTACGAATGGGAGGGAAGAGCGAATTCGTAGACGAATATATTTATAGAAGATAATATTTAATACGAATGGTGATGATTTAAGTAGTCATATACCTGAAAAAAAAACCTGTAGCACTACAACCCATCTGGGGTTCAGTACATGGTAGAGACTGTACTGTTTCATGGACAACGGTAGGGCAGGGAGGTGATTTGTTCTAGATCACGCTCAACCGCCAGATTTTCCCCCTTGTTTTGGGTACCCACCTTATAGAGGCTGGGTGAGCCGCAGGAGAGTCCTAGATCCCATATGATCCACCTTCGACTGCTGATACTTTAAATAAAAGTCTTGCCAGCAGCGGGATTATCGCCATGGTTCTCTACCACTCAGAGACTCTGCTCCCACTAACGCGTCGACATCATAATATTTTATTTAAAGTAATATGGCTCATATATATTATATGTAAAACAGTATTTGTAGAAAATTCTTACATATTAGTATTTCTATTGCATTTTTATTAAATCTTTTAAATAAATTTGTTAGGTTTTTCCCCTTCGCTTTGGCCAATTAGAGACCACGCGTCAATTTCAATTCATTCTCATTTGTTTCTTTCTTTTCCTCCAATACCCTCTCATTCTTTCACCTTGTCTCTTCTTTCTTTCTTCCGACCACTTATTGCCTGTTCTTTTATTGCTTGTGCCCTGGAATCCCAAGTTTAACACTTTCTGAAGGCATCCCTCTGTACTGGAGCTTCTGCTTTTATGTTGTGTATTTCTAATTATTTTTTAATATCTCGGATCCAGCCTGCAGTTAATCTATTTTCTCAGGAATACTTAAATATCTGTTTTGGCAGCCTGTTGTACATTCTGTAAGAATGTCCTAAAAAGATCAGTCTTCTTTTCTTTATTGTTATGTTAATGTTTTCTATGCTTTAATATATTTCATCATTGCTTCGAAATATTCAGGTTTTTGTGCTTCTTCATCATAATTCTTCTTTATAATATTTCTAGTTTGTCTATCTTATAATTTGAGAGCATCCACTTGAATAGAGGCATTCTGGTGTAAGCTTTTTAAATAATTGTTATAACTTTATTTTGTTGTAAACATTAAAGTCCGAAAGATCTTCAATGAAACTTCAATCGAGAATGATATATCAAAGTTCTCATTCCACCCTACCGACTTATTCATCTATGGCAGTTACATAAAATAAATTTGTGCAACATTTTTCAGAAAAATTAAATTTTAAATTTCGGTTATATAGATTAAGATTTATGGATTAATTAGTTTGGATCATATATTGGGACAAAAAAAAGGAATGGATTTATTAGATCAAATCCTAGAAATGGAGATGACACTATGGAAGTGATAATCTGTAAATTTTCACGAGGATCATTTAGTTTTTTTTCTTATCCTCAATATTTATTTACATAATCTTTAATTTACATAATACAAATTTAGATGAGGATCGTATTGACACAAACATTTTATAAATAGAACGTTAATAAATGACCTGTGTGAGCAAACAGTAAACCTGTACCACTACAACCCATGAAGGGTCTGCGGTTCAGTACATGGTAGAGACTGTACTGTTTCATGGACAACGGTTCTGCAAGGAGGTGACTTGTCCAAGGTCACGCTCGACCGCCAGATTTTTCCCCCTTATTTTGGGTATCCTATTTTTATAATATTTTATAGAGGCTGGGTGGGCCACAGGAGGGTCCTAGATCCTATATGATCCATCTCCGGCTGCAAACTGACTAAATAAAATTCATGGCCTGCAGCGGGAATTGAACCAGGATTTCCGGCATGGTAACTCAGTACTCTACCACTGAGCCACACCTCTCCCTGGTGAGCAAACAGTACAGGGCATTAAATGAGCATTGTTGAAATGGAATCATCCATATAGAATAGAATAGAAATTTATTCTGGGACCAGGTCCCTCAAGAATAACAGATGTTTACAAAATTAAATTAATATAATCTGGCCAAAGGGCTACATTATAAGAATGATACAATATTTACATAATAACATGAAAATAAATATATTTTATTATATTAGTTATTGATTTTATTCTTTCAATAATAATTGATAATAATAATTTATTCTTTTCAAATAAAAATATTTAGAAAATAAATATAAACTAAAATGTTTTGTTTTGGTAGAGAATAAAAAAAAAGAAAGATACAAATTGACAATTAAAAGAAATAAGCTGAGAAAGAAATAACGCCTGATGCCTCGGAGGGTTATCAGGAATAGTACGGAAAGCAAGTTGAGACACTAACGGATTCAAGTGTGTATGGAGCTTGTCATGGAAGGATAGGTATCTAGTTTGGGCCAAATCAGTAACATATGGGATATTAAGATCATGATGGATGAGTTTGTTTGTGACATAATAAAGAACATTGAGGATTTTACGAAAGATTTTGGATTGTAAGGCTGGATACGAGATGAATTGGATGGTTCAGTAGAGCCCCGTATGTCCAAAATAGGTCTGATAACTGTCATGTAAATGAGTCTTTTGTAATTAATTGGGAGCTTAGAGCGTTTGTCCAGTAAATGTTGAAGTAGGCGAAAACGTCGAGCAGTTTCTTGTCTTTTCAGTCTTGTATGAGGATTCCAAGTGAGACGTTTATCCAGATGGAGTCCTAGGTAACGTATCTGTTCGACAGGGTTCAGTGAAATATTATTAAAGGATAAATAAATAAAAACACCTGACAATATAAAAATCAATATCAAAATGAGTAATTCATCAACCATATCTGATAAATATGAGCTATTAATTAGTAATGATCAAAGAGCTTGGATTTGAATGTGGTTAAGAAAGGCGCATGACGGATATCTGGTAGGAGCGAGTTCCAAAGATTGGTGTATATATTAAATAAGATCAACTTAGAATATTTTATGGAATCCGGGGTAGCTCGAAAGCCTATATTTAATTTATCATAGCCAAAATTAATTGAATTTTACGTAAATTATAATGTTCCCAAAAAAAAACACAAAGCAAAAACTAATTTGATTTTAAATACTGATAGCAAACAATTAATTTACGTTATTTAATTAATAGAGAGAAAAATATATTTTGCGGGATTAAAAGAATTAATAATATAGTACACTATCTTGTTTTTGTTAGTTCATTTAACGTCACTTTATGCTGCTATGGCTAATCGGAAGATGCTACAGTGGGAGCTATTCAGGTTTAATTAGGATAGTGATTTTTAACGAGTACCTGAGATCGTACTGCGTCGAGACCTCGTTTAAAGGGTCTTCCGAAGGACGGCATAACCATGGATTTTTTACTCCCTTTAAAAATCCACCTGCCAGGCTACGAACCGATTATATGCCGTATCTTATCATATTTGTTAACCGAACTTTTTATTTTTTCTCAATTTCAGAAATTTCAAATGCCCTAATTAGCCTGTTTTATTAAATATATTTTATGGTATACATAAAAATTATTTATAAATTTATAAATTTTTTTTCTAGGCTTTGAAGATATTTTCCACTATTTCCATCTACACTAAATTGATAAATGAAGGATTGAATTAGTCTGGTGGTGCAGTCAATAACACAAAACAAGCAAAACTTGTTTTATTGTCCCGATGTTTCGGCCTAAGATGTAGGCCATCTTCAGGGCTAGGAAGTGGAGCCCCAAAGCTCTATTCCGTAAGTCTAGATGGGTCTTATATAATTAATTGGGAGTTTAGGGCGTTTGTCTAGTAAATGTTGAAACAGCCTGGAAAGGCGAGAAGTTAGTTGTCGTTTCTGTCTAGAATAAGGATTCCAGGTTAATCGTAGGTACTGAACCTGGAGGAAAGAGCTAGAAGATGCAGAAGGGACAATTGGCATGAATAAAGACAAGTAGAGAAACTAACCAGTGCTAGTACTCAAATAACCATTTCAACTTAGAAGGTCACGAGGCCATCTTCTTTTCAGCCCCCTCGGAGGATTATCAGGAATTGAAGAAGTAGTTAGGTTTGAAACTAGTGGGTTTGAGTGGGAATGAAGTTTTCCATGAAAGGATTGATATCGGATTTTGTAAATTACAAATAAAATTAGTAGTCTAGCGCCGTATACTAATGTATCAGTACTTTTGAGTCATATTCTGGATATAGTCATCAATGGTAATTATTGTATCAATTGATAATCATATATAATCATAGTTGTTTTAAACGCAAATTTCCTAGATTTTCTTCGGATAACATCATGTCATGGTGCTAGTTCGATGATGTATTTAATCAATTTTTAACTCCATAAATTGACTAATATTCTTATCTTTTAAACCTGTTTCTACGGAATATATTATTTTTATGAGCTCGCTATGGTGACAGGAACTGGTAGCATGACAAGCTTGAGGTTCCGATTTCAAATCCCGCTGTGAAAAATAATTTATTTAATCTGTTAACAGGCGATGGTGGACCATCTGGTGACCATCCTAGGGCTGACCCAGTATCTACAACCTCAGTACCCTTAATTGGGGTAAAAACCTGGTGGTTGAGAGTGATCTCCCTGCACATCCGTTGTCCAAGAAACAGCACTGTCTCTACCATGTACTGAACCCCAGACACTTAACAGGTTGTAGTGGACAGGCTTTTTTATATAAAAAGAGTATGTGCACATAAAGATGTGCTTGTAATACACTATGACAATAATATTAACCCGTTGAACGGAACATCTCTGAGTTGTGATCTACAGAGAACATCCGTCATAATGACGGCTATCAGTGTAAAATGTGAAAATTTGCATAATTTTCCATATATTACACAGTTATAAAGTTTGCATTTCGTTTTTTCCTGTTACCATAGACCCTAAGTACTTAAACATGTCCACATGTTCGAACTTATTCCCTCCTACAACAATATCACTAAAATTTCGCCCTTTCCTGATACTAACAATATACTTAGTCTTATCCCTCAAGCACGGATATTTTACTATTCATATTCAAATTCAAACCTCTTTCGTTGTGTATCACCTTTTTAATGACGTATTCCAGTGTTGAATTGAATAGTACAGCCTCAGATGTTTGGGGCGCTATCACTTGAATAATATTAACCGGATGCATGCTTCGCAATTCCGTGTTATGTTCTCTAGTGGTCTGATCCCTTTTTGGGCCGAATATTCTACACAACTTATTTTCGAATACCTTCAGTTGTTCTTCAGACGTTGTTCATCCTTCAGCTTTAGCGGCCAAGTTTCACATCCATAAAAAGGAATTGGAAGGAAAATGGCTCTAAAAATCTTGATTTTCAGATTTCGGGACAGATTACGTGAGCTAAATAATGTCGAGACCGAATAACAACCTGCATTTCCTGCCTTTATTCGCGTGATAAATAAAAAAAATATGAACGATAAAATTTGTCTGGGGGTGCAGCCATTAATAACACTAAATAACATTAACTTATTTTAGACAAATTGTATCCTTCATTACGATCTTCCAGCCAACCATTTTCCTCTTTATTAATATTAATATATATATATATATATATATATATATATATATATATATATATATATATTTATATAAGGAAGAAAATAGTTGGGAGTGCAGTCAAATAAAAACACTAAAGAGTCTTGCTCCAGCCCCTTATAGCCCTGAAGATGACCCACAAAGTGGGTCGAAACGTCGGCACATGATTAAATAAGTAACGACTTATTTAGTCTTTTTATTTGACTGCACCCCCAACTATTTTCTTCCTTACGTCTATCTTCCAGTCAACCATATATATATATATATATATATATATATACATAAATTGATAATTACATAAAATTATAAAGTATCGTGGGATATTTATTATTTATCCTCAAATTAGAAATTGAACTGTAGACCTTGCCTTGCCTAGCTCGACCTACGGTAGGAGTATCTTATGCCAATTATATAATTCTTTAGAAAGGGCAGGGTATTGGGTTGCGGAAGTTTAGGGGACATGGGATATTCTTCGTTTCGAAATCGGAACACATGTTTATCTTCGTAAAATAATGTTGTGGACTAGCATCTAAAAGATTCCCAGCTGATATCAACGTCATTCTTACATCTTACATATTTTTTATAACATAAATATCAGCTGTATACGTCCATGATAGTTCTAGTCTTGATCTGATAACAGCTTTCAACATTTGGAACTGAATATCTGTGTTTATGTGTGAGTCGGTCTACAATATGGTAAGTCTCGCTTAGAAATTAAATGTTGTACTTAAAAAACAAATTATAATTGAAAATTGAATGAAATAATCTCATTATTAAATCAACGAATTGTATAGGCCACTTAATAAATCGTTCATATAAATAAAAATAAGAACAAATTCAAAAAGAGAAAAATAATTTTTTTTTTATTTAAAAAAACAACCGAAACTCATGAAGAGTCTTGGTAGGTGGTAGAGACTATTTATGTTTCTGGGACAACTTATGTTTGGTCCTAGATTAGGCTTAACGACCAACGGACCCAGTGGAATGTACAGACCATCCTCCTGGGGTTCAACCAGCCTCTATAATTGGGGTACCCTTAACTGGGGGAAACACCAGGCGTTTATGCGTAGAAACAGCACAGCTTCTACCATGTACTGTACCATGTAAAATATATAAAAAGGACAAAATGAAGCACATCACAGTCTATTTTTCAGGTATTTCCTCCTTAGCCTTCATGGCTTTTAGTGGTATAGGTTTTTGTTTTTCTTAACTAAACATTTTTTTAATTTTTTTTATGCAAGTTGGAAATCTCAATAGACACCTGAGGCCAAAAATCCTATGGGAACAGGAGTGTGGGACTCCAACTCACTAAAACCACCTTCTTGAGCAACAACTGTGCTAGCCCAAAAAGTCGCTCCTCTTTCATGTGTAAAATCTCGGGTGTGGAATATAGCCAATTGGCTAGTCTGCCAGTTTAGTGGAATTTTCTTTCATTTGGAGTTTTAATTTATTTACTTTGCGTAATTCACTATCATTAGGCTCCTCTCTTTAAAACCGCCTTATTTGATGCGAAGCGTCCTCATCTATGCTCTGCATTTCTGGGTTTACGGGGATTTTAATTCTTTCATTATGACTATCCGAAAACTTTCCAATCTCTTCTCTGACAGAGTTACTTTGAGGTTACATCGCAAATTGCGAGAACACGGAGATATAGGATCAGTGAAAAGAAGGGATATGTCTGACCGAGAAGCGAACCAGGATGGCTGAGGTGGCTAGGCCCCACGACGGTTACGTGGAATACCCGGGTTCGAGTCCCGGTCCTGGTCATATCTTTTCTTTTCAAATAAAATATTTAAAAATGGTTTAGATCTTAAATTAAGATAAAAAGGTTTATAACACGGAACATTATTGATTAATAGACATATGTAAATTAATATATTATTAAATCGGAAATGCCAATTTATAAATCGATCATATCAATAAAAACTCAAAAAGAGGAAAATAATCATTTTTAAATTAAATAAACAACTGTATCACAACAACTCATGAAGAGTCATGAAGTAGGTGGTAGAGACGGCGCTGTTTCTTGGATAATTTTGATTTTTTCCTGCATCACGCTTACCCACTAGGTTATTCCGCTTATTTTGAGTAACCAGTTTTTAAAAGCTGGATGAGCCCCAGGAGGATCCATCCCCGGCTTTTAACAGGTTGAATAAAATCTGCCATTAGCGGATTTGAACACAGGACTTTCAGCACAGCAACTTAGCGCTCCACTCCAAAAAACTCAAAGCCTTAAGTTTCGGGATAAAGCTACTACTAACACTGAAATAACAATGTTAGGGAAAAGATTACTAGTGAATGTTTCGCTAATTCAAGCATCATCAGGACATAACAATGAATAAGATAAAATTCATAACAATGAAAATAAAATGGAGTACACCTCACATCAACTGTACAAATAGACGCATCAATTTGAGACAACAACCTCACTCTAAGAGGGTCAACAAAACCAAAATGAAGAAAATACACAAACAGTTGGGGGGGGGGGGTTCTATAAAAGCAGCTGAACAGCGGAAAAAAACAAAAAAAAACAAAAAAAAAACAGGTTGAACAAACATTTTGAATTTGAATTACTATTATAAATTTTTGCAATATTTTTGAAATTGTCTAAGGCACGATTTTGATCAAATTCGAGAAATTAAATAGTCGTTAATAAGATAAGCTAGGTTTAATTCGCACACAAAAAATGACAAATTTTCAAAATTCCGGCCTATAAAATACCTTTTATTTGTTTTTACTTAAAATAACAAACTAATTATCTTCTCAAAATCTTAATAAATTAAATATAAAAATATTTTACGTAAGATATTGTTAATTAACAAAAGAGGAATATTTTCCAATGTTGTAAACTAATTTCTGGAAATAACGGATGTAATATGTGAAATTCGTCGAAAATGAAGAGTAAAAAAAATAAAAAGCATCAATTAAATTGATATGTGTCTATGATAAATGATATTGTCTTGAATGTAGTGCACGAAGAATTTAAAAAAAAATTGTCCTGATGAAGCCCATGAAGTGTATTGGACTCAGTACTTGGTAGGGACTTAACTGCTTCATTGCCAACGGTTGCGCAAGGAGGTCAACTACACAACAGCCAAGCTTTTGCTCCAATTGAGAGTACAAACAAGCCCTATAGAGGCTCATGAGCTCCAGGACGTTCTCTAGAGTCTAGAGCATTATAAGGCTCGATACTGATATCACTAATCACTGTTTATGGACATCCGTTCGCAAATTGGAGCCCAAACCCAAATCCTTAAGGACCCCTCTTACGTCTCTGTGTAACCATCTTATTAATTTTGTTATGGAATCGTTTCTCAGTAAACCTAATAACTTTACGAACCCAGCTTAGCTGTCGATAGCATTGCAGTTATATAACAGCGTGCATGCTATACAATTCTGCGTTGTGTAATCTCATAAATTTTCCAATGGACTTGTTCTTTTTAGGATCGAATGTTCTAAGCAATATCTTATTCTCGAAGACGTTAACACGTTGTTCATATTTCACAGTAAACTGCCACGTTTTACACCCACACAGAACTTCTGACAGAATCACAGTTTTATAAATTCTGATCTTTAAGTTTCTGGACAAAAGATTCGAGTTCATAAGATTGATAAATAACGAGCATTTTTTACCTTATGCATTATGTATACATATATAATATATATATATATATATATATATATATATATATATATATATATATATATATATATACATATATATATTATGATGTAGGCCTTTGGCCAGATATATATTCAATTATTTTGTTCATCTTTGTTATTCTAAAGGGGCCTGGTATATAAATATATATATATCCAAAATATTTTATATTATTACGATCATAAACAATACATAAGGTAAAATATAAAATATATATATATATAAAAGGTATATCCCAATGACTATTTCAAATTCCTATTTAAAACTGAGATACTCATAATCGCACAGTTTCAGAGCCGTATACATAATGATAAATATTAAATATATCTATTATATAACACGTATGTATAAAAACACATTTATAAAACTGAAGTACCACAGCATAGACAAATTTATTGTACATGAAATAACCAATCAGCATACCACAAAAAAGAAAGATTGTGAAGTAAAAACATTAAAATTTGACAAGAAAATAACATTTATTAAGATAGAAGGAAATATTTAAAAAATAACAGGAATATTGCCTCGGAACAAGTGTTGTCATTATATATATTAAGTAGTTTATGTTTCGAAAAAGATTGCAAAGAAAAGTACTTACTTAATGAAATAATATATATTTTCTTTTACTTTATTTTTTTATTAATTGTTATAATTAAAAAAAAATTATTTTGTAGTGAAAAGATTTGTTCAGACCAGGATTCGAAACCGGGTAACCCACGCCTCTAGCGTGGTGCTCTAACCAACTGAGCTAACCTGGCTCGTAACACGTCCAGACAAATCCATTCTCTTCACCGATCCTATATCCCCGTGTTCTCGCAATTTTGTGATGTGCACGGGGAAGAATGTTCATTGAACATTACTTTAATTGGGATCTTGTTGACTTACGACAATAGGTCATTTACGTAATATACCAATACGCCAGGTTAGCTCAGTTGGTTAGCTATGACGTCATTTCAACTGTCTTCAACTGACATTGGCCCAGTAATCCCTCATTCGTCGCCGGTATTGCTCTCATCTTTCTTCCGCCCATCTCTATCCCGTCTTCAGCTTTGGTTTATCTTGAAAACTCACACGGGTATCCAGTTTCATCCTGAGACGGTTGCTTTCCAGAACATCCTCGTAGGTAATCCCCATCTACTGTAAATCTCTTTCTACCTTTTCGACTTTTCCTTTAAATACATAAACATTCGGTTCGCCAGTCTTATATATATATAATAGCTTTCATTCTTAACAAGTGGCTATACAATGATATTCTCCTTATTGTATTATTATTAAAAATGTTATAAGTTAGTGATATATTTTATTACGTCACAACTCCTAAACAGAGGTGCTAACATTGGAATGTAAAGTAAAGGTATCAGGCGCCGCTATAAGAGGAAAGTACTAATGGAGAAATTATTACGTTTTTTAAGGTTTTAGTTGCATATTTGTTTTTAATTTTTCTAAAATTAAAAAAAAAAAGTAGTATTTTCATTAACCATGGAAATAGACACCATCTTGAACCCGAAGCATGCATTATTATAGACAATAGGCCTCCGAATTCCAATGGGAAGTTGATATCGCAGAGCCGGTTGGCGTTTCTCGCAGCTTCGTCTCCCGGGCTTAAGCGAGAATGACATAGCCCCTCTAGGAGGCCGCGTAGTGGATCGCAGCGCATTAATTATATTATTTTTTTCTGAAAACAAATTAATTTTAATTTATAATAAATATTAATGCAAATTAATATCTTTCCAATTTCGACACACCTCGGCATTAAATACCATGATTAAACCTGAGGCCAATATATATACGATATGCCAATGATACATTGATGGCGACCTTGAAAAGATCCTCGCAGAGCAATAAACAGAAAAATTATTATACCAAAATGCAGAGAAGTATAGAAGCTTCACTCATGAAACACCGCAGAGAAGTTGTCCAAGCTTGCAGCAGGCATCACGAAGAGACAACTAAAATTTTACGGACACATCAGCATGCTCCCACAGACTAGACTCACCGGATACATACAGTGGCTCAAGACTACCAGTTTCTGGATGACGCCAGTTAAAATTGATCTAGAAAAAGTTTGATCCAGAGGACATCTTAGACATAAGCGTCATTGAGTACAAGGTATACAAACGGAAAATGATGTCATAAAAGACAGCACTCACACCCCAAAGACCAAAGTGGACCGAAGAAAGGAAGAGGGGCTTAAATGAACGAATGAAGGATTACTGCAAGAACAGGAAGAACAGGTAGCTATGAATGTTTCACGTTGTCTGATAATAGTCTGTATAATAGACCTGATATAATAGACCTGTAATGCGGTCTATTATCGTATACCGACGATGCTACAGTGGTAGATCTAAATTTAAACTATTCAGGTGCAGTTAGAATACAGATCTTTAACGAATGCCTGACACAACACAGGCTCTGAACCGCCATTTTACGTCACCTCCGAAGGACTGCATAACCAAGGATTTCTACTCCTTTTAAAGAAAATTAAGGTCAACTAAACCTCAGGTGACCCCGTTATTTACTTCATAGTGATAGATTGTACAGTCCCCCGATATTCCGCTAATCTTTTAAAAATAACTAATCTTTTTTAACATTGAAATATTGATTATATATTATTTTTATTGTGCTAGTAAATACCTTGAGATGGCCGAGCGGTTTAAAGTGCTTGCATAAATGTACCTGCTTACAACCTCGTTAAACTGTTTTCCAGTGAGGCCTGTCAGTCTACTGGAGCTCTTTCAACCCTTGCACTTATATCGAAAATTCCATTGTGCTGTCCGTAAGGTCAAATATTAATTTGAGGATTGTATTATATCTCCTCGCGCGCTTGTTGGCTCCTAGGAGCCATAATCTATGGATTTAGATCGATTTGCAACTGATCTTGAACAAGAGTGTGCCATGGAAACCAAGGTTTTCAGCAACGGCAGGCTGGACAACACCCAATAGGCTTTCCATTTTCTCGCAAGGAATGTGTTTCTGTACCATATCGGTCGACCCAAGATCTAAATGGTCTTTAGTGCCAAAGGAAAAGAATATATGTATATATATACTAAAAGCTCATTTTTTCACTGTCAGGGCATGAATATGAGACTAACCTAGTCTCGAAACGTCGCCTAAAGAAGTTGAAATAACTGACTGAAACTTAAGAACCAAAACATAATATATATATAAAATGTTGATTGATTCAAATACTGAATTAAGTGTGTGTGTCGAAACAAAAACTAATTTGAGTTTCTCACTGTAAAAAAAGTAAATTTATTTTTATTATAACAATAATTTCCTGCAACTGATTTACAAACTCATTATACTCTACAGTCTTACCTATAAAAAAAGAAACAACATTTAAAGCTAACATTTTAACTCTATTAACATCTTTTAACAAAACGGTTTTCGTTAAAGTAAAAAACAATACACAAATCAGAATAACCTCCCCGGTTCTTCACCCTCAGCTGTTACCATGGTAACCGTATCAGTAGCATCCAAATGAAAGACGCTTAGTGAAAGTCTTTTAAATATAGATATATGAATGTTAACTCAATTGTAGAGGCTTTTATTAAATATCAACAAAATGTTGCGCCAACAGAATATTAAAAGAAATTTCAGCTAGCACAGAAAATCCTTCGAAACATACCGATTAAACTATATATTTTTAAAAATTTTGAGTTAAATTGTTTCAAAACATTCACAAGATCTTGACGAACGATTCGAGTCATCAAACATCCAGATCGTTTATTCCCCGAGACGTATTACATTCTCTATCGCTATTAGAAGGCTAATGGCTTCAGCTCCTTCACTTGAAAGTATACGATGATTATTTGAGCAAATGGCATATCCTAATTTGAAGTTCGATTGCTTAAGTTATTAATCGAGATCCTTAGAATGTTTTGAAACATTTTGAGTTGTATAGTTAACGCAAATAAAGATTCTATTATATGTCTGTATGTAATGAAATATGTCTGTATGTAATGAAATATGTCTGTATGTAATGAAATATGTCTGTATGTAATGAAATATGTCTGTATACTAACTTAACGACACTTTATGCAGGTATAGCTAATCGGAGTATGCTACTGTGAGACTCCTAAATTTATGGGCGACCTGTGATCTGGTGGTTAGCATAACAAACTACTAAGCTCAAGATCGCGGGTTCATAGCCCGGCAGGTGGCCCTAGGATTTTTTAAATGGAGAAAAAAAATATTTATATCAGATTTGAAACTAAAAAAGTTCTGGTCCTTATCGAGGTTCAAATAAGACTGCAGACTTGGTGGCGAGTAACCTGTCTGCCAGATGGCCAAACAATTGATAGAGGGTGGGGGAACAGTTAAGTTTAGGATTAGGGGCTAGGGTAGGTACCTGGGGAAGCCCGACAGTAGGCAACAGTCCCTTCTTTTGTGAATGCTAGCCCAAAATTCCTGAAGCCTAATACTTATGCTCTCCCAATTTTTTCATTTTGTAATACATTATAAAAACTTCAAAATTAAATAGTTTTTTTAATTTTTTGCTACAAAGTTTTCAGTGATCAAAAAATTTTCAAAATGTCTAAAAACACCTCATTTTTCGACCTAAAACACAGATTTGACAAAAAAAATGGTGCCTGATGGAGATTTTCTGACTTCGGATTCGTGTTCAGCACAATTCAAAACATAATAAATCAACATTTTTGTTGAAGGGAGAATTTTAATGCAGAACAGTGTAATTGATGAACAATTAAAATAAAAAACAGGACTGAAATAAAATCTATGAAGGCAATAAAACATAACTATAATCACACGAGAAAAATATGTGCCATGCGACTTAAGGTTAAAATTGAATGGAAAGAGTCTTGAAATGAAGGTTGGAATATGATAGCGTAACAACAATGATGGTCAATTAAAAAATTATATAACATGGTATTGTCATATGTAATGAAGACACGAGACAGGCACATGGATAAGGATGGAGGAGAAAACATATATGACAAAGAAGAAAAACAAATCTGGAGCAAATAAATAAATATTAACCTAATAGGAATAACAAAAACCGTTTTTCATTTTCGCTAACTTACCGTTATTTCAAAGCTAACATAACAAAAGAGAATAACTATTATTAAAAAAGTATAAATAAAAGGATGCTTTTATTAAGTATTGTAAAAAAAAAAAATTTTAAGTTTCCACAAACAAGTCCACTTTTTAAAGACGAGAATTTTTAGAAGGGTATTTTATTAGATCGGTTTTCAATTTGAAAATCAAAATCAAATTTCATTTTTTGTTTTTTTCTCTTAGAAAATTCATGAACGTATGGTATTTGACCAAACGAACTTTTCAACCTCTTTCTACAATTTTTTTTTTATTAATATTATAATATTGTAATAAAATTAGTGGTTCAGTGTTCAGTGTTCAGTGTGTGGTGCGCTGAGTTTCTGTGGCTTAGTGGGCTGTGAAGATTATCGGGATTCGAAGAAGTAGCTATGTTTGAAACTAGTGGGCTTGATTGGGAGTAATGTTTTTCATGTATGGACTGGTATCGGGTTCAGAACATGGAGACTGGTATCGGGATTTTATTCTTAACAAAATAAGGAGCATTGATGATTTTACGAAGGATTTTGGATTGAAGGATTGGATACGAGAGGAATTCGATGGTTCAGTGGAGCCCCAAAGCTCTGCTATTATAAGTCCAAACAGTTCTTATAGCAGTAATGTCCTTTTTGTAATTAATTGGGAGCATTAATAGAAATTTATAAATAATTATGGGATATCGCTCCTTCAAAAGAACGCCTACAGTGGCAAATGTATTGGTCGACACTTTTCAATTTAGGAACAACATATCTGATATTCTTATTTTGAAGAGAAAAGATTTGCCCTAGCCGGGATTCGAACCCGGGTCTTCCGGATCTCTAATGCGGCACTCAACCAACTGAGCTACCAGGGGTCGTAACCAGGATTACGAATACCAGGGGGTTCGAATTCCGGCCAGGGTAAATCTTTTATCTTAAAACCTGGTTACGACCCCTAGTAGCTCAGTTGGGAGAGTGCCGCACTAGAGATGCTGAAGACCCGGGTTCGAA
This sequence comes from Troilus luridus, assembly GCA_964056705.1. Taxonomy (NCBI): domain Eukaryota; kingdom Metazoa; phylum Arthropoda; class Insecta; order Hemiptera; family Pentatomidae; genus Troilus; species Troilus luridus. Next base: position 197,645,167 of record OZ057412.1, on the reverse strand, counting down.
TCCCGGCCAGGCCAAATCTTTTCTCTTCAAAATAAAAATATTTATATAATCACCATCAAATAAAAATAAATAAAATATAATTTATAAATATCTGATATTCTATTTTCATGGATATGATATGATGAGAGTTTTTTTTTTAAATAAACTCATGTTTTGAGTTGTATAATTTTTTTTTTCTTTCTAAGTAACCTTATATATCTTGTGTCATGTCGCATGTAACTCCTTATTATAGAGATATTGCAGATGTAAGATTGTTTTTTATAATTTGTGTTGTATACATATTCTGAGTTGTATCATGTTTGAATCTGTTTTGTGGGAATAATGACATTAGTTAAAATAAAAAAAGTTACTAGCTTTTAAAAATTTTCTCGCTTTACCAATATCCGAATTTTATAACTCGTTTGGTTTATTTTTTACAATACATGGAACTTTCAAATTCCTCTATTAATAAATTATTTTTTCTTTTTCTTTTGAAGGAATAGCGATATGAAATGGTAATGAAAAACAAAAAAAGAATAATGATTTTACATTGTATAACGTTATAGGAAATGCTTTGATTTGCCAATGGCCAAATTTTTTTATTTTTTTTTAACTGACATGGAACTTTCAAATACCTCTATTGGAAAATTAATTTTGTTTTAGTTATGACATTGTTCTTTTGAAGGAGCGATATGGATCAATGTTATGATCTTTGTTGCCCCTTGAAACGAAGTTGCGTCTAGACCAATGATTATTTAAAACTCTAATTAACAGCTGATTTTTTTGACATCTTCACTATACCTATGGTTCAACGAACTGCTAATACGAACTCCTGGATCATGCTACAGATCGCAAAGCCCCCAAGATGACCCTGAACCAGAGGAAGAAGTGTAGCAGGTAGGAGGGGTTGGTGTGAGTTGGGAGAAAGTCGCGGTCTGGTATATAAGGCTCCTGCAGCCCCACAGCCAGCAACACACACCATCAGCATCCAACAGCACCTAGGATGTCTCCAACCTTCAAGGTATGTACCACCGAACCATGGTCAATATATATATGGTAAAGCGACGGACATCGAATCGCGAAAAGTTTAAAGTCCCGGAATTTTTTAAAATACCAAAATCCCACTTTGTAAAGGAACCAACAACATGTTTCATTTTATTAAATTTGAAAAGTAAAACTAAAAATGCCATTTTCTAAAAAAGTTTTAATAATCTCACTGCTTTAAACACGAACATTAAATATTAACCTTATTAATGTTTGATAAAATCTAATTTTCAAAATGATCGGATGATATTTTTATTATTAAATATTTTTTTTTGAAGATTTGTCCTAGCCGGGATTCGAACCCGGGTAGTCTGCATCTCTAGTGCAGTGATCTAACCACTGAGCTACCAGGGGTCGTATCCAAGCCAGGCTAATCCGTTCTCTTCACCGATCCTATATCCCCGTGTCCTCGCAAGTTTTGTGATGTATATAGGTATGCACATAGGATCCAGACTAGGAAAAACCTTTCTGTTCAAAATAAAATTATTTAAAAAGCATGATTTTCGTTTCTTTTGATAGTAAAATTTTCATTCAAAAAATCTCAAGACTTTTTCAAATGAAAACTGAAATAATTCTTACATATCTAAACTTTAGTTAATTAATTAAGAGTGAGCCAAGAAAAAAAAAATTGGATAAAAATAAAGTAAACAAATTTTTTGAATTAATACTGCACAAATTAATGGACGACAGGAAAGGCTAGTCGCTTACTAATAAAATTCTATAAAAACTGTTTTTCCGATTGAATTGTAGAATGTATCACTTTTTTTCAATTCAATTCTTAGTTGGTCTTAAGCTACCAGCGAACGCACCATTGTCTTATACCGGAAGTTTCCACATTTCATTTTTATTTTTTTTCGGTTTTTATGTTTAAGGTACCGTGATAAGTATCAAAGGGTTCTAATAACTAAAAAATATCAGTTAATGCAGTCTCAGTACACGCATGTACGAGATGAAGTTTTGATTTTTTTGATTGAGATGATATTTCATTTTTATAAAATATTTTTGTCAATTTTCGAACCTTTTTTTGATAGTTATGTTTCTATTCAATTAATCTCAAGACTTTTACAAAAATAAAAACTGAAATAATTTTTACATATCTAAACTCTAGTTAATTAATTAAAAAAGTACTGTCAGTAAATGCAAGTACACGCATCTACGAGATGAAGTTTTGATTTGCTTGATTGAGATGATATTTCAAGGAAACTAAAGTATATAAGTTGATAAGGATTAATACTGACTTCTAAATAGCTTTCCATATACCGCATTGTACGTTATCAATTTTTAAGAAGATAAAATAGATATAGTATGCTGTCCTTAAAATATAGATATATCCTATCCCGGTCTTTTTGTAAGTCTATAAAAGAGGAATATACCGCCATGCAATGTTTCATTATATGTCAAAGGGATTAAGCAGCGTCTTTGATAATACCCCCCTGGAGACTATACTTTTTCCTACAGTTCCAACAATTATCGTTATATTCCAACCAATTTACACAAAACCTTGAAAATACCTTCCTGGTGAATCACTCTATCGATTGATGAAAACCGCATGAAAATCCGTGCAGTAGTTTTTAATTTATCGCGAACAGACAGACGCGGCCGAGGACCTTGTTTTATAATATGTATAGATGTTAAATGTTAAATCCTTAACATGGCTGAACCCAATGCCTTTCATCGTTTGCAGCGGTACAGGTTTTTTTCATCATCTATACTTAGGAGTAAAAGATCTTTTTTGTTCTAAGATATTCTCATTTAGAAGAAAACCTCTGAGATCAAATATGCAGAAGTTCCCATTCCCAGAGTTATCTAACTGGTTTCAGTTCTATGATAAAGACAAGCTGGAGGGTTCCAGTATCATCATCTTCTTTCTGGAGTGCGCACTTTCATAAGATTTTTCGATCTGATCCTCACACACTCCTTAGATATTTTAAAGCATTAAATGCTTTGTTCAAGTTTTAAAATCAATATTGAACATAATTTTCAATAATAATAGCATTTGAAGGACAAGCTACTATCTAGTTTTAACTCTAATATACTCATTGTCCTGTGACCTAACAAAGATAGGATGTGTTGCAGATATTGCATCTGTGCTTGCTGCTTGGATTAGCGGTTGCTGAGAAACAGAAGGACAAGAGAGGAGTCCTTTCTGGCATCCATGGCATCTCAGGTTCTTATGGCAGCGGTGGTGGCATCTCCCTAGGCGGTCATGGCATCTCTTCAGGATCATATGGCAGCGGTGGTGGCATCTCCCTAGGCGGTCATGGCATCTCTTCAGGTTCTTATGGCAGCGGTGGTGGTATCCTCCTAGGCGGTCATGGCATCGGTCTATCCTCAGGTAGCTTACTCAGTCCAACTATACTTTATAGATCGTTGAATCCGTGTAAAATAGTCTTGAACAAGTGTTTATTTTTTTCAGGATCCTATGGCGGTAGCTACGGATATGGAGGCGGCTATGGTGGTGGCTATGGAGGAGGATACGGAGGCGGCTATGGTGGTGGCTATGGAGGCGGGTTGGGAGGTGGATTAGGAGGACTTGGAGGCGGACTTGGAGGAGGACTCGGAGGTGGACTTGGAGGCGGCATCGCGATCTCCCAGACCCCGACAACAGTCAACACCGTCAACACCGCAGTCGCAGTTCCAGTTCCACAACCGTACCCAGTCACCGTTAACCGCCCAGTACCAGTTCCAGTGCCCCAACCGGTACCAGTGTCTGTCCCCCGCCCAGTCCCCGTTCCAGTTCCACAACCGTACCCAGTCACCGTTAACCGTCCAGTACCAGTCACCGTCAACCGCCCAGTACCAGTACCAGTGCCCCAGCCCGTACCAGTCTCTGTTCCACAGCCCGTGCCCGTGTCTGTTCCTCAACCCTACCCCGTCACCGTGACTAGGCCAGTCCCAGTTCCACAGCCCGTGCCAGTTGTCGTTCCCCAAGTTGTACCAGTGTCAGTAGGAGGAGGCGGTGCCGGACTCGGAGGCGGACTTGGAGGCGGTCTTGGAGGTGGACTCGGTGGTGGACTTGGAGGCGGTCTTGGAGGTGGACTTGGTGGTGGATATGGAGGCAGCTACGGTGGTGGATATGGAAGCAGCTATGGTGGTGGATACGGAAGCAGCTATGGTGGTGGATATGGAGGAAGCTACGGATACGGAGGTAGTTTGGGCGGTCATGGAATCAGCCTTGGAAGTGGATTGAGCGGTGGTCATGGAATCAGCCTTGGAAGTGGATTGAGCGGTGGTCATGGAATCAGCCTTGGTAGTGGATTGAGCGGTGGTCATGGTCTCAGCCTTTCCAGCGGTCATTATGGTTCTTCAGGACTCGGTTCCCTGTCCCATGGAAGTGGCTCTTCATACTCAAGCAGCTACCACCATTAAGTGAGTTGTATTACCATATTTCGGTCCTTAATTATACTTAATCTAAAACTTTCAAAGACAGCATAAGACATTTACAACACAAGGACTCTTTCATTATAAACGTCCGTACAACCAAAAACCATAGTAAACCTAATATTATTACACTAAATTTTTTAATACCATTTTAATCCGAAGTATAGCTGTAAAAACATATTCCCACATATTAGGTTATAGGTGAAACATTTATCAGTCACCTTTATTCAGGGCTTATAAGGGTCCAGCATTTGTACTATTGCAAATACAGCGGAGGGCCGCCTTAGGTACTGGGAGCCAAATACGGTTCGGGCGCCGAAATAAATCTGGAAGTAATTATGCAATATATATCTCGGTTTTCATATGGATTGAAATACTAAATTTTATCTGAGAATTGACTTTTTACTAATGGCATGATCATTTAATTTAAAGAAAAACGGATTCATATTAATACGTAATGTAATGACAATGAGGCAAGTATAGTTTTAAAAATATCGGTGAGTTCCCATGTGCAAACTTCTAGGCTCCTACTAGTAAGTATAATTATATTTTATTGTATTTTGCAGGAACCTGACTGACGGTAAGACCTCACATCGAAAATCATCATCGCATTCATCTTGATTACATCTCGTCAGCATCATTTATCATCAGTATTATCATCATTTCATCATGAGCATGTCATCGATACATCGTTAGTTCGTAATTTCTACGTTAATGCGTACTGAATTCGTATATTTTTGTATAGTATTTAAAAAAAAAGTCAAATAAATTTTTTTTATATTTTTTCAATTTTTTGTTTTCTTATCGTACCTTTTTTTCACGGAACGGTCTTAGAGATCACGCGAATATCGCCATTTTCACTTCATTCTCTCCTTCCTTCTTTCTTCCCGATTGCTCTTTCCTTCTTTCCTCGGTCCACGCTATTCCTTTTCTCGCATCTCTCTTTCCCACAAGGGCCTTAATTTCTTTGAGTCTCTTCCCATAATCGTCCCTATCGAAACAGTCTTGGTGTATAATTTTCTCTCTTTTAGTTTCTTCCTTCATCTGTTTGATGTACCCCCCCCCCCCCCCAGCACTCTTGTATCCTCTCACTTTATAGAAGATTTCTCTATTTAATCTTTGGATCCTCACCATATGTCCGTAGAACCTTAATCTTCTTATTCTTATGCCCGTTTCCAAATTCACTTCTTTGTATATTTTACCAATATGATGTTTTTAATTATTTAAAATTATTTCAATTTTCGAATTTTCATGTTATAAGGATCTCTCTAACAACTAAACTATTAAACGAGCAGTATATCAAAACAATGTCACAAAAATTTTAATACCATATAATAATTGCTACAGCTTTAACAGTATAATTATAAATAACCGGTATGGTTGTAAATGTTGAAGTAGATTCAAAAACAACTCTGGAAACCCCATTTTATATTGTACATTAGAAACCACACAGCACTAAATATCCATATCGTAAACTTTACGAAATTTTATAAAATCAGGTTTATTAAACGGTTTGGAAAACATTGGAAAAGATAGTGTTCTCTCATTGGGATACAAATATATATTTAATAAAAATTGTTATGCGAAGGTATAGCAAAAATAATATATTTTTGATTGTGTGCTTAGCAGAGGCTCAGAGAAAAAAAATAAGAAAAGTCATATGAATGAGTGCTGTTTTTTTTTTACAGATAATTATCTACTACTAATTATAATTAATTCATAAAATAAACCATTTTTAATAATTGTCATATTTTTATTTATAATTCTATTATTCATAATGATATTTGAGATAAATGTTTTAAAATCTCTCTCTCTATTATATAAAAAAAAGTTGCTTACGAGTAATTAATTTATACAAGTCGTGAGGGATGGCCATTGCGTTGTGGAAGCTTAATATACAATAACCTGAAAAAGCTACTTAGGCACTCCACTCTCTCTCACTCTCTCTCTCTCTCTCTCTCTCTCTCTCTCAATCTCTCTCTCTCTCTCTCTCAATCTCTCTCTCTCTCTCTCTCTCTCTCTCTCTCTCTATCTATCTATCTATCTATCTATCTCTCTCTCTCTCACACACACACTACTGTCTGCAGTCCTCATGACTAACTATTTTTTTATTATTTTTTTTTTAAGAACTTGTTATTTTTAAAAAGGATGTAAAGATAAAACACCCCTTACAGATAAGGGACCTGTAACTCTTTTCAAGATGAAATGATAAAAAAAATAAGTTCTTAGAAGGTTTGAAAATGACATGTTTGTCGAAACGTTTCATATAATAAAGTGTATTTCATAAATTACTGGAAACAGGTTTTCATTGGGAGAAGGAATAATTAGGCAACTTGTTACTTAAGTATTCCATCACAGATTCTTACGACTAATAGATCTGTAATAAAAAATAATACATTATTGTTATTTGTTTTGTTTTTTTACATTACTAATTATCTGTTTGATTTATTTATTTATAGAGCACGCGATAGTGATATCATTCCGTAGTGATTGTTAATTAGAAATATCTGCGACTGTGATAGATAGCCAGTCTCCAAACATGGCGAACATGGAGCAGATGGTGTCTAATTCTTTGTGTGGTCTTCCACTAGCTACGGCTAGTATAGTCATTGGCGTACTTCATTCTGTGAGGATTATTTATTTATAGCATTATTATAGTCATTAATTATATCAGTATAATTTATTTTTTATATCGTTCTTTTGATGTTGAATATTTTAAAATATTTTTATTTTGAAGAGAAAAGATTTGTCTTGGAAAAGATTGGCAGGTATTCGAACGGGAATATGACGTAGGTTAGGGCGAGAGAATAGATTTGCCTGGCTTGGGTGCGTGCCTTGGTAGCTCAAGTGGCTAGAGCACCGCCCTAGTGACGCTTGCGACGCGGCTTTTAATCCCGGCCATGACAAATCTTTTCTCTTCAAAATAAAAATATTCAACATCAAATGAACGATATAAAAAATAAATTATAATAATATGAAATTGATGTAAGTCAACATGATCCTAATTAAAGTTATGTTCAATGAACATTCTTCCCCGTGTATGCATCCCAAAATATTGCGAGAACACGGGGATATGGAATCGGTGAAGAGAATAGATTTGTCTGACTTGGATTCGTACCTTGGTAGCTCGAGTGGTTAGACTACAGCGCTAGTGACGCTGGCGGCACGGGTTCGAATCCCGCCCAAGACAAATCTTTTCTCTTCAAAAAAAAAATTATTTATTATATATTTTAGTTGTAACCATCCCTTATTCGTAGCAGAAAGAAAGATTTTGATAATATAGGAGGGAATACGTTTGAAAGTATTTAGGGTGTTTGATAACTAGAAAAACTAAATTCAAGAGGAAATAAAGACACATTTAAGGAAAAATACTTGTTATTATTCGGTCTCGACTTTACAAAGCTCGCGTCTTTTGTCCCGATATCTAAAAATGAGAATTTATAAATCATCCTTCCAACTCTTCTTTACTGATGTGATACTCTGAAGAATGAACAACGTCTTTAGCTATTTGAAAATAAGGTAATGTGTAGAATATTAGGTCCAAAACAGGATTAGACCACTGGAGAATTAATGAGATTACACAACGCGGAATTGCGGTGTATGTACCCGGTTAATATTATTGAAGTGATAGCGTCGCGAAGATTAAGATAGGCTTAGTAACGAACGAATTCCACAAATGTTAATAACCGCTGAAGCAAGTGGTAAACTATTTTATTTTAATTTTTTATAATTTATTAGTTGTTTTAATTATTTAATTTTAATTCTAATTAGTTTAGTTGGTAGAGTCCTGTCACTGTAAGACAGAGGACCCGGGTTCGAATCCCAGCCTATCTATCTAAGATTTAGGTATGTAGAGCTTAACGATGGTAATAATGATAAAAGTGAAAATAAAGTTCGTTAACATATATCTAAATATAAATACAAGATATAAATAATAGGTACTTGTGTATATAATGCACGCCCAAAATAGGCCAATGTTCTACGCATGCCCAAGCAGTTACATTTTATAACGGTTACATTTCTAACAGTTACCTTGGATAACCTTACATTTTTGACAGACATTATTGTTTGTTTACTAGTGTCCTCGAGAGTTGTTGTATCTTCATTTTTGTTTCTTACTCATTTGTTGTTTGTTTGGTGATTTATTGTACATTTTATGTTGTTTGGTGATTTATAATTATACGACAATGCTTATCTTATGAATCGTATGTTTTTAAATAATTATTTTAATTTTAAATTGTTTATATATTGCATTATTTATTTATGTCATTATTATATTTATTTAGATTATATACTTCATTATTTTGTTATATGCTATATATGCAATTATATTATTATTACTTGGATTTATTTATTTCCATTATTATTACATTCCATGTTATGTTTTGGGCAATAAGTATCTAAGTTTGGCCGAGATCAGCTCCCTTCGGCCAAAATTAGATCCCAATAAAAATATTTGAAAAGGTTATCCAAGGTAACTGTAAGAAATGTAACTGTTATAAAATGTAACTGCTTGGGCATGCGTAGAACATTGGCCTATTTCGGGCGTGCATTATATACACAAGCACCAAATAATATTAATACAATCCTGTACCACTACACACTGTGAACGGGTCTGGTGTCCAGTACATGTTAGAGACAGTACTGTTTCATAGACAAAGGCTGTGCAGGGAGGTGATTTGTCCTAGGCCACGCTCAACCATCAGATTTCCCCCCTTATTTTGGGTAACCACTTTACAGAGCTTGGGTGAGCCCCAGGAGGGTCCTAGATCCCAAATGACCCATCTCCGGCTGCTAGCAAGACTCAATAAACTCTTGCCAGCGGGGGCATATCTTTCCTCTTCAAAAAAAAAAATTTTATGTTTATAAAATATTTATTTTATGGTGGCCGTCAACATTGAAGGATGAACAATGTCTCAAGGTATTCGAAAAAAAAATATTTCGTAGAATATTCGGCCAGAAAAAGGATGAGACCATTGGAGGTTATGAGAGTTTTCACAGTTTGTGGAATTGCGAAGTATACGCCTGGTTAATATTATTGAAGTGATAGCATCCCAATGATTAAGATGGTCTTGTAAAGTTGATGAAACGGAAAACATCCGAAGGGTAGACCGAGGATTAGGTGGGAGGATTGCGTTAAGAATCTTGCGGATTTGGGTCTGGGGGTAAGTGGTGGACGGAAGTTTGGGGGCAGAGATTGGGGGGGGGTGTCGGCATCGAACCTTGGGCTCACTAAGCGTTATTATTATTATTCCCTACAACAATAATAAAAAACTGATACTTCCTTTGTATCGGCTAAATTACATAATTAATTTGGGTTAATCCTAGATCAGGCCGAGATTATTTTATACTGTTTACTTAACTTTGTGTATATTCTTCAATTATTTCTTTTATTAGAAGCGAGGGGATGGTTGACTGGAAGATAGACGTAAGGAAGAAAATAGTTGGGGGTGCAGTCAAACGTTCATAACGTACTTTTTTGTCAGTTAGACCGCGTCTAGTGTTGATCCAGCCTCCTTATAGGTACGTACCTTTTTAATACTCATATCTTCTCCTCACCCCTTTCCTTCTCCATTTTGCACACCTTTTTTCTCGTATTAGCTTTTTGGCATCCATCATATGTTATTATTATTTGATATTTCATTAGCATTTAACATCACTTTTTCATCATATGTCATTCTATTTCCATGCTCATACCATATTGTTACTTATATTTCTATACGTTCCTTCTATATTTATGTCATACATTTATACCACTTCATACTATATGTATGCGTTTTTTAAAAACTGTTATACTCTATATTTATATCTTGACTTGCTACTGTTATTTTTCCTTTATTTACTCTTTAATGCCATTTTGGCTATACCTTCTTTCATTTTACTTATGTAAACTCCCCAGGAGTCTATTATCTTACATTTTATAGTTTTTTATATATATTCTACTACCTTTTCCATAATTTTACTTCTCACCTCTGATGTTTATACTTTTCCTTTTTTAAATAACTTTCTGTTTACTTCCTTCTTATATCTTTGTAAAAAAATATTTTTGGCATCACCACCGTTCTGTACATTTTCTCTGTAATTTTTTTATTCATATATATCCCTCACTTCTGTTCTAAATTTCTACTTCTCTACATAAATATTTTTTCTCATTTATCATATACTTAGTCTGCAATGTATTTTTATAGTTCTGTTATTTTGTCTGTTTTTCTTTCTTAGCCCTGAAGATGGTCCACAAAGTGGGTCGAAACGTCGGTACATAATTATATAAGTAACCACGTATTTAGTGTTTTTATTTGACTGCACCCCCAACTATTTTCTTCCTTATTTCTTTTATTGTTCTCTTAACGTCAATGCAGTACTTATATTGCTGATCATGCAGTATTTTGGTCACGGAATTGGCCTGATTAAAAAATAATTTAATTGTGTGATAATATGCTTTTAGGCCCTTGAAAACGTTTTAATGAAAACGTATCTTTCCATGGAAAAATGGATTCTTGTAGAGTGAAAAAAACGGTCAATGAATGATGGCTGTTTGGGCTGGCTCCATGTCTTTTCACGAAGCAGACCGTCCCTAGACTAAACCTCTGGGCTGTAATTGTCTCGTTTTTAATTGAAACAGGGATTGTGAGGTCAGAGTTAAGGTCTATAAAAATCCCAATCAGTTATACCCTCAGAGAGCGCAGGCCTTTTTTGTGCCTCAGAAGGTTCTTCGCATAGGGTCATCTGGACTAGAGAATGATCAGAGCAGAGGTCAGAACTCGTATTTACAGTCTTGTATACTGTTCTAAGTCCTTTTGTTTATAAAACAGCCCAGTAAGTCTAGGGTTTTACGTCTAGAAGTAGGTGAATTAGGAGTTGAAGTATCTAATGGAAGTTCATAAAGAGCATACCCCAAGTTCCTACTTCTTGGGGTACACAATCTTGAACCCCAGCATTGGTGTTTCGCGTTGAAATCATCACCTGCGATAAAAGATCGACCTAAACGTTTAAAAAAACCAGAAAACATCGAAGATGTATGCTTGCATCTAGGGGACAATATACAGCAGCTAACGTTTTTCTGTTTTGTATGTAATGTGATGCCAGTTGACTGTATGTGTGGTGAGATGGGTAAGTGAATAGGATTGTGTTTTAATGACGATTTGATGCTAATGGCGGTGCCTCCGAGAGCCGTCTGGGTGATCAGTCCTGTAAATAGTATAGTCTGGATTAAATATTCCAGATCGTGCTATGTCTGTCCTTTTTTCATGTAAATATAAGTCAAGTTCCGTCCGGTGTTGCATCAGTCCGTTTTCGTTCCACAGGAGAATTTACAAGGACCCAGCTGTTGAAAAATTAGGGGACATGGCTGTTGCTCTAGGCTTGTGTGACATGTGAGTTAGTTGTTGGAGGAGAATAAAAAGAGGGTGGATAAGGTAATTTAGGCCGTTTAATTTATGAGTAATTAAAGTAATTAGAGTAATCTCCAGTTAATTAACGGAAGATCGTAATAAAGTCGTAGGGGGAGTAGATGACCACTTGATAAACTTTTTCCAGGTGAGCGGTCAACCATCCTAACCTGAAAAAAACCTGTACCACTACAACCCATGAAGGGTCTGGGGTTCAGTACATGGTAGAGACTGTACTGTTTCATGGACAACGGTTCTGCAAGGAGGTGACTTGTCCTAGGTCACGCTCGACCGCCAGATTTTTCCCCCTTATTTTGGGTACCCTATTTTTATAATATTTTATAGAGGCTGGGTGGGCCACAGGAGGGTCCTAGATCCTATATGATGCATCTCCTGCTGCAAACAGACTAAATAAAAATCATGGCCTGCAGTGGGAATTGAACCAGGATTTCCGGCATGGTAACTCAGTACTCTACCACTGAGCCACTCCTCTCCCTCAACCATCCTAAATACATAATTATTTATGACATCTCTTGCTCTATGTTCCAGATTATCTTTGGCGGAATATTCCTCTACGAGACTTCGTCAGCGTTTCTGGACTGGATGATACTGCTAAATCCTCCTGGACTCTTGTCAATTATTCAAAGTAAGCAAACTCAACTCTATTTCATTCATCCGTAATTTTATTTACTTTAAACTCATTATCAGTTCTGAATAGTGTTCAGTTGTCTTCTGTTCTGTGCTTCATAGAAACAGTTGCTGCCTCCAATTTCCATGAATCCTCCTTTTTCAGTGCTTCATGGATTCAATTGCTGCCACCAACTTCCTTGAATCCTCTTCCATTTCCCTCCTTTCTGTACTTCATTGATCCAGCAGTAGAATCCAAAATCCTTGAACCTTCCTCCATTTTTCTCTGTTCTGTCCATCATTGATCCGATTTCAGCCTCCAAATTCCTTGAATCCTTCTCCATTTCCCTCCAATATATGCTTCATCGATCCGATTGCTGTCTTCAATTTCCTTGATTCCTTCTCCATTCTATGGTTAATCGATACAGTTCTACCACAAATTTCCTTAAATCCTCCTATATTTCCCTTTTTTGATTGCTTCATGGATTCAATTGCTGCCACCAACTTCCTTGAATCCTCTTCCATTTCCCTCCTTTCTGCACTTCATTGATCCAGCAGTAGCCTCAAACGTCCTTGAACCTTCCTCCATTTTTCTCTGTTCTGTCCATCATTGATCCGATTTCAGCCTCCAACTCCCTTGAATCTTCCTCCATTTCCCTCCATTATGCGCTTCATCGATCCGATTGCTGTCTTCAATTTCCCTGATTCCTTCTCCATTTTCCTCCATTCTATGGTTAATCGAAACAGTTCTACCACAAATTTCCTTAAATCCTTCTCCACTTTCCTCTGTTCTGTGCTTCATGGATTCAATTGCTGTCACCAACTTCCCTGAACCCTCTTCCATTTCCATCCTTTCTGTACTTCATTGATCCAGCAGTAGCCTCAAACTTCCTTGAACCTTCCTCCATTTTTCTTAGTTCTGTCCATCATTGAACCGATTTCAGCCTCCAACTCCCTTGAATCCTCCTCCATTTCCCTCCATTATGTGCTTCATCGATCCGATTGCTGTCTTCAATTTCCTTGATTCCTCCTCCATTCTATGGCCAATCGATACAGTTCTACCACAAATTTCCTTAAATCATTCTCCACTTTCCTCTGTTCTGTGCTTCATGGATTCAATTGCTGTCACCAACTTCCTTGAACCCTCTTCCATTTCCATCCTTTCTGTACTTCATTGATCCAGCAGTAGCCTCAAACTTCCTTGAACCTTCCTCCATTTTTCTTAGTTCTGTCCATCATTGATCCGATTTCAGCCTCCAACTCCCTTGAATCCTTCTCCATTTCCCTCCATTATGTGCTTCATCGATCCGATTGCTGTCTTCAATTTCCTTGATTCCTTCTCCATTTTCCTCCATTCTATGGTCAATCGATACAGTTCTACCACAAATTTCCTTAAATCATTCTCTACTTTCCTCTGTTCTGTGCTTCATTGATCCGATTTCAGCCTCCAACTCCCTTGAATTCTCCTCCATTTCCCTCCATTATGCGCTTCATCGATCCGAATGCTGTCTTCAATTTCCCTGATTCCTTCTCCATTTTCCTCCATTATATGGTTAATCGAAACAGTTCTACCACAAATTTCCTTAAATCATTCTCCACTTTCCTCTGTTCTGTGCTTCACTGATCCAGTAGTGGCCTCCAACTTCCTTGATTTCTCCTCCGTATTTATTTTCTGTAGTTGTGAATATATTTCTCATTGTGTTATCTGCAAATTGCTTCTTCCACTTGTGCATGTGTGCATTCCCAGTTTCTTTTTCCCCTGTACTTCTTTCATCTAGTTGCGGAAATCCTCTTCCATCTCGTCTCCCCGTATTTTTGTTGTTGTTCTTTATCGCCTTAGAACTTATTATTCGTTATTCTTCTCTGCAAATTTTCTTTTCTTAGATGTGGATACATGGACTACCAATTTACCACACATAATTGTTATATACTGGGAAATTTTCTTCCTTTTTTCGAACATGTACTTGGCGTTTTTCTTCTGTCAAATTCAATTTTAAAGTTTTAAGTACACAATTTCGAGCATGTTTTGTAAGCAGTTTTAAAGACAATAATTTTTGCATTGTTTTATTTGGTTAATTGCTATTTGACGATAATTTGGTCTACGCTTATAACGTTATCTGGGTACAACATTTCTTTATTAGCAACAAACTAACCCTACATCAATCCAGTATCTTAAGTTTATTGTACACCGGTAATTTAAATATATATATACGAGGGGTGGTTTAAAAAGTTCAGGGAATATACCTGAAAGAAATGTCATACATCGGTGGAACTGCTTTTATTTTTCAACATAGTCTCCCTGTAGACTAATGCATTTGGTCCTGCGATGTTCCAATGCCTTCATCCCATCTCGAAAATGAGATTCCAAAAATGAAATCTCCGCCCACCAAGGAAAATTTTCAGCTCGAGAAGAGATGAAAGTCTGATGGTGCCAAATCAGGTGAATAAGGTTGGTGTGTCAACAATTCGTACCTCAGTTCATGAAGTTTTGTCATGGCAATAGCACTTGTGTGTGCGTTGTTTGTTGTTGCTACGCAAAACACAACAGCAAAGAGTCGTCACTACCACTCACGTCACGTGTTCACTCACAAAGTATTTGTGATTATTGCGCGGGAACCTCATTGCTATAGCACTGACATCTAGTGGTGATTCAGAGAACTTTTCAAACCACCCTCGTATATATATATATATATATATATATATATATATATATATATATATATTATAGTAATAAGTTTTTTTTTTTTAGATGATCTTATAATGTACATGTTTAGCAGTGAGGCTTTTCTTTGCGTAATGGCAAGTGTGTGTTTAGTGGTAGGGGCCTGGAAGGTAAGAACCATAAGAATTTGTTAAAATATAATAGTTTTATACAATAATATTTATATTCTTAATTATATTATACTTAATTATTATTTATATTCGTAACTAACGTCTATGTGCATGAATTCATCCCTCATTCGAGCGTTCCTTCATATCCCGCTCCACCACCGTGTGGAACTCAATCCCTCCTTTCATCCGCTACGCTTCTTCAATGACTTCATTTAAATCCTAGCTTTTCCTAGATCTCCTCACCTCCCACAAAGTTGTTCCCTAAGAAGGTCAATCATTTGCTTAAATAAATCAGTATTGCTTGCTTGTTTTGGTTTATTTTACTTAAAAAAGATAAACACGATGTAAATAAATTATTGTATGCTAGCCCATTTATTTAATAATTGTTGTTATCATTATATTTATTTCCTAAAATTGGTTAAAATCCTGTCATGATTGGTACTTTTTAAATTTTTTTCCTTTCAATTTTTATTTTCACTATGTTTTTGTCACTTTTTAAATACTTCATGATTTGTATTATTATGTAGCCTTCTGGCAAGATTCATATAATTATTATTTGTCTGCCCATGCTGGCTATTATATATATATAAACTGAATATTTAGGAGAAATCATGCAAAAATGTTCCTCAAAGTGAAAAAATGAAAAGGTTTTGGAAGACAAAAAGAAGAAAAAAGTCACCACCAAAAGCAAGATTTTTCTGTTTTCATCGCTCTCCTTGGAGGGGAATATATGCAAATAATATAATAATAATAATATTTTACATGGTAGATTCTATCACAAATTAAATAATTAATTGTTATCGCCATTCAAGACCAAGTTATCGCCACCAGATCATATAGAAGGCATGTTATAAAAGACGCATCAACGCCAGATAAATGTCGGCTATGCTCGGCTACATTGGAGTCAATCCAACACATCACTAGTGGATGTGGAGCGTTGGCTGGCACTGAATATCTCCAGAGGCATAACAATGTGGCCACAATTTTGCATCAAGCCCTGGCGGTGAAATACAACCTTCTAGATGTAAAGGCGCCATATTATAAGTATCATCCCAATAAACATCTACAAAAAGGTCCTTATTAAGCTATATTGGGATGAGTCCATTATAACAGACCACATTGTGCATCATAATAAACCATATATCCTCCTTATAAAGTCGAGTGAGAAGAAAGCAAGTATAATTGTTATTGCGATCCCTAACGACAATAATGTAAACTCAACTGTTGGAGAGAAACTTCGGAAGTATCAAGAACTTGCGGCTGAGCTTAAGGAGCTATACCATATGGAAACCGTGGAGGTAACACCTATTATAATCTCCACGAATGGATTGGTTCCTAAATCCACGATGGAGGGCATTAAGGATCTGGGGCTTCGGCTTGATGTTTTAAAGGAGGCTCAACAGGCAGTTCTCCTGGACACAGCCAGGATCGTCAGAAAATGTTTAAAGATGAAAAACATAAAAACCAAAAGTAATAACTGCAGATGGTTGGACTTGTCCCCTATCTCTGTTTTGAACCCGGAAATGCGAGAAGAAAATATATATATACATCTAAAGGGACTTGGCCTGGTTAACCTGGCTCGTAACACGCCCAGACAAATTCGTTCTCTCCGTGATAATTTTCGATTTTTTTTTATTTTGAAGAGAAAAGATTTAAAAACTATCACCATCATAAGAATAGTAAATATAAAATAAATCTATATAATATAGTTAATCCTACATGATTTTTTTTTAATTTTTCTATTGCTTATGCTAATATTTACTTTGGCTAATCCTTAGATCGTAGAGTTATTAAAAGGTGGAAGACTTGTAAGAAAAATATATATTTATTGAGATCGAATGTGAGATACACGAGATATAAAAGGGACATTCTTATAAACTAATTAGTACACTTATTGTCTACTTATTAACATCAGAACTTGTGGGCTATAGACTACATTTATTTAAAAATTATAACAATTAATAAAAAAATAAATTACAAAACTTTACTTTATTTTTCTACTTGCATTTATTTATTTTTTCTGTTCAGTTACTTAATGTTTTTTTTCACGACAGAACTTATTTTATCTCTGTATTTACTTGTATAGGGAGAGGAGTGGCTCAGTGGTAGAGTACTCAGCTGCCATGCCGGAAATCCTGGTTCAATTCCCGCTGCAGGCCATGATTTTTATTTAGTCAGTTTGCAGTGGGAGGTGGATCATATAGGATCTAGGACCCTCCTGGGGCCCACCCAGCCTCTATAAAATATTATAAAAACAGGGTACCCAAAATAAGGGAAAAATATCTGGCGGTCGAGCGTGACCTAGGACAAGTCACCTTGCAGAACCATTGTCCATGAAACAGTACAGTCTCTACCATGTACTGAACCCCAGACCCTTCATGGGTTGTAGTGGTACAGGTTTTTTGGCTTTTTTTTATTTACTTCTTTGCACTTATTTAAATACGTTATGATTTTTATTACCTAGTCTTTTAGATGTATGTTGAGCTTTTTATGTTCATTTAAGTTATTCTAAGTAGAACTAATCTCAGGAAAATAAATATATATATATATATATACAGGCATCAAAGAGAATAAAATATGCTTGATATATTTACAGGGTATGCCAGGGCTCATACTCAGTTGGCTCTTACAACAAGCTGTCTTGTTACTGTCTTCGTTCATGATCCTCTTCTACTTCGTAGTCGCTTCCTACCTCAAGGCTCCACTAATCGATTGTTTATTCGAATTGTTCCTTAATGGTAAGTATTTAAGAGGAATGTAAAATAAGATCATAAATCTCACTCGGCTGGCTGATCCATTAAATTAAAAAATGAAATCCGCACAACTTCAACATTTGTTGGTAGAATCTGTACTGTTTCTAACCCAACAGTTTTACAGGTAAGTGAGTTGTCTTGATAAAACTTCTTGTTTTTCAAGAGTAATCACTTCATAGAGGCTGGATAAGGCAGTCACTTCCAGTAATGAATATCACTGAGACTGGCGACGACTAGCGGCCTGTATATGAGTTATAAAATTACATTTAATCAATTATAGTTTAAAGGTTAGAATTCGAATGAAATAAGGATAATATTATTTAATTAAAAGGTTAATATTAATAATATTTAGTAATAGCGATTCATATTAATAATAACTCAACACATAAATAACTAATTTAACTTGTAGGTTTCCCTGAAAGATTTTCTTTGTTATGGTTAAATGTCTTGCTTTAAGTTGGTAATGAATGTAAATATACAAGAATTTGGACAATATAAATAATATAACTTTTTTATTGAGCTTCTCCAAAACATCAAATGTTTTGATTAATATATTTTATTGTATCTTTATTGATTTTTAAATATTTTTATTTGGAAAGAAAAGATATGTCCAGGACCGGGAGTCAAACCCCAGATCGCTAGTCTGGAACTCTACCAATTGAGCTATCCTGGCTACGTCAGGCTTGTTCCCCGGTCATGGTCATATCCTTTCTTTTCATTGATCCGATGTCCCCGAGTTCTCGCAAGATTTGCGATGTATACGAGGGGAATAATGTTCTTTGAACATTTATTTCATATTATATATTTGACCATGGAAAGTTGAGTTCCAGAAGTTTATATATATTTTGACTTTTTAATATGTTTGACCTCAAGTAATGATTGGACTTGTAAATTTAAAGGAGGCTGTGTGAAGAACAACTAAAATTGAAAATGACAAATAAATGTCGAAACGTTTTTTAATCTTTTGTTAATTTTTTAACAACAATTGTTGACTGGAATAAGGTTTTTTTCTTCATTATTAAATTACACTTATTTAATTTGGATCTTGTTGACATACGTCATTATAATTATTATAGTACTTGACGTTTGTCAACAAGATCCAAATTAAATAAATATTCAAAGAACATTCTTCCCCTCGTATACATCGCAAATCTTGCGAGAACGCGGGGAGGTCGGATCAATGAAAAGAAAGGATATGACCATGACCGGGGAACGAGCCTGATGTAACCAGGATAGCTCAATTGGTAGAGTTCCAGACTAGCGATCTGGACGACCCGGTCCTCTGCCAACTCAGCTAGCCTGACTCATAGCACGGCCAGACAAATCAATTTTCTTCACCAATCCCATTTGTATACAAGGGGAATAATGTTCATTGAACATTACTTTAATAGGATCTCGTTGACATCGCAAAGTAGCGAGAACACGGGGATATGGAATCGGTGAAGAGAATGGATTTGTCTGGCCGTGATACGAGCCCGACTAGCTCAGTTGGCAGAGTACCACGGCGGAGACGTGGGAGACCCGGATCCGTATCAGGGCACAGGACAAATATTTTCTCTTTAAAATAAAAATGCTTGAAAAGTATATATATATTTATTATTTTTTCAGCAATCCAAGCATACTTCTTCGTCGTGGTTCTCGCCCACTTCCAAGAGCTCCGAAAAGGAAACCTACTCGAGACCAATGTCCAATTGATTACGTAGTCAATAGGAATTCGCCCGAGGGCTACTTCAACTTTAACCATATTGTGTAACCTTTGTAACCATTGTGTACTTCGGAAAGAGCAAGGAGTGTAAATAATTTGTGTATATAATGTTCAAATTGTGATATCACATTGTAATATGTAATTATTCCTGTATAATATAGTCATTTTCAACTTTATCTATCTTCATATCTATCTTGTGCTATATGAAATTCACATGTAAGTCAATCTTATGCTAATATTATTATTTCATAGATATAGTGCAGATTCTTTGTTGTAATTTTTGTTCTTTTCTGTACCCCCCCCCCCACTCCCCAGTGAGCTTATTATAATATCGGTCATTCAAAAGACTACATAACTCCAAATTTGGAATTTTTGAGGTAAGCCTTGAATAGCAATTGTATCACTTGTGAGCTACAGCTACTAGTGAAGTAAAACCTTTCTGTAAGATATATTTTTTTTATTTTCAGTCTTTTGTTTTATCTTTTCAATTGTCACATCATTACATTCCAAGATTCTAGAAAAACAACAATAATTCAGGTATTTTTTTTTAATTATTAATTTTTCAGAAATTTGTAAGTTTAATTTACTAGAATAAAATATAGAATATATAATTACATTATTATTCCGACATAGCCTACCTATTTTTAACTATATATATAAAAGACTTACCCTAAACGTATTATATATATATATATATACTGTTTTCTTTAAATAATATATATATATTAAAGAAAACAGTTTTGTAAATTGTGCGTGAAACGTCAGCTTTAAATATTGTTTTATAATGTTGATAGATTCAAATTCTAAATTCAGTGTGTGTCGAAATAAAAACTAAACTGAGTTTCTCTCTGTAAAAAAAGAAAATTTATTTTTATTATAACAATTATTTCCTGTAACTGATTTACAAACTCATTATACTATACAGTCTTGCCTGTAAAAAAAGAAACAACATTTTAAGCTGACATTTCACAAACTGTTTTCACAACTGTTTTCTTTAAACTAAACAACAAGACAAATGACTTCTTGCCACACACAAATCTTCTCTCAGAGCTGTTACCATGGTAACCGTATCAGTAGCATTCAAATAAAAGACGGTTAGTGTCTTATATATATATATATATATATATATAAGTTAAGATGAGACTAATACCTGTATATCCACTAATACCAAACCATTGTAAACACACATTGTAAATAGTATATATAGAGGATTAATAGACGAATAAAGTCAGTGTTTAAACAGCCTTCGTGAGAGTTATTTCTAGCCCATTTACTTCTTTTTTTTTAACATTCTGTGTCCGGAAGCTCTTAAGTGGTGCCGAAACCCGGGAACGGTTTAGCAGTACAGTAAGAATATTTTTTTTCTTTTCTTCTTTTCTTTCTCTATCTTTCTCTCTGTTCTTCACGGAAAAACTGTTAGTTTTTTTTCTCTTCTTCCTTTTTTTTTAAAGAAAATCCAAATTAGCCACTAACATGAATGAACAAGGACAGAGTATCCTCAGGCCGGCAACGTTGACATTGGAGCCAGCGCAAACGGAACAGACGAACCCGGAGTTCCCGCCTTATCCATCGACTGCTTTAGCGATGGCGCGAGCGGACATAGCCGCACAAGAGGCAAACAGGATTGCTCAAGAAACAAACGAGCTAGAAAAGATGAAGCTAAAGAAGGCAAACGCGCAGGACATCAGAAGAGAGATCTCCGATCTGGACAAATTTAATGGCGACATCGGAGAACTGAATCACTTCATTAAAGGCGGGGACGGAATAATGAACAGTATCCAATCCCAGGTGGCCGTGGATCTGTTAGAAGAAACGGACGCTAGAAGATTGCGAGTGGCCCTGGCACGTCGGGTCAGGAGGAGCGTCCTGAACTTAATCCAGGCCGATGAGGAGACGTCATGGCCGGTGATCAAGGATAGGTTAAAGAAGACCTATGGAGGAGGGCGATGGGCTCCCGAAGAGGATATGCTTCAGATGTTTCGTGAAGTAAAGAGGACGAACCAGTCGAACGGTCAGTACGCCGCAGGACTCCTGGCAAAGTTAAATAAAATTAACGATAAACTGCGGGAAATAATGGAAACCAGCGCAGTTGAGGGCTGGATGGTGTTCATGACCACAGTCCTCAAAGTACAATTGGCCAGGGATACGGGGAAAAAGGATGGTCTCCCCAGGGACAAGACATTCGTGGAATGCGCTCAGGAGATGATGGACGTAAGTGCCCGAGACGAGGAGGAAAGAGAAGTATTTGAACCAGGGTGGAGCAGGGTGTCGTATCGTAGAAACGAGATTGGAAGGAATCGAACCAGACCAGACCCGGAGAGAAGAAGAGACAGAGATTTTGGCAGGAGAGAAAGGGCACCGAGAGAGAAGAGACAGTTCATAGATAGGAGGAATATAAAAAAAGATGATAGAAGATGCCACGAATGTGGTAAGACTGGGCATCTGATAGCCCAGTGCCCACGCACGCGCTGCTACGAGTGTAACACGGAAGGGCATATGGCACGGCAGTGCCCATACATAAGGCGGAGGGAACATGATCGGGGAGAACCGATGGAAGTTAATATGCAAAGGATATGGAGGAGGAACCGAGGGCCATCCGAATCATCTGGATCTTCCGAAGCCTCAGGATCTGAGACGGAAGGCAGCGACCCTGGCGGCAGAGCGAACCCCGGAGGAAAAAGCAGGCAGCGGAGTGCAGCGAGGAGAACCGAGGAGGTAAGGAGAGAATGAGGATGGTGTGAACGGAGGGAAGTGTAAATACTATTGTGAAAAAGTGTGAGCGGTTGCCTATAATAGAATTTTGTAAGGGTTGGAGATGTCTGGTGGATACGGGAAGTTCGTGTAGTTTAATAAGTAGGGGTAGTTTAAGAACGATATGTAAAGGGAAGGGGGAACCAGACTTTAGGAAGTGCCTGTGCAAACTAATCACTTTGAGTGGTCCCTGTACAGTGGAGGGAGAAATAGATTGGGCATTGGATAAATGGGGAAAGAAGTGGGAGGTAGTAACCTTGCATGTGGTAGAGAACATGGCGCGGGAGTATGGGGGGATTCTGGGGTGTGACATACTCAGAAAACTAGGGGCAAAATTGAGTAATTCAGGGGGTGAATGGTTAATTAAAATCGGGAAAAAGAAATATAAAACCGTGGAGGACGTGAGGAGTGATGTGAGGTGTGTAGGAGCGCTTACCCAGGACAGGGAGTGGAGGTCGAGGGTTATGGAGGAATATGCGAACATCTTTTTTCGCGAAGGGGAGTCTCTGAGCGTGACAGGAGAAACACTGCATGAAATCAATCTCAAGTCAGAGAAGGTTACGTACGTAAAGGAAAGAAGATACCCGCAGGCATTGAGAACACACATCCGGGAGGAGCTGGAGGAGTTGAAGAGACAGGGTATAATTGTCGATAGTAAATCGCCCTTTAATAGCCCCTTATGGGCTGTGAAGAAGAAGACCATGGAGGGCGAGACTGAGGGACGCTATAGGGTAGTGATCGACTATCGACAACTAAATGACAATACGCTTGACGAAAAGTACCCCATCCCGCGGTTAGAGGACATCCTGGATAGGTTAGGTGGGGCGGCGATTTTTAGTACGTTGGACCTGAAGTCTGGGTACCATCAAATACGTATGCACCCTAGAGACCAGTGCAAGACAGCCTTTACGTTCGAAAGGGGACACTACGAATTTACGCGCATGCCTTTCGGTCTTAAAAACGCGCCCATAACGTTCCAGAAACTAATGGACGAGTTCTTACGCGGTCTAGACGAAAATATGTGCCAAGTGTACATGGACGACCTACTGGTTTTTAGTAGAACTGAAGCACAGCATGTCGAGGACCTGAGACGGGTTTTTAATCGAATTCAACAGTTTGGGTTAAAACTTTCGAGAGAGAAGTCGATTTTGGGGCAAAGAAAGATCAACTTTCTAGGACACACGATATCAGAGGAAGGTGTGCGGCCGGATAGTAAGAAAGTCGAGGCAATCGGCAAAATGGTGGTCCCAAGCGACATTAAAGGGATCAGACGGCTCTTAGGAACTCTCAACTATTACCGACGTTTTGTACCGGAGATGGCGGAGAACTTGGTGCCTTTGAATGAACTGTTGCGAAAGGGGCGCACAGTTAAAATCACGCCAGAAATCGAAGAGAAGGTCAGAAAGTGCTTGCTACAGTTGCAAACCGAGCCAATCCTTGCGTTCCCAGACTTCACTAAGCCGTTCGCGATCACCACAGACGCCAGCGAATATGCACTGGGGGCGGTTTTATCGCAGGATAGCGAAAAGGGGGACCGACCCGTGGCATACGCGAGTAGGAGACTCACAGACGCGGAATCTCGCTACAGTGCACTAGAAAGGGAATTATTAGGAATCGTATGGGCAGTGCAACATTTTCGACCATATGTATTTGGGAGGAGGTTCAAGGTCCATACAGACCACCGTCCGTTGCTCTGGGTGGGCAA
Organism: Troilus luridus; assembly: GCA_964056705.1. Taxonomy (NCBI): domain Eukaryota; kingdom Metazoa; phylum Arthropoda; class Insecta; order Hemiptera; family Pentatomidae; genus Troilus; species Troilus luridus. The sequence goes on along the minus strand of OZ057412.1, from coordinate 197,621,002 downwards.
TCTGAAGGAGTCTTCGGCCCGAGTCACAAGATGGAAGGAGATCCTGAGCCAGTACAACCTGGAAGTGGTGTACAAACCAGGAAAGGACAATGTTGTGGCTGACTGGCTCTCTCGTGCCTTACAGGTTAATGCGATAGAGACGGAGGGTGGCGAAGCGTCGGGGGAGCTGCAACGGTTCGTGAGGGAATGGACACCAGATGGAGAAGGCGGACGTGTGGACGACCCCCAAGGCAATGAGGAAACCTCGGTCGACGAGTCAGGAGACGAGAGACCGGCTGAGATGGAGGAAGTAGATGACATAGTCAACAACAAATCCCGGCAGGTCATTTGGAAAACAAGGACGACAGGGCTCGTAAAAATGGATTTTTCCAAATACGACAAGCACTCCATAATTACTATTTGGTCACAACCTGGAGTTCAGGAAGAGCAGATATGTCGCGCGCTGAAGGATGCCTCTAAAGCGGGAGCGACCCAGTACCTGTATGTTGGCAATGCGACGGTGTGGGAGAAAATTCGCAACTTGTGGCGACTTGAGAAGATAGGTATAGATCGGATGTTTATCCGATGCCGATTGATGGTGGAGACTGTTCGTGATCGGGACCAAGAAAAGGAGGTAACGACAGCATATCACCAAGGGAAGACCAACCACAGAGGTATTAATGAGACATTGGCGGCTCTAAAAAGGAAGTACTACTGGGTGGGGATGCGGAAGACGGTGGAAGAGGTAATGAAGGACTGCCACATTTGCCATACGGCTAAATATGACCGCCACCCTCCCGTAGGTTTACAGACCGAGACGCGAACACCGACGGTACCGCTGACAGACCTCCAGATAGATACCTTTACGTGGAGAGGGTATAAGTGGGTTACGATATTGGACACCTTCAGCAAGACGGCCATGGCCCATCCAGTAAAAGAGAAGTCGGCAGCGGCGGTGAATGGCGCCCTACAGACTTGGTATCAGTTTTATGGAGTGCCGAACACGATCTCCTCGGACGGGGGCAGGGAGTTCGATAACGCGCTCCTGCGACAGGAGACGAAACGGTTGGGAATAGAGTGGCACTGGAACACGCCCGGCCATCCAAAAAGTAGGGGAGGGGTCGAACGTCTCCATAATACGCTGGGGGAACATCTCCGGGTATTCCACGTAGATAAAGGGTTGGAAGCGGATGACGCGATGCCTCGAGCAATAGTGGCATACAACCACTCCATCCACATGGCGACTGGGTTTTCCCCTTTTGAAGCCCTTTTTGGGTTACGCCCACGAAGGAGAAACGAGGGGGATACGGTGGTGGACGAGGGCATGGCCGAACAACTAAATACAAACAGATTAGAGCTCGAAAGATGTTGGGGTAAAGCCCATGGACGAATGACCGCGGAAAAGAGTAGGAGAATAGCGCGTGAGAATGCGGGGGTGAAGGATATCATGGGGACGATCAGAATAGGAACGATTGTTTATAGGAAGATCGTGTCGAATCGCGCGAAGGAGGTCCTTCGGTACGAGGGTCCATTCAAAGTGATTACGATTAGGGAGCACAATCTGGTCACTATTCAGAGTCTGGTTGAGCCCAGGAAGCGGAGAACTGTTCATATCGAGCAACTGAAGGTTCCGGCGGGGGAGGCCCGATCTTGAAATTGTATATATTTCTTTTTGCTATTAGATACTTCTTTTTTTTATATCGATATGTAGAAGTATAATTTTTGGTTTTGTTTTCTGTTTGATTTTGTTTTGTTGTCAGTGTAAATAAAGTTTAGGTATAAGACTTATATTGTGTATATCCATTATATAGTGATGTTATAGATTAAGATAATATTAAGTTGGTTTTGTAAGTGATCAAATTTTTGTTTTGTTTTGTAGGTTCAGTTTAGCTTATACTATGTGGTTGTAAGAAAAATATTTTGTTTATTTTTTATTTTATTTTTTGAGTTTACAAAGGTGTTCGTAAACTGGCAGGGGGGAGTTAAGATGAGACTAATACCTGTATATCCACTAATACCAAACCATTGTAAACACACATTGTAAATAGTATATATAGAGGATTAATAGACGAATAAAGTCAGTGTTTAAACAGCCTTCGTGAGAGTTATTTCTAGCCCATTTACTTCTTTTTTTTTAACATTCTGTGTCCGGAAGCTCTTAAGTTATATATATATATATATATATATATATATATATATATATATATATATGGTACTTGTGTACATAACGCACGGCCAAAGCAGGCCAATGTTCTGCGCATGCCCGATATATATATATATATCGATAACAGTTACATTTCTACCAGTTACCTTGGATAACATTTTAAAATATTTTTATTTGAATCTGAGATCGCCTCCCTTCGGATATTTTGAAGAGAAAAGATTTGCCGCCGGGCGGCATTATTCAAATAAAAATAGGAATGTAATAATATTGGAAATAAATAAATCGAAGTAATAACAATATAATTTAATATATAACATATTATAAAATAATGTGGTATATAATGTAAATAAATATAATAATGAGATCAATAAATACTGCAATAGATAAACGATTTAAAATTAAAATAATTTTTTAAAAGTATAAGTATAATAAATAAATAATAAGTATATTTAATCATAAATAATAAGTGTAGGATGTAAACAAATATAATAATGACATTAATAAATAATGGAACATATATAAAATATTTAAAATTCAATAAATTATTTAAAAACATAACATTCAATCGCATTTGGGTGGAAGATGGGTTGCTATACAGTTCAACATGGATTAAAAACAGTCTCTATTTCCATCAACCTGATGTTGTCGCCATATAAATTCTGATAAATAAGAATTTATCTCCAAAACTTACGATTTCCAAGGTAGTAAGTCTGTCGGTAGTCTGTAGAATGTTTTTATCCTGACAAAAATAAATTGCATCTTCCTCGGTTTTTGGCAAACCACAAATAAGTATTGTCGTATAATTATAAAACACTAAACAACAAAATATCGACATTATTTTGTATTATTAACAAACAACAACTGAGCAAGAAACACAACAATGCTCGAACACAGTAGTAAACAAACAATGATGGCCGTCCAAAATGTAAGGTTATCCAAGGTAACTGGTAGAAATGTAATTGTTATAGAATGTAACCGCTCGGGCATTGGCCTACTTTGGCCGTGCGTTATGTACACAAGTACCATATACATATATATATATATTCCTTCAAACATCAAATATATATGTAGCAGTGGTATTTCAGTTATACAACATGGCTACTTTAGAAGTCAGTGGCAGGCGCAGTAAGTTTAGAACGAGTTGAGAACGTGTCACTGAATGGCAATATGACAATTGATCATGTTCTATTCAGGTGAACATATATTGCCAACTAACTCTTTCCGCAAACCATACACTCCTGAGAAAACATATATTCTTATTTGGAGTTCATTTTACCCCGAGAACGGTCTATAAAGACTCTAGACGTATTCCTTTTGTGAGATAGCATCTGTCAATAAGATCGTTTAAGATTAAGATTAAGGCTGCGTATTATATCATACGCAACGATCCGATACAAACACTACTTTCAATATAAAAGGGTGTGAAATTAATTGTGAAGTTACACAAAATAAATTTAACTTAGTTTATTTGTGCCAACGTTTCGGGCTAATTTTTAGGCCATTATCAGGGTTGAGAATAAAAGAAAACAGAATAATTAAATGATAATAATTATATATTAACAATGCCGAACTAGATAAAATATAGCAGTTTATATAAAGAGAAATAGTAGTAATGACAAGAAGAAGAACAAAAGATAAATTTTGAAATAATTGATAAGAAATAACAAAAATGGAAATTAATCTAGAAGACAGTAAAACATAGATTATAAAGATGATAAAACAGTATAAATCAAAGAGAAATGATATTATTACTAAATATAACAAACGTCATGTTGTTGGTGAGAGACAAAATGATTTTGAAATAGGTACTATGAAAAAAAAAAGGCTACTATTAAAAAGAATATTTTTTTCAGAATTATATACTCATTGATAGAGATTAATTGTAACAATCGTATGTGGGGGAGGAAGTATAAAATTTTCAGCCGAAACGTTGGCACAGATAAAATTATTTGGTTGTATATATAACATTTATTGATTGCATCCCCTTACCATTTCACACTCTTCTAAGATATGTCCAGACAACAATTTCCACATCAATATTTTCATTTGATAATAGAATTTATATTTAATTATTATAAAATTTGCTAGTATATTTCAATAAAACAAAACGGATGATAAAAGAAAAGTATAGAGAGCCTACAAATCATAAAAATAAAAAAAGTTATTACACTACAGATACAAGACAAACCTATCGTACGAAATTCAACCAAAACATCTTTCTACATAGAAAGAAAGTTTGATATATTTTATCGACGTTGCTTAGCAACTGATTGAGGAACTACTTTAGTCATTTGTCTTGTTCGATCAGATAAACTGTAACTATTTTAAAAAATTAGCGAATCCATTTTTTTTAAGTTGTTACTGAAAAATACGGAAAGCATCAATTTGATAAATGAAACAAATTATACCTTATTCCAACCTATCGATTTAACGAAACTTTTGTATTTTAATAAAAACTTAACTGTAGAAAAACCGTTATGGTTGAGGATGATGATTTCGGACAAACAACCTCCATGAAAAAAGCGTCTTTTGGTAGGGGATAAACTTGTGGGTTCGCTCCAGCAACATGCATAGATGTGCACGAGTTATACAAATTGTTTTAATCAACTTTAGTTTAAAGGTTAGAATTCCATTTATATAAGAATAATAACATTTAATTAAAAGGTGTGCAAATAATAATAATAATTTAAAACAACAATTACGAGTTGAACTTTTCGTTTCTCCTAAAAGATTTTATTTGTCACAGTTAAATGTCTTGTTTTATGAAATTATGGAAAGTACGAATGGTCCAAGTATTGTTAAATTTAACGATGATAATAATGCTAAAAATAAGCATCTATGTAAATACAAATACAAGGTATAGATTATATAACTATATATTAATTAAATTATTAATATGTTGTATTGATATTGTATTGATATTTGTATTGTATTAATATTTTTATTCATAAATAAACTTCTTCAAAGTTCACATAATTATTGTTCGGAGTGTCAGTAAATGTGAAAACTAGACCACTGTTAACAGTTTATATTTACAAATTTGAAATTTAAATTATTCATACTGAATAATCCTGATTTGGCATGGATCCTGAGGAAAATTTTGGCGGTTGAGCGTGATCTAGGACCAATCAGCTCCTTGCACAACCGTTCCAAATAAACCAAATCCAAACCATGAAATAATACAGTCTCTACTACGTACTGAACCCCAGACCCGTTCACTAATTACAGTGGTACAGGGTTTTTTTTATTCATACTATAATTGACTTAGAAATTCAAAAAAGAACTCAGTTATTCCAAAGTTTTTAGTTTTTACTTCTGACTGCCTATTTTATTGTTCTTTTCTTTAATACATATCTATTACAGCAAGGAATGTTACATCAACATACGATAACTAGGTGCGAATTCAACATGTAACTTGCAGAAGTAACGGGAAGAGGACGAAATGATTAAAGAGTGAAATCGGAACCTTAGAGGGAAGAGTAAAGCCTTGTTGGTATTTTTATTAATCCTGGGAAGAAATATATTACAAGAGTCCACCAGTTCAAGTTTCATAACATCTCGCTACTTGGAACTCTGATGTAATGTTTACTTGATCAGTCTCATGTCCACTATCGCTTATCGCATGCACATTATGTATTTATATAAACTGCTCAAAAATAAATATCTTTATCAGCTTACTATAATTAAATTATACAATATATTGAGTATTAGTTGAACCAAACAAAATAGAAAATACAAAGAAAAAACAAAACAATTATTTATATTATTTTTAATTATGAATATACTTAATAATATTAAACGTGAAAATTATTCAAACTTTTTTCGTCGCTTCTTCATTTCAATCCAGTTGTATTTCTATTAACCATGGAAAGGCATCATCTTGAACCAGAAGTTCGCAGTATTACAGTGGAATCCCGATATTTCGTATCCCGATTATTCGTATTTCCGGCTAAAATTTCCCGGTCCCCAGAGAAAATCTCGATAAATTGTATAAAATCAATGCATTTCAGACCCCTCGATAATTCGTATTATTTTTATGCTAGAGGTCACTTACAACGTCATGTAATTCGTATTTCCAGCTTTAAAATCTCGTTACTGTTTTCGAAAGGGAGGGAGAGAACAGTGAAGCAGATATGCCAGGGAGCAGAATGAGAATAAATCCTTTCTAGGAAATCACTCAATTTGTATTTATTTTGATAAACAAGTATGCTTGTATTGTTTAGAGGCACAGTAGATCCTATTGTTTTCTACGGAAGAGCGAGTGAGGGATTTCTTTTCAATGAAATATCGTAAGTAATTTGTACTGTTTTCACTCAAAGGAAATTAGGGGAGTAGAGAGGGGAAGTTCTGGGACTTTTATTAAGCTTTTCTTACAATCTCACTTTTATTTACAATTCAGTCCCCTTTTTGTTACCGTTATGACACGTAATCATGCCTCCAAAATACCTGATAATTAGCCTCTCTATTGAAGAGACACAACAAATCATAAACGCCGTGACCAGTGGCTGTAAGCTAATTGACGTATCCAAGCATTTCATTGTCCCTGGTTCCTCGATTACATCAATCCTGAAGAACAAGGACAAAATCACTTCCCAGACTTTTAGAGAACTTAAAAAAAGTGGTTTGTACAAGCAAGGAATTCAAATATACATGATATTTGAAGTGAAAAATGGGAATTGAAGACTTTCGTACATGCGATGGATGGTTCAATAGATTAAAAAAAAGCATTTAATACGTTTTTTTATTTTGTACTTCTGATAATTGGTATTCCCGATAATTCGTACCAAATCATCAGTCCCTTGACCATACGAATTAACGGGATTCTACTGTATTATTTTTAATTATGAATATACTTAATACAGTAGAATCCCGATAATTCGTACGGTCAAGGGACTGATGATTTGGTACGAATTATCGGGAATACCAATTATCGGGAGTACAAAATAAAAAAACGTATTAATGCAATTTTTGAATCTATCGAACCATCCATCACTTGCACGAGAGTCTTCAATTCCCACTTTTCTGTGAAAACTCGGGCTTTTTCCCTTCAAATCTTACCTCCAACTGGTACATTTGAATTCCTTGTACAAACCACTTTTTTAAGTTCTCTACAAGTCTGGGAAGTGATTTTGTCCTTGTTCTTCAGGATTGATGTGATCGTGGAACCAGGGATGATGAAATGCTTGGATACGTCAATTAGCTTACAGCCACTGGTCACGGGGTTTATGATTTGTTGTTTCTCTTCAATAGAGAGGCTAACGTATTTTGGAGGCATGATTACGTGTCACAACGGTAACAAAAACGAGACTGAATTGTAAATAAAAGTGTGATTGTAAGAAAAGCTTAATAAAATTCCTAGAACTTCCCTTCTCTACTTGACTAATTTTAATTTGAGTGAAAACAGTACGAATTACTTATGAGATTTCTTGGAAAACTTGTCTCTCTCACTCGCTCTTCCGTAAAAAACAATAGGATCTACTGTGCCCCTACATAATACAAACATACTTGTGTATAAAAACAATACAAATTGAGTGATTTCGTTGAAAGCATTTATTCTCATTCTGCTCCCTGGCATATCTGCTTCACTGCCCCCCCCCCCTTCGAAAACAGTACTAAGTAACGAGATTTTAAAGCTGAAAAATACGAATTATATGATGTTATAAGTGACCTCGAGCATAAAAATAATACGAATTACCGAGGGGTCTGAAATGCATTGATTTTATACCATTTATCAGAATTTTCTTTAGGAACCGGCAAATTTGTACGAATTAGCCGGAAATACGAATAATCGGGATACGAAAATATCGGGATTCCACTGTAATATTAAACGTGAAAATTATTCCAACTTTTTTCGTCGTTTCTTCATTTCAATCCAGTTGTATTTCTATTAACCATGGAAAGGCATCATCTTAAACCAGAAGTTCGCAATATTATTGTGAGAATGAGCAACCAAGGCCACCGGCACTTTGATATCGCAGAGGTAATCGGCGTTACTCAGAGCCTCTTATCTCGGTCTTTATCCCGATTCCGAGAGATTGGGAGTACCCAAAGGAGGCCGGGTAGTGGGTTGCAGCGCATCACAACGCAAAGGTAGAAATATTATGTGCTGGTATGCGCCCGTCAGATCCTCAATGAAGTACAAAGTGTTTTGACTAGGCCTGTATCCAGACAAATGATGTGTAATCGTTTGTGGGAAATTGGCCTGCAGCAACAGCCCTCAACCAGCAGCTGACCAGAATGTGGTGCTGCAAGAACTGGAATGCTGTCATGTTTGATGAATCGCGTTTCTGTCTGTATAGCGGTAGCAGACGCCGAAGAGTCTACATAGAACAGGGAAACCCCAATCCACGCTCCCTTCAGTGCAGATTGGAGGAAGTGGTGTAATGGTCAGGGCTGGAATTTACAAGGAGGTCGAACCACACTCCATACTGATGAAACTAACCTCACCCTAGTCCGTTATGACAGGAAATCATAGAGGAACACGTCTCTCAAACTAGGGACCTCCTGCATAGGCAAGGATTGCCGATTTCTGGGTGACAATGCCCGACTTCATAGAGGAATAGATGTAGGTCAATCTTTAGAAAACCTGGGAATTACTCATCTCCCCCATTGTCTCCAGACCCAATCCCATTGTGCACATGTTGTATGCGTTGCATCTTCAATCAGCATTCGCTGCCAATTGACCTTCAACAACTGAGTCCAGTATTGCAACATCAATGGAGTTAGATTCCTCAAGAAATTAGTGGTAATATTATTAACAGTACGCCTATTATATATTTATAATTTATGTAATAAATATTACCGCAGTTTATAATAAAAATTATATAAAAATGCAAGGCAAAGCAGATACCACAAAATAGACGATAACCCAATTCATTGTTGAGTAGTCTACGGGAGCGGAGTGGCTCAGTGGTAGAGCACTGAGTTACCATGCCGAAAATCCTGGTTCAAATCCCGCTGCAGGCAAGACTTTTATTTAGCCTGTCTGCAGCCGGATATGGATCATATGGGATCTAGGACCCTCAATTCTTGGATTAACAAACATTCTTGGAATGTGTGTGGAGACCTCAAAGTTTTAGGACTTTAATCAGGTCTTCAATAAGGTTATAGAACGTTTTGTTGTTTTTGTTGAATGTTAATGTTATTTATAGTTATTTGTATATCATGTTGGCCTCGGCTACCTTTTGTAACCTACCTGTTGATAAATCAAATGTGTGTGTTAGTTCTGTTGCCCGTATTTATTTACAATATTATAACCGTTTTCTGTGTGAGTGGGACAGCAGAGATATCATTATATAAAGAAGAAATCTTGTACCTGGAGAAAAAAATGTACTTTTCCAACCACTAGTAAACTCAGAAAACTTTTTAAAGAAAACGTTTATCTTCCACCATTGCAGATCAAACTCTCAATGGTTTGATGGAAAATTCTGTTAATGCACTGGATAAAAGTGGCCCTGGATCTATGTTTAAAAGCCACATTTCCTCGGATCAGTGATGCAAAAATAAAAGAAGGTGTATTTGTTGGTCCACAAATAAGGGAGCTTATGAAGCATCAAGACTTCGAGGAATGTTTGAATGGAGCCGAAAAATCAACTTGGATTTCTTTTTAAAATATTGCGAAAGAATTTTTTGGAAATAAAAAAGCAGAAAACTGCAGAGAGCTAGTTTCTGATCTCCTACAAAACTATAAGGCTTTAGGATGTAATACGTCTCTAAAAAATACAGTTTCTTGACTCGCATTTGGATTTCTTTCCTGAAAATCTTGGGGCTGAGTGTGATGAACACGGTGAACAATTCCATCAAGAAATATCCACTCTGGAGAAACAATTCCAGGGAATGTGGAATCCAAAAAAGTTGGCAGACTATTGTTGGTATTTGAAAAGAGATATAACAGCAGCAAAATATAGCAGGAAATCATCAAAGGCTATATTTTGATTTAAATTACCGTATGAAAGCTGATTAAATAAAATTGCTTGTTTTAACACTATATTATTTTTTTATAATTTATTTGTTATTAATTTTTAAATATTTTTATTTGAAAATAAAAGATATATCTAGGACCGGGACTCGAACCCGGGTCTTCCAGCAAGGAATTCTGGGAAATCCAGCAAGAAACAAGAAAAATGCTAGAACACGGGGAGTTGGGATCAGTGAAAAGAAAAGATATGACAACGACCGAGAAGCGTGCTTGATTAGGGCCAGGATAGCTCAAATGGTAGAGTCCCAGACTAGCGATCTGGAAGACCCGGTTTCGAGTACCGGTCCTGGACATATGTTTTCTTTTCAAATAAAAATATTATTTTTTTATTTTGAAATTCCACAAAATCATTCCCCCTGAGACAAAAATGCTTTTCAAATTTGCAATCAGAGCACCAAATTCTATAAGAAACAGCCATTGTAATTCATTTAACAGACAAGAAGTTAAATTTAGTTGTCCAGTGTAATTATATCACTAGTGCGGCGCCATGCACTGATAACGTGCCAGACCATTTATTTTTTCGAATAAGGAATGTATTTATTGAAAATAAAACAACATTACATTCATTTTATTAAAGCAATGGAGGATATAATTTATTTTAATTAATAAACATATGTTGAAATGATAAAATATACAATGCCAAATGTCTAAGAAGAGAGATCTTTTTCACAAAGTTTAAGCTGAACTTGTTTTAGATATACTAAGTTATTGTAATATAATTAAAATCCAATTGGAGAACTCCAAATCGCATCATAATTAATGCAATTATTTTTATGGGTAATTATTCCGTAGGCTGTCGCTTCGAGTTGAGTCACAACAAGTTTTAAATTTTCATTCGTTTCACTTTTCCAAAAATACAAGTTATCATGCGCTTGATTATGGTAAAGAGAATGTAATTATGGAAAATGTGTGCACATCAATAATCATTCAACTAGAAATAAACGTTTCAACGAACATAAATCATCTAGAATTTTTAATTATTTTTGTTTTGAAGAGAAAAGATTTGCCCTGTCCTCTCCGTCTCCATCGCAGTGCTCTAAACCACTGAGCTACCAGAGCTCCTATCCCAGTCAGGCAAACCCGTTCTCTTCACCGATCCTAGACCCCTATGTTCTCGCAATTTTGCGATATATACAAGGGGAAGAATGTTCATTGAGCATTGATTTAATTAGAATCTTGTTGACTCACGTCATTATATTATTATTAATTTATTATATTTTTTATTAATTGCTATAATTATTAAATATTTTTGTTTTGAAGACACTGGTAGCTCAGCGGTTTAGAGCACTGCGACGGAGACGCAGACGAACCGGGTTCGAATCTCTTATCTCTTAAAAACAAAAATATTTAAAAATATATCATATCACCGCCCCAGAAGTATAATGACACAACTGCAAAAATTGAAATTTTACAGTATAAGCAAAAGAAAAATAATTCCAATTTGTCTTAAAAGAATGGCCTATAGATACGGTTTGATTAATCTATTAGAGTAGTTTATGAGCATCGTGGGTTATTATTGCAACTTTTGAGTTTTTAATTTATAAAATAACAAATACCAGTATCACAGTAACCAGTGCCATGGAAATACCTCATTGTTCTTCTGACAAATGCATCACAAATTTTACACTTTTGTCGTTATAGGAGTAAGGAAAACAAGTAAAAATATGAAGAAAAGTTTATTCGAATAAAAATTATCAAAATAGTATGAAAAGTATAAATCGATTTATCAAAAAAATGATAGAAAAATTATTTACAAAAATTACAGAAAAACCTGTACCAAAATTATTCAAGACTGTCATAAAAGGGTTTGTAGAAAAAGGGAATAATATTATTGTTGATGAGACTAACTAAGTCTTTTAACTTGTTTTCTGGAACGGAAATCTTCCTCGTGTAAGCAGCTATTAAAGAAAGGCTTTCTTAAGGATTGGATTTCCTTTTTTTTTTTTTTTTTTTTTTTTTTTTTTTTAATTTGACCTTTCCTTAAGGTAGTATCCTTGGCCCAATCCTTTATAAAGTTTATACAGCTGACATCCCAACTCATCCTAACACTATCCTTACCACGTATGCTGATCATACATATGTATTATCAGTCAACACCAATCCAGTTATTGCATCCCAAAGCCTCCAATCCCATATCACTGATCTTGAAGAATGGTGTCAAAACTGGAGAATTAAAATAAACTCTCAAAAATCCCATCAAATCACTTTTACCTTACGTCGTAAACCAATGACTTCCTGCCCTTCAGTATTCTTTTAATAATATCCCACTGGTGCCTGTAGAACAGATCCGATACTTAGGGTTGCATCTCGAAAAACGATTAACCTGGAATCCTCATACTAGACTGAAAAGACAAGAAACCGCTCGACGTTTCAGGCTACTTCAACACTTACTAGACAAACGCTCTAACCTCCTACAACTACAAAAGACTCGTCTATATGACCGTCATACGACCTATTTGGACTTACGGAGTAGAGCTTTGGGGCTCCACTAAACAATCGAATTCCTCTCGTATCCAATCCCTACAATCCAAAATCCTTCGTAAAATCCTCAACGCTCCTTATTTTGGTAAGAATAAAGTCATCCATAACGACCTTAATGTCCCATTTTTATTTATTTTTTTTATTTTATTTAATTCAATGATATTTACAACTATAATGGTATTATATCAAGTAAATGTGCAAAAATGTATAATATGACATGAAAACACTTGTGGAGAAACTACCCATCGATAGCACTCCAATAAAGTTCTATAGTAGATGATCTCGAGGCCATCTTCTTTTCAGACGCCTCGGAGGGTTATCAGGAATAGTATGGGAAGCAAGCTGAGAGACTAGCGGATTCAAGTGCGTATGGAGCTTGTTATGGAAGGATAGGTATCTAGTTTGGGCCAAATCAGTAACATATGGGATATTAAGATCATGATGGATGAGTTTGTTTGTGACATAATAAGGAGCATTGAGGATTTTACGAAGGATTTTGGATTGCAAGGATTGGATACGAGATGAATTAGATGGTTTAGTAGAGCCCCAAAGCTCAACTCCGTATGCCCAAATAGGTCGTATGACTGTCATGTAAATAAGTCTTTTGTAATTAATTGGTAGCTTAGAGCGTTTGTCCAGTAAGTGTTGAAGTAGGCGAAAACGTCGAGCAGTTTCTTGTCTTTTCAGTCTTGTATGAGGATTCCAAGTGAGACGTTTATCCAGATGGAGTCCTAGGTAACGTATCTGTTCGACAGGGTTCAGTGGTGTATTATTAAACGATACAGTAGGACAGGAATTCGTAGGTTTACGACGAAGGGTGAAGGTAATTTGATGGGATTTGTAAGGATTTATTTTAATCCTCCAATTTTGACACCATTCTTGTAGGTGTGAGATATGGGATTGAAGAGATTGGGATGCAACAAATGGATCCTTATTAACTGATAACACACATGTGTCATCAGCGTAAGTAGTGAGGACAGTGCTTGGATGGGTTGGGATGTCAGCTGTATATATCGTGTATAGGATGGGCCCCAGGATACTACCTTGAGGAACACCGGCAGACTGGGTGAAGAGGGAAGAGTAGGAACAATTATGGTTTACTTTAAAGGTTCTATTACTGAGGTAGGAACTGATAATAAGGAAGTAAGTTGAAGGTAAGAATTTACGGAGTTTGTACAGCAGTCCTGGATGCCAGACTCGATCAAAAGCCTATGTCCCATTTGTTGCTGATTTTGCCCGAACCCGGTATCTATCCATTCATAACAAACTTCATTCCCGCTCAAACCCTCTAGTTTCAAACCTAGCTTCCTCTTCGATTCCCGATAATCCGTCTGAGAAGAAGATGGCCACGTAACCTTCTTAGTTGAACTAGTGATTTGAGTACTACCAGCAGGTAGTTTCTCTACTTGCCATTGACTCATGCCATTATGTATCACATAGCCTATTTACTGGATGTATTTTTTAATACAGTTGTCAAAATCAATAAATTAATAAATTAAAAAACATTTGACCTCTTTCCAATCTACTTTCTTAAAACTATTTTTATACTGAAAAATATCACTTGTACAGCTATACTCCAGTGCCAATTTCATTGGTTCCTCGTTTACCTAATCCCTCATGCCAAAAATAGCAGTTAGTTTTTGACGTTATAATTTCGGTTACCTTAGGAAAAAAAACACAAGTCAGTTAGTTGCTTTATTTGATAATTATTAATGGTGCTTGATAGAACTTACTGTGAAGTTGAAGGATTTTAGTCGCGACTTGTAACTACACCACTAAGTTGTAAGTCGGGACAGCTTGCGAATCACAACTGAGGAAATGAGTCGTTATTCTCCCGGAGGGAAAGGTTAATAACCACGCAGGTTATAACGACCAATCTTCCCTCTAGTGGCGAATTTCGTAAGTACAATTATGTCGATTTACAAACATCTAGTAAATGCATTTATGAGCCCGCCAAGACAAAAAAGTCAATTTCACAAAATTTTGGAGTTGTGTCATTATAGTTCCGGAGCGGCGATATATACTTCGAAATGTTAGTTGAAACATTTATTTTTTGGGGAAATTATTACAAAAATCTACTCATTGCCCATAATTTCATTCCCTTATCCATATTAAACCTCACAATAACTTGTACTTTAAGAAAATATTAAAAATGAAACGAATAAATAGATCAAACTTGTTGTAGCTCGAAACGACAACCTGCGGAACAGATATCGTTTTATGTTATGATGTAAAAAGGCCCTTTTTTTATTGTTAATGCTCTAATTACAATTCATATTTATATATTTATATTACAATAATATTTATTACAGAATATTTAAAATATCCGATTCAGTATAACTGTTATTTATCATTCTTAAATTGATTTCTAGAAAGAAAAGCGATAATAGATTAGTAACATGGAGTTATCAGAGGGTTTATCAGAGTGACGAAGAGAGAAGAGATAAGGCAGTCGGACGCGAGAAGCGGACCCGAACATGGACAGACCTCCGCTCAAGAGCCTCTGTGGCTTCTCATTGGCTTCCACGGCCATCATCATCGGTACCATCAACACTGTGAGTTCCACACCACCTAGTAGGCACTATATAATATCAAGTTGGTCGTTTAGGTTAGGAATGTCGCAAAACTTTTTTAAAAATTCTTTTGATTTAGTTAACTGATATTTATGTATTAGGGTGTATAAAAAAAATGACCGTTTTATCAAATTCCAGAGTTCAAAAGTCTGTAAATAATGGTGACTAACAGTATCCACCACCCTCCCTAGCAAGTTCGCGAGTACTTGTGGACGGATTTGACTCAACAGCTTCCTTCAGAACCTCAAAAATATCCATTAATGGTCGCCCGGATCTCTTCTTCCTTTCCAACGTCGTATCTCCGCTGCTAAATGTTTCAATCTAACGCCACGCAATGCGCTGGTCAAGGACACCCCCCTTCATATTAATAATTTCAAGAGTTGCTTCAGCGGCTGAAATTTTTTTTCCAGTACTGTCTTAAAATTAAGAGAATTTTGTAGGACACTGCCATATTCTTCTTTGAAATAAATAACTAAACTTTTTTTGAAGAAGTCCAGTGTTAGTAAACAAGCTTAGAGAATGCTCTAAAGGGATTATTAAATGTTGGTAAATAATAAATAGCATTAAAATATTTACAGACTTTAACAGTTCAGTCTCTCCCATGTACTGAACTAGTGTTCAGTACACGGGTCATCAGTCTGGCGACCCGTTTGTTTTTTTTTTTCAAATCTCTGCACTCAGTGGTTTTATTACCTACCAGCAACTCATATTAGAAAGCTGCAATAATTATATATTTTTAAACAACGTTATGTAGATTGTATCCATTTTGTTCTTCTAGAACGATCTAGAACTGCGTGAAGTAGTGTTAAGTATCTATGGGTTCCAAAGTATAAATTATTAATGGATTGTTTAAATAAAACGAGAGATTAGAGTTAGCACTTTTTAATAGTCACACACTAATAGCACATGGACCTTGGGTTACCTCTTGCAACCTTCCTCATGAACAGCGGTATCTTATAGATCGATATTTAATAGTTTTTTACTATTAAATTTAAATATTATTTATTTCAACAACATATTATTGTTTATTTTTATTAACAGAATATAAATTATAATAAATATAAAATATTTATTAAAATAATAAAATATATGTTTGTCCCTACATTACACCCCTTCAAGTGCTAACGTTACTAACAGAAAAATAAAAAAATTACAATGACTAGTTTGAAATTATACAATCAAATGACTAGCCTGTCATCACAAAAAAATTAAAATATCACATTTTTATATCACTTTCACTAACACAAGTATTAAGATAACGAGCTGGAAAACGAACTCTTCGTCCAGATCTGCTGATTCTCGTTGAGTTGTCATCGTAGGTGTCCGGAACTGATGTTGAAGGCATTATAGGAGGTTCTTCACTCCGATGGCAGGGAGTTGAAGCGCCATCACCTATGTCATCTGCTAATAAATATGCTGGCTTTAGACGATCTATTGATATATTGGTGTTTTGTCCTTTAACCAACAATGTGAAATATTTACCATGTTTCTCTAATACTTTATATGGGCCTTCATATGGTCTGTGCAGGGATGGTTTTACCCTGTCTACACGTACGAATACGTGAGTACTTTGTTGAAGATCTTTATAAATAAATGTTGATCTTGAACTTTTATGATGATTAGGTGTTGGTTGAAGAGCACTCATTCTTGACTTTAAGTCTGCTACAAACGAAGGGAGATCCTTGGCTGCTCCATCAGGATGAGTCGCAAGGAAATCGCCTGGAAGGTTCAGCGTTTTGCCGTAAACCATTTCTGCTATGGTGCACTCAGTATCACGTCGGGGTCACCAATTATGGGTTCCAAAGTATAAATTATTAATGGATTGTTTAAATAAAACGAGAGATTAGAGTTAGCACTTTTTAATAGTCACACACTAATAGCACATGGACCTTGGGTTACCTCTTGCAACCTTCCTCATGAACAGCGGTATCTTATAGATCGATATTTAATAGTTTTTTACTATTAAATTTAAATATTATTTATTTCAACAACATATTATTGTTTATTTTTATTAACAGAATATAAATTATAATAAATATAAAATATTTATTAAAATAATAAAATATATGTTTGTCCCTACATATCCATCATCTATCTTCATTTCTATTTCCTCTTCCAATAATCCTTCATCCTTTTACTCTTTCCTTCCTATTTTCTTATACCTCTCCTGGAAATCCTCAAAGCTATGCATCCACCTTCTGAAACGTGTTCTACCCAGTACTATATCATTAGATATATAAATTTCTATTTTAATTCCTTCTATTGGTTGTTATTTCTTGTCTTGTATACGTTTTTAAATATTTGTTTTGTAAGTCTGCTATCATCCATCCTCAATATATGTGACCTAAGAATTTAATTCTTATCTTGCTGATTGTCTCCTGCATCTTTTCAATTCGTCTTCTCTTTATCTTAACCTCTGTTGACTATACTATTCTTCCTCCGTCCTGAAAGGTCGAAGATCTATTATGTCTTCATTATATTAACGTATTAATAACTTTCCAATTTTATACTCTATATCGACGATTAACAGTCAGAAAGAAGTGTTTTTGTATTATCATCATTTGTATGATGATCATTTGTATTGTCATTGGTATTTGTATTATCATCATATAATGGCCTATTATTATACTATTTATATTATATACATATAAAATGCCCTGAATGACTGACTGAGGGATCAACGCACAGCCTAAACCGCTAATCGTAGAGACCTGAAACTTTGAGGGAGTGTTCTTTGTATGACGTAGACATCCGATAAGAAAGGATTTTCCGAAATTCTACCCCTAAGGGGGTGAAAAAGTGGCAAAGTTTGTATGTTTGCTCACATGTTTCTTACTCGAAAATCTACATATTTTCAATGAACAAAACAAATCAAGTAACATAGTTCACTTCTCGCTGCTGATGTACGACAAGTGAAACCGTTATTCTAAGTAGTCCTATTCAATAAATTCAATAACATTACATACTAATCCTTTACTGACACGAACAACAGTAAACTTCTGTCCGTCTCGTTTTTAATCAGTGTCAGTATATGTTTCACGCCTGTGCTGATCCGTCTGTGATGAAATTTGATATGGATAATCTCAAGCCTGGGGAAGGACATAGGCTACTTTTTATCAACACACCACTGTAACGTTTTATATAAAACTGTAACCTGATTGACTTACATACCCTGCGGTCAACGCACAGCAGAAACTACTGAACTTAGCAACTTTAAATTCCCAGATAGGTTCTTTGTTTAGCTTAAATGAGCACTAAGATAGGAATTAGGACAATTCCACCCCAAGGATTTCCCCTTAATATAATAGGGGTTCAAAGATTGTATGGAATCCGTCAGTTTTGAAGTTAGACATCTGAAATTTCGGATGTACGAGTGACTTATTGTTAAAAAAAATTAAATTCTTTATTAAAAATAATCTGTCACGAAACTTTATGTGGGAGACCAAACTCTACGCGAGCGAAGGCGTGGCTAAAAGCTAGTCATTCAATATAGCTGGATATAAAAAAATATTGAAAAAGTATTTTTCGATTTCAAATCATTTATATCAAATTTTCTTCAATTATAATAATTTACCTTAAATATGTATGTATATATATATTCTTATCTTCCTGATTGTGTCAGGATCTTTTCAATTTCTTTCTCTTTATCTTTATACCTCTAAGGTCTACACTGTTCTACCTCCGTCATGAAAGCTCGAATATCGATTGTGTATTTATTATAATTATTAACTTATAAAAAGACTCATATGCATGGCAATCATTAGACCCGTCTGGACTTACGGAGTAGAGCTTTGGGGCTCCACTAAGCAATCATATTCCTCTCGTATCAAATCCTTACAATCCAAAAACTTTCCTAAAATCCTCAATTCTCCTTACTTATAACGAATAAAGCCACCCATAATGTCCTTAATGTTCCATGCGTCCCGTACCCGACATCGATCCTTTTATCATAAGATTGAATTGATTTACTACTTTGTATATGTGTAGGTTTATTTGGGAAAATTCCAAAGTTCGGCTTAGTATGTGAAATTGGTTATATAGATGAATTAATTTTTTTAATTCATTTCTAATTTACTTTCAAGTTTGTTTGTTCATTTAACTTCACTTTATGCTGCTATGGCTGATCGGACGATGGTACAGTGGGAGCTCTAAATTTTGCCTATCCAGGTTTAATTAGGATAGGGATTTTTAACGAGTACCTGACATCGTACAGGCTCGGGACCCCCGTTTAACTTCCCTTCCGAAGGACGGCGTAAATAAGGATTGTTTACTCCCTTAAACAAATAATTTCAAGTTAATCAATAGTTTGATCAAGTAATACAAAATGAAAAGTAATGCATTTAACAATCTGTAATATTTAAATTTATTTTCAATCCATTCATCAAGTGTTTCTTCTGGTTTCGACCGTGTAGTTAAATCCATTACCGACGTTTCGCTGCCCATACTTTTGGTTTGGCTTAGATGAACTACAGTCCCTACCATGTAGTGAATTAATAACTCTTCATTGGTTGTAGAAGTACCTTTTTACTTTTCTATCCCTTCGCGTCAGGTGTCTATTGATTATAATTACACAATTTCAATTATTTTCTCAATTATAATTCTCCCTCTGGTTTCTCCAGAGTTCATTTATGTTTTCCTGTTTCTTTCTTTATTTTTAAACCTAAAGAATGATCTATTACATATTTTTCAGATAATATATGCCGGCATGTTCCTATGGCAATACACTCTACAAATAGTTGAATTCACAAGGAGAGAAATACCTACGTATATTATAATTAGGGGTAAATATTACTAATTATTTATTATTAAATCAATATAATTCATTTATGATACGAATATTAATATCTTCAATCATATCAATCTATTTAAATTTTGAAGGGGTGATTAAAAATATGATAACGACGATTATCAAATTAAATCGGTTTATTGATATTTAACATATTTATATATTCCATCCAGTAAATAGTAGTTCTTACAATAAAATAGACCAGGTACTTTAAAAATACAGGTAAGAACAAAAATAATAGAATATATTTTTAATGCATTATTTTTTTTTTTAATTTATTTTTTACCAGATCGGCCTGGTGGCTCTTTACATGGTTCTTATAATATTGGTTTTATTGATAGCAATTGATTATGGGGGGGTATAGTCTCGTACAATAGACACCCATAACTAAATACATCGTTATAACTGTTGGTTAACTGCCTAAAAATCTACAAATATAAAATAGCTGTAAAATAAATTTAAGGTAGTAATATCACTTTCTATATATACTTGTACAACTTATAATAAGATGTCCTGCAGTAACCTGGGCTTTAGTCTTCGAGATGATGTCTGCTTTCCTACCTTGTAATTTATTGTCCCTTTAACTGCTGGTAGTTGGGTGTGAAATTTTCTGAATCTTTTTTTTATGTGGTCGTCTATTGTTTCTATTTGTAGTTCTCGGTTCAGTTGACTATTTCTGATGAACCAGGTAGCATCCACTGCGATTCTTAGGACCTCGTTTTGAAAAGTTTGCAATCTTTTTCTTTTCGTAAAGGATGCTGCTCCCCAGACTTCACATCCGTACATCAGTATTGGCCTTAGGACTGTTTTGTAAATGAGAATTGTAATTCCTGGTTTTAACTTAGATTTTCTATTTACGATAGGGTAGAGCATAGATAACCTTCCGTAGGTTTGGGTTAGTTTAATGTTGATATGGGTATTCCATGTTAGGCGGTTAATGCATTCATCACGTATTTATTAAGGTTTCGACGCTGTTTTCAAGTTCTTCGCTTCCATGTTCCATTAGCGGTGATTCCATATGTCAAGGGCGCAACGAAATCAGCGAAGTTTGGAAAAATCAGCCAAAATCTTAAACAAATTCATAATAAGGACAAATTACACCACTGAAAGAAAAATAAATAATTTCCGCGTAGTGCTAAAGATGACTGGAAAACTGGAAGACTAATACGTACAAGACTTGCAGAACATACAAGAAGCGTAAAAAAGATGGATTACAAGTCATCAACATTGGCAGAACATTTTCTGAATATCAACCATGCTATCGAGTTTGACAAATTACAGTGGTCAAAAAGTGTAATAACATACCAGAAAGAAAGATCTTAGAAACAATCGAAATAGTAATGTGGAAACTTCAATAGAGAAGATGGTAATAAATTACGGAAATTGTGGCTACAAAAAATACTAGTGAAAGAAAAGACTAAGCAATTAGAAGTCAGCTAGTCGAGTCCCACCCAATCAAAGACCACTCAGTCGGAACCCAGCCAATCGGATCACTAGAATATTCTCCACCCCCGTACCCGGTTAGCTAATAATACCAAAGAATACAAAACCATTTTCAGTCTCAGATTAAGCCCTGAGGAAGCTCTAGTAGTATGGCCAGGGAAACAATTTGACGAAATGTTCGAGCCCTAAAGGAATACGTGATGAATGAATTAAAAATATTGGCCGTGGCAAATTAAGAAAGTATTGAATATAATATATCTGGCTAAGATATTACATTAGAAGATTCATACAGTATTTACATAAAGATTTGAAAACAAATACAAACTAAAAGGTAAATTTTGATTAAGACTGAAAAAATACTTCAATAAAATCACATAATATGTATAAAAAATAATACCGTTGCATATGTAGAGAAATTGACAGTAAGTCATCCATTACTGCAGACGGATCTGAGCTATTAATTATTATTGATTTGAGAGCATCTGTTTGGGTATGTAGGAGGTCTTGGAAAAGCGTGGGTTTGAGTGTGGATATGGAAGAAGCATGACGTATATTAAAAGAGATTGAGCTCCAAAATGTGGTGGAGGAACGTTCAAATGTAATTGTTCATTGGGAACCAGTTCAAAGGTCGGAAAGAAGAAATCTTGTACCCTGGGATTGGATTCTAACAGACTATAGATGTAGTGAGTTGACATAAGAAAGAACCTAGGAAATAGTGTCTATGAATGGAGGAAAACAGCCATATTAAACTATAATGGTGTTGTAATAATTATTATATTATTAATTCTTAACTGTAAGGTAATACTTGTGTGAATAGGTTATGTGTCCTTGATATTAGTTCATAAATAATTTTTATTTTCGCAGAGATGGCGCTACAAGAAATGGCGAATGGTGCGGCATTGATCTCGTGCGTATTCAGCATATGTTTAGTTGTAGGAGTCAATAAGGTTAGTATTGTCATTATATTATAATTATTGGAAACTGTCTCCATCACGCATGTAATCACTTTGAAACCTAACCTATACAATATACTATACGATATACCACAAAAAGGCACATTTTGGTCTTTTTTGGTTTGATTGCAATATTTCTATTATTCTCCTTATCCGGATGCAGGTTGCATTATTACTGTATTCATCTTTTGTTCCTAGGGAATAATAAAAAATAAATTAGAAATAATGAAATCGATCTTGTTTTTTTTTTATTCATTTAACTACACTTTATGCTACTACAGCTAAACAGACGATACTAAGGTGGCGCTCCTGCATTTTTCCTATTTAGGTATAATTAAGATGAGGATCTTAAACGAGTACCTGACATTGTGCAGGCTTGGGACCCCCATCCCCGTCGTACGTCCATTCCGAAATACGGCATAACCAAAAAAATCCTAGGGCCAACTTCCGTACTACATACCTGTAGCCTTGGCCAATGAAAGTGTTTTAATAAAAACCATGATGGGCGTATGTAATGAGGGGGGTCACGGGGCCATTTTTTGTGTACTGCTGAGAATCTATTATAGTACATAATTATAGGCAAATCAATATCGATTCTGCTATATCTCAGGCCAAAGCCTATATAGAAGTTTCCATCTAGGATTTAGATACTTGAATAAAGTTACCTACTCCTTGATGGCCTTTGCTGATGATATGGTAGTCCTTTCCAACAACGATAGAGACCTTATATACAATATCAGGGTTCTTCAAGATGAACTAGAGATCAATATGGAAATAAACCCTGACAAAACAAAGGTTATGAGAATTGGCAGGATGCCTCACCGAAAAATGAGAGTCATATGAATTAAGGACAAGCCCATCGAACAGGTGAGTATTTAAATATCTGGGAGCACACCTTGATGAGAATGGAGTCATGGGCAATGAAATCCGGGAGAGGGTCAACTCAGCTGGTAAATTGTTCCATGCACTTAATAAAAGGTTTCAGAATAAAAGAGAAGTATCCAAGGACACAAAGTTGAGGGTATATAAATCTGCTTTTCTCCCCATATTAACATACTCCTCGGAATCTTGGGCGTTGACCACCAAACATAAAAGTAGGATCCAGGCTTCAGAAAAAAGATTCCTTAGGAAGATAGAGGGGAAAACAAGACCGAATTCGCTACTCGATCATTAGATCAAGCCTCGGAGTGGACCCTGCGGAAAAAGCCATTGAAGAAAACAGTCTAAGATGGTTTGGACATGTTTTAAGAATGGAAAATAACAGGCTGGCCAAGATGACATACGAGGCTAAGGATGAAGGAAGAAGGTCCAGAGGAATACCCCGACGTACCTGGTAAGATGGTATTAAGGAAAGCTTCGCAAAGAGAAGTCTGTAATAGAATAGAAGGAGAGAAACGGTAGAGGATCGTACGGTGTGGTCCGGGCTGTACAGATAGAAACATCACACTGCAGAGCGGTAGAGAGGAACGACTATGATGATGATGAATTATAGACAAATCAAATGATCATAGTTGTTAAAATAACAGAAAGAATATGAGTGAAACTATTGTTTTGATATTTTAATAAACCTTTGAAATCTTTTTATAAATACCACAAGTTTATTTCTAACTTATTGTTGATTTTTTTTTCCCGTCTGCCCGTTGTGCCCCTTCCCCCCCCCCCCCAAGAAAAAAATCCTGGATCCGCCCTTGCAATCATAGTTTCATTTTGTCATCATATACAAAAGATAGGCCAAAACGTTGGTCTTTCAGTGAAAAATCACCATAATGAAATGTTTTAAACCAGTTATAGAGCTGATTTAAAACATTTAAGCTCCTGTATAGGCACGAGTATTCTATTAATTTTTGTTAACCCCAGTCGCTTCCCTGCTTTAATGAAAATAAAAAAGTAAAATGTGTCGAAAATGCCTTTTGGTGATATTGTTTAAGAAGTGAATAAGTTCGAAGATTTGTAGAAGTTTAAGTACTTAGGTTGCTATGGTAACTAGAAAAAACAAAATTCAAGGGGAAATAAAGGCGCGACCAAAGGCGGGAAATGCTTGTTATTATTCGGTAACGACTTTACTAAGCTTGCGTCTTTTGTCTTGAACTCTAAAAACCAGAATTTATAAAACAATCATTCATCCAACTTCTTTACGGATGTGAAATTAGGCCACTAACGCTGGAGGATGAACGTCTCAAGGTATTCGAAAATAAGGTTTCGCGTAGAATATTTGGCCCAAAAAGGGATGAGACCACTGGGGAATACAGGAGATTACATAACGCGGAATTGCGAAGCATGCACACGGTAAATATTATTCAAGTGATAGCGTGTGCATTCAAGGCTTAGTGTAAAGAACGAATTACTTAGATGCTGATAAACGCTATGCCGACTAGGATGCGTCTGAGGGTTTCCCCGAGGCGTAGGTGGGAGGATTGCATTAAGAGTGATCAGATGGATATGGGATGGGCAGTGGACAGAAGTTTGTAAGCAGAGATTGCTGGTATCTGCATCGAGCCTTCGGGATCGCTAAGCCTTATTATTATTATTGTAAAAATAATAAATCTTAGAGCAATTGCGAACTTGGGCATGGAACGTTATTGTACTAACCACTACACCATAGGTGATCCTATAGTTGCCATACTCCAGGATATTAATTATTGTATTATAAATATTATATATAATATTGTCTTTATGTATATTTTTAATATTGTATTCTTTACAGTCCCAGCCTGGGTTCATCCTTACATGGCTGATCAACCAATTCTTCCTCATGGCTTCCTCTTTCGTGACAATCTTCTACTTCCTGCTCGCCTCTTACCTGAAGATGCCCGTCGTACAGTTCTTTATAGAATTGGGAATCAATGGTAACAATAATAATGATTATCTATCAATGCAAAAAACGCAAAAACATTTGATTTATTATTACAAAATAGTAAACTTATTTATATTGCACTATAATATTGTATCAAAGTCTAGTTTTTAATATTAAGCCTTTATAATTAAAAATTAGACTTTGTAAAACAATATCCCTACCAAGGTTGCCAATGGTTTCCGTTAGCATTTGCAAAGGAAGAACAGCGTCTTAAGGTATTCGAAAATAATGTATTCCATAGAATATTCGGTCCAAAAAACAATGAGACCACTTATTATGAAATAGAAATAACAGTAGCTACTTTGAACAGTATATTAAATTGATAATAATCTTAACATTTGAACATAAACGTGAAGTAATGTGGTTAAAAGTAAATGAAGAAAAACCTAACAACAGCTGGAAACTTCTGGCCAGGTGTTTTCAGTGGTTGTCATGGATACATAGTTTAGAAATGTGACACCACTGGAGAATATAGGTAATTACACATAGAGGAATTTCATAATATGCATCCGGTTAATATAATTACAGTGATAGCATCGCGAAGGTTGAGATGGGCATCGAGCCTTCGGGTTCGCTAACCCTTCTAATTGTTATTGTTATTTAAAAAAATATAATATAAGCAATAACTCCGTTTCAAGCGAATGCCTTAGTTATCAGGGGCGTGAATAAGGGTATTCACTATGAAAATAACTCGATTCCCCTTACCTAAGTACAAGAAACTCAGTTTGGAGAAAATTAGACTTAACCACTTATTCACAGGGGCTGTAGATGTAGGAGTGTCTATAAGATATATGTATAGTAAAAACTGAAATATTAATCCAAATTGTTTTGCATAAAATTATAATTAGTATATTTTATTTTCGGATCTTGTTGACTTACGTCATTATAAACTCAACAGAAAACAAAAACCGGACACTTCAGATTTGGTCTTATAATTTTTTAAATACATATTTATATTAATCTTTTTAATTTATGGTAAGAATGGAATAAACGCCGGAGTGCATCGAGAATGGTAGACTTCGCTACCCCAAGGTCCAGCCATCTCGGGCCAAGGCATCAGCTCGGGATATGTCAACATTTAAAAGAACCATTATACTGGACCAAAATAAATTTAAAAAAACATGTCCATTAATCACAGAAAAAGCTTGGTTAGTAAATTAAAGATGTTTAAATGTGCGAATAACTACTTACAGTTTAGAATAGGTTCGACAGGTAAATCAACTTCAAGACAAATAAATCAAATCTGAGTTTTATCTAATTGTTTACTAATCCTGAAGGGATTAGTTCAATGGACTTAGACCCTACATTCTCTGTAATAACTAGAATACCCACAAAAACAAACACATTGCTGAAAATTAGCTTTTAGTACGAAAAATATCAAGTGTCCGGGTTTGTTTTTTTTGTTTGCTGTTCAGTTTATATTATTATAATTTATTTATTTTGTTTTATGTTAGATGTTATATTTTTTTAAATATTTTATTTGAAAAGAAAAGATATGACCAGGACCGGGACTCGAACCCGGGTATTCCACGTAACCGTCGTGGGGCCTAGCCACCTCAGCCATCCTGGTTCGCTTCTCGGTCAGACATATCCTTTCTTTTCACTGATCCTATATCTCCGTGTTCTCGCAATTTGCGATGTATACACGGGGAGAATGTTCATTAAACATTATTTTTATTTTCGGATCTTGTTGACTTACGTCATTATATATTATTATAATTTATTTACTTTATTTTATGTTAGATGTTATAATTTTTTATAACAATGAGGGGCCTAGCCACCTCAGCCATCCTGGTTCTCTTCTCGGTAAGACATAGCCGATATATTTATCCGATATACTTGCGAGAACACGGAGATATAGGATATATCCTAGGATATAGGATCAGTGAAAAGAAAGGATATGTCTGACGGAGAAGCGAACCAGGATGGCCGAGGTGGCTAGGCCCTACGACGGTTACGTGGAATACCCGGGTTCGAGTCCCGGTACTGGTCATATCTTTTCTTTTCAAATAAAATATTTAAAAAAATTATAACATCTGACAATAAAATAAAAGATATAACTAGTATACTTCTACTACTATCTAGGAACACTATATTTTGATTTAATATGTATAAACAATACCCTGTTACATAGTTATAATATAGGTAAAATATATGTTTTATTTTCAGGTATCCAAGGATTCTGTTTTATAGTTGTCTACTCTGTCTACCTGAGGCTGAGATCTGGAAATCTGCCAGAAGAGCAAGCCTAGAAACTTCTCTGCATTTTACAATTATATGTTATTATTTAATTAAATATTTTTTATGATTTGGTCTACATTTAATTAATTATTATTACCTTGTGAACAAATTTAAACAGTTAAGTTAATTAAATTCTGAGTTCTAAATTTTCTACTTTCTGATTTTAGTTGGTTAGACAATTTCGTAAAAATAGTTTTATCCGTAGGGTAACGAGTTATATGCCACTTCGATCTTGGTCTGCGTTTTTGAGTTGTAGAAATCTGGGAGGTGACAAATATGTCCAGGATTTCGGGACTTTTTTTGAGGGATGTAGGCCAAAGGAGGGGTTAATTGGGACAAGGATGGAGTAATTCTTAGTGGATGTGAGAGAAGAAAGGATGTTTCCTTGGGAGTTGGATGATCGACAAACCCATCGTTGGTGTTTAACGTTGTACTCTCCTCCAGCAATGAAACGCGGTCCAAGAGATCGGAATAAGGAATCAAGGAGGCTATAGGAAAGATAATTACCGCTAGGACAGTATACAGCTGAAAATGTGAAATGGAATGTACGAGTCAATATGTTTACAGAGGTTGATTGAATAGCATCAGTTGGAGTGGAAGGAATAAGGGAATGGGATATATTTTTACGAATTATACAAGATCCGGCATGCGAAGTTTTATCTGGTCGGTCTGATCTGTAAGTTATGTAGTCCCGAATGTAGAATTGTGAGCGGTGTGTGAAATGTGTTTCAGTCAGTAAAAAATATTAAAAATGAAACGAATAAATAGATAAAACTTGTTGTAGCTGGAAACGACAACCTGCGGAACAGATACCATTTTATGGCTAATGCTCTAATTACAATGCATAATATTGCAAATATCCGATAAATAAAAGTTTGTTTTTTTAAATATTAAAAATATAACGAATATACAGCTAAAACATGCAACTCAACTCGAAGTTACAACCTCCGGAACAGATACCTATAATGTTTTTTACTAATATATTTAAGTTAAATATATATGCTGATGAACTAAATGATGATCTATAATATAATACAAGCATGATGCTATGATGCTGACAATCAGTTAAAATTAAGATGGCCATTTATGGCCGGTACAGGGGCGCCGATAAAGTTATTGCCTAGGGCGCTCTGGACCTTTAATCCGCCACTGTATTTAACCATTATTAAGTATTATTAAGCTCTAGAGCTGGACTTTTTAAGGCGTAGCTGCGACATCTCAAAGCTCCAACACATAACCAATAGTGTTATAAGAGAAACTATAGGGCAGGAGAAGAATATATTATACGAAATAAACACCAGAAGGCTTCATTGGTTTGGCCAACTGATAAGAATGAGCGATAATAGATAGCCAAAGAAACTCTTCCTACATAAACCAAATGATAGAAGAAAAAGCGGAAGACCGAGAAAGACATGGATAGAGGATATAAAGAAGGAATGGCATCAAGGGGGCTGCGAGAAGAAGTAGAAGAATGGACCGATAGGAAGGATTGGCGGGAAAAGATTTTGGGTATCTGGATACATTAATTGTAAAAAACCCGAATAAATAAATAAAATTCTTAAATATTTATAATATCGTTATATATATTTTCAAAGTTAAATTACAAATATCACAGTATTTTACACATATCGATTTCAGGGTTTCGACCCGAGATTACTTGGTCTTGTCTAATACGGATAACAAATACAAGCAAACAATTGCTGGAAAATGGTATCAAGATTTAATTTAATGAAGTCATTTCTCGAAACCCACTCTCTGATAAGCTAGAAGATATTACCCCGATTAGTAATGCGATAAATATCCGACAAAAACATTGAGCGATAACGAAGTGGGAAATAACCTCAGCTGATCTAATTATTTAAAAATAAAAAATGGAAAGGAATCTGTATATGGCTGACATTATATAAGTTGAATTTTGTAACATAATAAGCTTAATATAAGTAAATTGGACCGAAATAATGAGTTGCATTTGGTGTCAAATCAAACCCATTATCATAAAATCAAATAACTTACAGATATAATTTTAAAAAACGAAGATTAAGGGCATCTGTTCAACTAATTGTCGTTTCAAGTTGAGTCACAACAAGTTTTAACTTTTCATTCGTATAATTTTTAATATCTTTTCCAAAACTACAAGTTATCGTGAGGTTTAGCATGAAAAAGAGAATGTTAATATCGGTAATGAGTACATTTTGGTAATCATTTCATCAAGAAATAAATGTTTTAACTAAGATTTTTAAGTATTGATGATATATTTTTATTCTATTATATTATTATATTATCTTTTCCATACTAAAGTTCATGATAATTTGTATTTTTGGAAAATATTAAAAGGGATAGGAATGAAAAGTTAAAACTTGTGACACAATTCGAAGCGACAACCAGCGGAATAATTACCGGATTAAGATTTGATGGTCATTTATAAGGATTCCAGAAGATAGAACCACGAAGCATACATCCGATTCTTTTGAAATAAAAACAAAATGTAATAGGTTCATAGTCCAACTCGATTTAAATTAGTTAAATATTCCAGAGAGTACAATATTAAAACTACTTGTTCAGTCGTGAATCGTCTAATAAATTAAAATTAAAATCTCGCGGGCCTCGTTCACATTTGTTACCTTGGCGACAGATAAAAGGGACTTTGTTTCCCCCACTCCGTCATCTCGCACTTCACTTCTCTTCGCGTCCAAACTCCAAGCAAACCACGTCTCTCCGCTCTGCTCGACTAAAGCTAACCTCGCCGTTCACCGCATGGAGGACATTGATGATATTCGCCCATAGCCCTAGATCGCCTAGCACCAGATACAAGAAGTACACCCTCGATACCACCAGATCGCCTGCTAACCAAAGACAACAGACCTCAGGAAACGAATCCTTCCCTTCAAGTGTAAGTCACTTTTTTTATTAAATTAAAAAGAGGGAGCTGTTCACCGGCCATCAACCTCAAAGACCATATCATTTCATTCACCGTACGAAATAAAGACATTATACATTCCACGCCATATGGCCCTGTCGCCTACTGTTAATTTGTTCTAATTTATCATATTCTAATTTGTTCATGTTTTTTTTCTCTTTCTTTGTAAAAATAATAATTTCTGTATTTTCTTAAGTGTAAAGAATGCCTAACCTTGTAAATATATTTAGATTTAATAAACTCCACATGTTGCCAAATTGATTAGTCCCCCGACTCTATTCTACTAATATATCATTATAATTGTTTATCTGTTTTTCTATTCAGTCTAATCACGCTAGTACCACTACTACATTTAAGAAAGTTGTTAAACTATTTAAAAAAACTGAACAACTAAAACCCATGGTGGGTCTTGGGTTCAGTAAATGGTAGAGACTGTACTATTTCTTAGACAACGGTTAGGTAGGGAGGTGATTTGTCTGTAATGGCGCTCAACAGCCAGGTATTTCCCACATTAAGAGGGCCTACTTTAGAGATACTGTGTGAGCCCCAGGAGGATCCTAGATCCCATAAGATTAAACATAAGAAAACCGATTAAATATAAGTCTGCCAGCGAGCGGATTTTAACCCAGAACCTTCGGCATGGCAACTTACCGCTGTACCACTGAGCTCCCAAGAAAGTTGTTTAATTATGAGAACAAAAGATTCCAGGAGAAACCCAGGTGTAGAAGAAAAATATTTATCTCGGAAGACGGTAGAAATCCATATACTCGGGTTCAAGGACAGTGATAGATACGGTCTAGATCTAAGAATTATGGCTGTTCGGAGTCATCCGACGCACGAGGACCTATATTTCATTCCGGGAAATATAGACCACCTTCCTTGGATCAAACCTTTGGATTTCTGAACAGGGTCACCTTTGCAAACATGATTTAAAAATAGTAATAACAAGTTTTTCAACCCAAAGAACCTAGCATTCAATCAGCGACTGCCTGCGGAAAGATACCTTTTTTTTAGGTTTCAAGTTCAGTAATTTCAAATAAATGTCGATATCTACAGAACTAATTAAATTTTCAGGATTTTTTCATGTCTCAATGTTCAGTGATTTTAATGTCTCAGACCTGTATATATATTGGTATCAGTTCGGCAGGTTGTCGTTTCGAGTTGATTCACAACTTTTAACTTAACATTCGTTGGGAATATTTCCGTAATAATTTCACCAAGAAATAAACGTTTTAAAAAAAACATATATCATCTATACTTCGAAATGTTTGTTGAAACGGTCACTTTTTGATTACATGATAACCGAAATATACACATTTCCCATACTACACTCTTTATTTCATAGTAAAACTCATGATAACTTTTATTTTTGGAAAATATTAAAGGGGAGACGAATGAAAAGTTAAAACTTGTGACTTAACTCGAAGTGACAACCTGTGGAACTAATGCCAGATTTTTTTCTTTTTTTGAAGCTCAAATTTCATTCTGATAAATTTTATTATAAATTCAACTAAAAATAAAATTGATAAAGGAAATGATAAAATAAAAAGAAATTTATCAATCTCAAACTTACCCAATCCTTACATTCCTCCGTATGATATTCTTGTCTTATATGATGTAAAAAATAAATTTACAATCTCTGTAATAGACTTGGGCTTTGAGTGTTCAGATTTTGGTCTAGCCTTTGGTATCTCATTTAGTTTGATGACGTTCACACTTGATTAGTTCAAATTGAATTGCGCTTTTTTTTTTTTTTTTATTTATTTGATACTCACAAAGTCATTTTATAAATTATGTCATAAAATGGTACAATTAAAATATTAATATTAATTCATATAGTAAAGGAGGTTCTGAAAAAAAAATTAATATTAATCATTTTTTATTACACTCCCATCATATAAAGATGAGCTGTCAGCAACGTTCAAAATTGATGATTCCAATCAAAGGATTGAATTTATTTTATTAGATTTTTTAAGGACATTTATTGCTATTTATTATTAAAATTAGAAATAAAGGATGTTTATTTATAGATATTCTATTTAAATTAATATTGCGAGATAATTGCAAAATGGTTTGTAAAATGGCCATGGAAATGTGATAATGTTTCTGATAACAACAGACGTCCAATGATATGCCTGGTCTATGGGTGTGTGGATTGAAACTATTAATGTTTATTTTTAGCCTGTGAAACAAAAAATATATTGTGCATTGGCTTGTCATATTCCAAATATTTATACAAATATTAAACTCTCCTTTCTTCTTCTTGTCGCTTGTATGTTTAGGACATTTGGTATTAACATGGTGATCTAAATTTTGTTGGCAGCACTTCTAAGTAAATGGGCAGTTGAGAGATCAAACCATTCCCTTAAATTCTGCAGCCAGGAGTGGCTCCTCCTTCCTGGTCCCCTATTACTATCAATCTTTCCCTGAATTATCAGCAAATTAAACTATCCTTAGGTGTGAGAATGAGTGAAGAAGTACCTAATGTTGCAAAAAATAAAAAATTATTAAAAATAATTTTAATATTAAATACAGAATAGTAATTAAAAGCAAACTGATGCCCATAATTCACCAGGTTAATTTTGTTTACACAAACATACAAATATAGCTTTGTTTTTCTTTTGGTTAATTATGTTAATATGTTTAATTATAAATCCATATTAACAAAATAAACAGTTATAGAAAGTGTTGTGAATGTGGAAAATTTTGAACCCAATGGATAAATTTTAAATATAAATTTACTTTTTTAAACCCTAAGTCTAAATAACAATTTTCGTGAAGTGGTGTGTATGTGTGTGTGATCAAAGTTATATTAATATAAAATTACGAGTACATTAGTTACGCATGGTGCCAAATATTCAAATTGGTTTCTAGTAAAATACCTTCAATTTTGTTTATTTAAAATAATTAACCACCTCTCGTTGTTTTCATAATATGTAATATAAGATTTTAAATCAGTTAATAATTAATCAGAGGAGAATCAAATGTTTTCCTGAATATTAATATAGATGTATAACGTACAAAGCTAAAAGTTTTGAAAGAAACTTACCTAACGTGTAATGTCATAGAAAGGTAATGAAGAATAACCAACTATAAGCTGAAGTGAGCTCTGTATAATTTGTCATATGGTATAATGGTCTTTTGTATACATCACATTGGAAATAGGGTAGATCAGTGGTAGAGTGCTGAGTTGCTGTGCTAACGGTCCCAGGTTCAAATCCGACTGTGCCAGATAATTTATTTAATCTATTAACAGCCGGGGATGGATCCTGAGGGATATGGATACTCTCCTGAGGTTCACCAAGTCTATATAAAGTGACCACCTTAATGAGGGAAAAACCTGGCAGTTGAAAGTGATCTTGAACACATCACCTCCCTGAACAATCGTCCTACAATCATTACAGTCTCTACCACGTAATGAACTCAAGACCGTAAATGAGTCTTCTTTGGTTTCCATGGAAGCTAAATTTATACTTTTTAAATTTATTTCAAGAATAGACATAGGTGAAATTTGTACGAAGTTCTCGTCAGATTTTTATTTTCAACTATTAAATACTATAATAATGCGTATAATAGAATGGATATGTTCAAAGTTAAGTGATTTTTTAAGTTAATCATTTTATTTCAAATATTGTATTAAATGAAGGTTATGTGATGAGCATTTTATTTATTTTTAATAATAACAATCTTTTTCAATAATTGATAGAGTTTTACATAAGAATACAATTTTTAATTGTTCCTGCTTCTTTATAAATGAATAATTTTAATGTATACAATTATTCAAGCCACAGGAGATTAAACCACTAGGTACTGCTCTTCTTCATGCCTTTGATGTCATTTTGTTTTGTTTTACTTTCAGTCAATCTGCTGATTGGCAATTGTTTTTATTTGACAGGTATGGATGCAAATATAAAGAGAAGAAGAAATCTAGACAGCTGAATATTTTTTGTGATAAGATATTTTTCATAAAATATATAGGTACTCACTTATACCAAATTTATAAGTCTAAAATCATAATCATAATTTAAACTTTTAATAAATTTAATTTAGATGAATATTTTATTAATTTATTTCAAACAAAGAATGTAGGAGGTATTAATCAGATTTATTTTTATATAAAAACAATACTATTTACTATACTTGTTAATATGTAATTAAATATTTTCAATATTGGAAACAGAATACTTATTTATAAATAGAGGGGGATATAATAACTATTATATTTATTAATAAAATAAATAAATACTCACCGGCTTTGAAATTTTTTTATATTTATAATTAACAGTAAATTGATTGCTTTTATAAATTTTATACAACATTATACCCTCTAGTGTTAGTAGATTTTTTAGAACAGGCCTTACTATATCTTGTATTAATTTGAAACTATCAATTATCAGTGAACAGAAGAGCGCCTTATTATCTGCTGTACCATTATCAAAAAGTTTAGTGATCAAGGACAAAGCAACTGACAGTCCTAATTTCCAAACTCTACGGAATAATCTTTATAGTGAAATTATTGTTTAATTTGTGATTATAACTATTTGTGTTTAGTTGGTTCTGAATACAGTTATTCGTAGTTTTCTACAGAAAAAGAGGTTTGAGATAGATCATAGTTCATTGCACGTTTAGTATTTTAATGGGTTATTGCTCTCAGTTAAAATTATATTAGTAAAGAATTAATTATTTTTTTTTTTTTTTTTTTTTAAAGTTGGTATCAGAACTTTTTAGATTCAGTTAGAATTAATTTTATAAATTTTATTTTATTTCAATATTAACAACTAACTGATACAATGAATATATATATTTTTTTAAAACATACAATTAGTTATTAAGAGTTATTTTTCATGAGAATAATAGTGTTTATTGCTTGACTAAAATTTAAATACATTGATACAATTTGTTATTTACATCTCTGGTACTTATAATTTAAATAAAAATAGTTTGAAGTTAGAAGACCATTTAATAAATTTTGTCTAAAGCTTGATTTAATCTAGATTTCCTATCGAAATATAAAATGCAATTATTTTATTTCTGAACCTATAATTTTTTTTTATAAAACTATCTTTGGGAGCATCAGTAATCCTACAATTAAAATTATGATATGATTTTCATTTTAAAAAATAAGAATTAATGTTGTGATGCAATACTTTTCTATCATGAAATAATCATATAAATCCTGTATATGTCTGATCATTTTTAAATTCGGTATCTTCCTAATTAAATGAAAGATACTTAAGAGAAAGTTATTCTTAATATTTAAATGATGAACACACCTGATTGTAATTAAGCACTATTTAATTTTAACATTGACTTAACCCATTCGAGACCGATTGCACACCGTGTGTCCAATTGATTTCCGAGGCTATAAGATGGGCTGGACACCATGTATGCAACAACACTAATGTGCAATTATCATTTATTGTGAGTAAAATAGTCGTCGAAATAAGAATTTTCCTGAACTAATTAAATCTGTAAAGTACAGGAAAACAAAATTGGTATTGGTTTTACTGTTTGTTTTTTCATTATTCAACTTATTTTTTAAATAAATGTTTACTACTTTTTAAAAATTTCCTTTCCATTATATTCTGTTCTTTATTATTGAAGGCAAAATAACGATTATATATTATCTAATTATTTTTTAAACACATGGTGCTCCTCGCAATAAAATGTTTCCGAGGAGCTAGCTGCACACCCGGTGTGAAATGATCTTATTTATGTGAATTCACTTACTAATTGGGTGATTTCCATAGTAAACATGTTTTTTAAAATTAAAAACGAACAATATAAAGAAAAGAAAAAATTTCGCTCCTGGACATCGTATTCAGAAAAAAATCCTCGTCTTGAATGGGTTAACCAGTTTGATCTAGACCATTAGTGGTTTTTTAAAGAAAACTTTTAAAATGTTAAACGTAAAATAAATAGCATAAAGTGGCACTTTGTAATTCAGAATTTCAGTTTTGTACCAATTTTCACTTTGAACTCAAATTTCCAAGATGTAAACAGAGGGTCCTAAAATTTTTTTCCTGTTAAGAACCCATAATCAAAATTTTTAATAGTAACATTAGCTTCCATTAATAATATATTTCATGTACTATACACGGTTAAATAACCAAACAGAAGACTTGAACTAACGACCTCAAAACAAGAAAAAAATTCCCTATAGAGGTATGTCCGCAATCACTTTAATTACATTTAATGAATAAAATAGTTGGAACAAGTAAAATAAGTTTTTATTTTTCCTTTATTTACTCTTTAATATCATTTTGGCTAAACCTTCTTTCATTTTACTTATGTAAACTCCCCAGGAGTCTATTATCTGATGTTTATATATTTTTTCTTTTTAAATACTTTCTGCTTACTTCCTTCCTTTATCTTTGTAAAAAAATCTTTTTGGCATCACCACCGTTGTGTACATTTTCTCTGTAATTTTTTATTCATATATATCCCTCACTTTTGTTCTAAATTTCTACCTCTCTACATATATATTTTCTCATTTATCATATACTTAGTCTGCAATGTATTTTTATAGTTCTGTTATTTTGTCTGTTTTTCTTTCTTAGCCCTGAAGATGACCCACAAAGTGGGTCGAAACGTCGGCACGTAATTAAAATAAGTAACCACTTATTTAGTGTCTTATTTGACTGCACCCCCAACTATTTTCTTCCTTACATCTATCATCCAGTCAACCATCCCTCGCTTCTCATAAAATAAGTTTTATTTATTTACTATTCATAAATAATTCTTAACAATGAAAATCTTTAGGTGTTAATATCTCTTAAGCAAATGATTCGTGGACATATCTCCATGGGAAATTGTTTTCTTGCTTTGAGGCCCTTAGTTCAAATTTTCAGTTTGGCTACATAACCTCCCACCACAACCATTGTCCATGAAACAGTACTGTCTCTACCATGTACTGAACACCAGACCCTTCTTTTTTTTTTTATTCTCTAAAGCACGGGTTATTAAACAAAAAATGAGGTGATTTATATCATCATCATAGTCAATCCTCTCTACCGCTCATGCAGTGTGAGATTTCCTTCTGTACAGCCCGGACCACACAATACGATCCTATACCATTTCTCTTCTTCTGTTCCACTCCAGGCTTCTCTTTGCCAAACTTTCCTTAACACCATCTTCCCAGGTATGTCGGGGTCTTCCTCTGGAGCTTCTTCCTTCAACCTTAACCTTGTATGTCATCTTGGCCAGCCTGTTGTTTTCCATTCTTAAAACATGTCAAAAACCATCTTAGATTGTTTTCTTCAGTGACTTTTTCTGCAGGCTCCACTCCAAGGCTTGATCTAATGATCGAGTTGCAATTTATTTTCCCCTCTTTCTATCTTCTATCTTCCTAAGGAATCTCATTTCTGAAGCCTCAATCTACTTCATCTTGAAGAACTCTGATAATGTGTATTAGGTCTCTATCGTTGTTGGCAAGGACTACCGTATCTTCAGCGAAGGCCATTAAGGAGTAGGTAACTTTATTCAAGTATCTATATCCCAAATGGAAACTTCTCATTTGTCCTTTGGCCTGAGATATGGCAGAATCAAGGACAAGATTAAAGAGAAGAGGGCTCATGCTGCAACCCTGTCTTATACCAAGTTTGGTTTGATTTGATTTACATTAATCTGTAATATTATTTTTCCTTTCAGAAAAGTATTTCATTGGGCACTATGTAAAATAAATATTTATTTATATAAATGTACTGAGAACAATTAAATGATCACTCTTTTTAACATTTGTATGTTTATTATGACTTTTTTATTTATTTTTTAACTGTTATCAATATTAAACTTATTTAAAAAATAATATAACTTTTATAGGAAAACATCTTAGAAATCAATAAAAAATGGTTAAGTTCCCTTCGGTTAAAGGTGCATTCTGTGGATGCACACTGGAAGAAGGAAGCAAGATAATTGCTTACATTCATATGGTGAGTATTTCACATGATTTGGCGGAATAAGTGATTTGTTTTTTTTAATACATGATTTTAATTTTAGATTGGTTACTCAGGAATGTTGATAACTGCTGTCGTGTTGAGTTTCATTGAAATGGAGGATCCAGTAACAGATGTTGGAATTGATGATTTTTCAAATAACACTAATCTAACAGATGATTTTTCGGATATATATCATATGGAAGATAGGGTAGTCCACGAAGGCTTTTTAGGTTTGCTTGCTTCTACTGTTATTTAATTTCTTTCTTTTTTTTTTGATTTATTGAAATTTACAACTCCATTATACTAATACAACAAGTAAATAGGATGAATGGTACATATTGGCATGAATAAAGACAAGTAGAGAAACTACCCAGTGCTAGTTCTTAAATAAAAAGTTTAACTTAGAAGGTCACGAGGCCATCTTCTTTTCAGACGCCTCGAAGGATTATCAGGAATTGAAGAGGTTGCTAGGTTTGAAACTAATGGGTTTGAGTGGAAATAAAGTTTGTCATGAAAAGATTGATAGCGGATTCGGGCCAAATCAGCAACAAATGGGACATTAAGGTCATTAAGGATTACTTTGTTCGTAACAAAGTAAGGAGCTTTGAGGATTTTGGATTGCAAGGATTGAATACGAGAGGATTTCGATGGCTTAGTGGAACCCCAAAGCTCTCTTCCGTAAATCCAGATGGGTTTAATGATTGTCATGTATATAAGTCTTTTGTAATTAATTGAGAGCTTACAGCGTTTGTAAAGTAAATGTTGAAATAGCCCAAAACGGCGAGCTGTTTCTTGTCGTTTCAGTCTAGTATGAGGATTCCAAGTTAAGCGTTTGTCAAGGTTTAGTCCTAAGTACAGGACCTGTTCTACAGGAATCAGTGGGATGTTATTAAACGATACAGGAGGACAGGAAGTCGTTGGTTTACGATAGAGAGATTATTTAATTTCAAATTAAATACAACCAATAAAATTCTTGATGATATTTCTTATTCAGTAGTTAATTTTTAATTTATTAATAAGTTCAGTGTCGAGAAACTTTAAAAACTTTTCATTGAAATCACTCAACAATGGACAATCAAGTGACCGATGAACAGCCTGTTAAGAGATCTACCACTGCTGTACCAATATTCATTAAAATATTAATACGTTTATAACAAAATCAAATGTGGGTCGAAACGTCGGCACATAATTAAATAAGTAACCACTTATTTAGTGTTTTTATTTGACTGCACCCTCAACTATTTTCTTCCTTACGTCTATCTTCCAGTCAACCATCCCCTCGCTTCTCAAGGTTTATTGCATTTCAATAAACTAATATTAGTCGAAGCCAGGAGTAAACGATATAAATATTTTGAGGAACCTTTATTGTTTTGATTCTATATTCTATATTCGCATATAGAATATAGATTCAGAATAGAATTCTCTATTCTATATTTCCATTTCACTTTTAATAAATTAATATTTTAATAATAATTAAAAAATATATAATATAATTTATAAGAAAGTTTTGGCTTTAGATTTTAATTAACAATATGGTATTTATCATAATCATTAATAAAAAGCTTTGAGGTATGAACATTATTCAGTGGATGAATTTATATTGATACATAAAACTATTAAATGTTTTTTTCTTAACTCTTGGCATTTTATAAATGTACTTTCAAAGTGGTAAATTAATCACTCGGTGACAAAAACGTGACTGTTCATTCATTCATTAAAGGGATGTCCATTGCAAAGAGTTTTTAATTTATCCTTTCATCCCAGAACATTTAATATTGTTCATTAAAGGGGTGGGTGGTATTCATTTGAGAAATATATCCGCCAGTAGAGGTTTCACTGTATTTTGGGATGAGATAATTAAGTTAGTTAAGCTTTAGACATTTAACTCTAAGGTCTGTGTTAAAGTTAATCTGTATATGAAAATTTAGAAAAATGAACTCATAGAATTTAATGGCTTTGTAACTTTGAGTTTCTGGAATTAATTATAGTATATAAAAAAAAAAAAACCTGTACCACTACAACCCATGAAGGGTCTGGGGTTCAGTACATGGTAGAGACTGTACTGTTTCATGGACAACGGTTCTGCAAGGAGGTGACTTGTCCTAGGTCACGCTCAACCGCCAGATTTGTCCCCCTTATTTTGGGTACCCTATTTTTATAATATTTTATAGAGGCTGGGTGTGCCCCAGGAGGGTCCTAGATCCTATATGATCCATCTCCCGCTCCAAACAGACTAAATAAAAATCATGGCCTGCAGCGGGATTTGAACCAGGATTTCCGGCATGGCAGCTCAGTACTCTACCACTGAGCCACTCCTCTCCCTAATTATAGTATATAAATATTATTATTATTGACTGAACCTTTCTAGAGGTTCAGTCAATAAATATGAAGTCAAATAAAAAAAATATGAACTTATTTATATATATACCTAGCAATTAATATATATATATATATATATAACTATTGAAAATATACAAGAAATAAAAAATATTGACTTCAAAAAAATTAATCGTAAAATAATAATATTATTCTGTTTTATTTTTCAGCTCTGACTTCAAGTTACTTTAATGATATGGTCTTTTTGATTCAAGTAGTTTTTGCAGCTTCGCTTGTTGTAGGGATTCACACTGTAAGTAAGCAAGTATCGGTGAATATAATGCAAATATACATATATACTCTTTGAAAATACTTTCAAATATTTTACAACTCAGAAATAGAAACTGCAAAGAAAGAAAATATAATTTTATTTTGGGTTATTTAACTTATTTTCGGCTATATTGAAAGGGAAGAATAGTTAATGTCTCTACAATCGGTTTAAAGGTGGCCCCTAAGATATTTCATAGGGTCCATAAAGGAAGGAAAGTTTACGAGGTGTAAAAGGAACGACACTGTGCACTGTTTTATGTATCGTAAGCTATATATCACTACAATCTGACACTTTAGTACGCAACCTGTGCAAAAGTCACGGAAGGCTGTGCATAGGCTCGCTTCACTCACCCTTTGTCCTCATCGTGACCTAGTTTGCTCCAGCTGTTGTATCTTTGCATTCCCTTGGGTTTATTATTGTTGTTTTGCATACATCCTTGCTACTCTGGGACTTCATTTTGGACCTTTTTACCATCATTTTATTCTTTTTCAGGTTTTATTGTTATTTGATCCTGGAATGACAACAACCCCCAGTCGGGTAGAGGAACTCCCTTCTCCCTATCATACCTCCTCAGCCCTTCCTCCGGTTCTGAAAAAGGCTGCTTTCTAAATTGTCAGATTATTCAACTAGGGTGATTGAAGGTTCTTGGGTTCAGTATACAGTAGAGACTGAGCTGATTCTGAAACATTGGTTGTGCTAGGAGTTAATTTGCACTAGATCATACTCAGCTGCTAGGTATTCCCTCAATTAAGGGAACCCACTTTATAGAGGCTGGATGAGCCCAAGGAGGATCTGCAGATTCCACAGGATCCATCTAAGGCTGTTTAAGTTCAAATAATTTAACTGTTACAGCTGGATTCGAACCTAGGATCATTATCACAGAAATTCTATACTCTACATATCAGAATAAAAATTATTTTTTCTTTTCAAAGTACTCACTCACTATTGGGCACTGCTGTCCTTGCAGGGCCTGGGCCGCTGCCACCATTCTTCTCCAGCGGGGCTCCTCCAATTTCTAACCCCTATACTTTTCCAAATCTTCCATCCACCGATGCCTGGACCCTGCCCATTTTTCTTTTTCTCCTGGTGCACCATTCAACATAATTTTAGACAGCATGTTGGACTCCATTCTTTCCATGTGCCCTAAGCATCTTAGCCTGACTTTCATAAAAATTAATAAAATTATATCTGCTAGCATGGATGTATATATTGAAAAAGATTATAGAAAATATTAATAAGGAAGGAAATAGTTGGGGGTGCAGTCAAATTAAACACTAAATAAGTGGGTACTTATTTTATTTTGTGCCGACGTTTCGACCCACTTTGTGGGTCATCTTCAGGGCTAAGAAAGAAAACTATAAAAATACATTACAGTACCAAGAATATGATAATATAAAAATATATGTAGAGTAATAGAAAAATAGAACAAAAAAGTGAGGGATATATATGAATAAAAATATTACAGAGTAAATGTACAGAAAGGTGGTGATGTAAAATTACAAAGATACAAGAAGGAAGTAAACAGAAAGTTTCAAAAAGAAAAAGTATAAACATCAGAGGTGAGATGTAAAATTATGGAAAAGCTAGTAGAATATAGATAAAATATAAAATGTATAATAATAGACTCCTAGAGAGTTTACATAAGTAAAATGAAAGAAAATGTAACAAAAATGATGTCAAAGAGTAAATACCGGAAAAAGAAAAGTGGAAAGGTAGAAATCTAGAGTATAACAGGTAGAAAAGTAAAATGAACATAGAAAGTAGAAAATATAAGTAAGGGACGTTTTAAAATGTATACAAATAGAATGAAGTTTGTATACATTTTAAAAGTTTTGTTTGTTTTCTTTCTTAGCCCTGAAGATGACCCACAAAGTGGGTCGAAACATTGGCACAAAATAAAATAAGTACCCACTTATTTAGTGTTTAATTTTGATTGCCCCCCCAACTATTTCCTTCCATATTCAGATCTTCCAGTCAACTATCTCCTCGCATAAATGAAAATATTAATATATATCATTGGAGGAGCATAAAAAAATATTGATCAATTTGGACAATTTTTTATAAGATTACCATAAAGTAAATAAATAAATCATATATACCATCATCATCATCATATTCTGTCCTCTTGAACCGCCTATGCAGTCCTCTCCAGCTCTGCAGATCTTCTACCAGCTTTATTATGAAAGCTGTCCCGTTGTATATTTTCCATTACTCGTGATACTTGACAATTCGGATGGGCAGGGTATCGGCCTGTCCTATGCTAGATCATTTGGGAGGCTGCCCTTAAGGGAAACTGAACATACTCTCTTCCTGTAGGGAAGGTTTCCCTAGGGTGTGCACTATAAATGACTTAGTGTTAAGAATATGATTTAGTTTACTGTTATGGTGTCCTATGGTGACCTGTGGGTTGTTTTTTTAAAAAAAAAAGGTCCATTACTGTTTTT
Organism: Troilus luridus; assembly: GCA_964056705.1. NCBI lineage: Eukaryota > Metazoa > Arthropoda > Insecta > Hemiptera > Pentatomidae > Troilus > Troilus luridus. The sequence goes on along the minus strand of OZ057412.1, from coordinate 197,577,605 downwards.
CAAATCAGAGAGAAGTTTCATTAAAAAAAAATAAACATAATTATCAATTCGAGCTAATACTTTTAAGAATTCTCGTATATCCCTTCCAAATATTTTACACACTTTCCTCTATGTACTTTAAGACTTACATGGGTGGTTTGATAGAAAAAGTCTAATCTTACAATTTATCAGATATAATAGCTGTAGTTTTTTTTTTTTTTTTTTTACCCCGTTCTCATTTAATAAAAAATAATACAAAATTGAAATAAATAAACGATGAAAATACATTATGAATTTTTTTTTAATGATAAAGTTAAATAAAATAAATATCCACAATAAATCACATATTTTTATGGTAACATTAATGATATTTTAGAACCAATGATTTTCTTTTTTTTTCCAGAAAAATCTTGACTTAATTTTTTCATGGATAGTGCTTGAAATCACTCATATAATTTTTTCACAAATCCTTGTGACTATTTATTTCATGGCACTCTACAGTGGTCTATTACATGAGAGCGTATTTTACCTGTTTTTTGAAGAACTTACACTAGGAGGTAAGCAAGTCCATCTATTTATCATGGAAAACTATTTAAACACATTTATGATTTCATTAACAATGATTTATTATCAGAAGACTATCTATAATAAACAAGATATATAGATTTTTGTTAATGAATTAATGAATCGATATAGATTTTTGTTTTTTTTTACTTTCCTATAATTACTTAGTAAGGTAAGTATAATAAATGGCTAAATATTTTGATATGCCATTTTCGACATATAGAAGCCTCTCAGAGCCTCCTTAGTCTGAAAATACATTTTTGTTCATTGCTCTGTCCGTCTTTGCCACGATTATCTTCCAAAGTAATAAACTGATTCTTTGGTATCTGTTTCGCAGGTTGTCGCTTCGAGTTGACTTATGACAGGTTTTAACTATTTATTCGTTTCATTTTTAATATTTTCCAAAAATTCAAGTTATCATGAGCTTTAGTATGGAAAAGCGATTGTAATTATAAATAGATTTCAGTAATCATTCCATCAAGAAATAAAAATTTCAACAAACATTTCGAAGTATAGATGATATATATAAACATTTCCCATAATTACACGAATCTTATCCATATTAAAGCACATGATAACTAGTATTTTGGAAAATATTAAAAGGGAAATGAATGAAAAGTTAAAACTTGTTGTGACTCAAACCGAAGTGACAACCTGCGGAATATTACCGTTTTTTTAAATATATATGTAAGCCACTATTTAAGGAACTTAAATGGAGTGGAGTTTTAGGTTAAAAATCAACACTTGTATGATGTAGTAAACTACTTTAATATTAATAACACGTACAAATTAGCAAAAGCCAAAAATATTACAGTGAACGAATAAACTTAAAAACTAACCTGAATGAATACAATTGCCGATAGGAAACCTTTATATACATCAGCACAATAACATCGATCCTAACAGCTCCGAGTCTTATTACCTACTGACTCCCACTCAAAAGTCAACAAGTGACAAAGCCAAGCTTGATAACACACAAGCTTAAATATATATATATATATATTTTGCAGGGTTTCTGCCTCTTAATATGGCTATATATATATGCAATATTGGCCATAGCTATACAGTTCTTTTTGTACTTATTTTGTACCCCACTAACGAGCCTATTAAAATATGAATACCCAGATAGTATTCTTATGAGATGACTATCTTGCATTATGAAGGAAATTAAAGATACAACTGTATATATTAAAAACTCAAAATTGGAAAAGATGGCAAATGGAAAAGTGAGTTTAAGAGAGCACAGTTTTAGAGCAGTAACCCAATTCAAGTACCTGGGAAGTGTGGTTACAGTTGATAAGAAAATAGAGAGTGAAATACAAGCCAGAATAGCAGCAGGGAATAGATGTTATTCCTCTATAAAAAGAGTGCTTCAGTTAAAATCACTCTCTAAAAGAATACAAATTCAACTGTACAAAACCATAGTAAGACTGCTGGTCATGATGGGTGCGAGACATGGCCCATTTCCCAAAAATCTGAACTTATGGTCAACACATGGGAAAGAAAAATATTAAGAAGAATCTGAGGCAGATTAGCCAAAAATGGTGTTTATTTGCAGTCTCAATTATTTAAATAACAGTCCTATAATGGAAATATTAGAATAACAAGTAGCTTCTTTTATTTTTTAAATTGATGTATTCCATTATTTCCATTTAAATTTAAAAACATCCCACTGATTCCTGTAGAACAGTCCGGTACTTAGGACAACACCTTGACAAAAGATTGGTTTGGAATCCTCATACTGGAATGAAACGACAAGAAACAGCTCGCCGTTTCAGGCTACTTCAACATTTACTTTACAAATGCTGTAAGCTCTCCATTAATTACAAAATACTCATATATATGACAATCATCAGACCCATCTGGGCTTACGGAATAGAGCTTTGAGGTTCCACTAAACCATTGAATTCCTCTCGTATTCAATCTTTCATAAAATCCTCAATGCTCCTTACTTTGTTACGAACAAATGAATCCCTAATGACCTTAATAACCCATTTGTTGCTGATTTGGCCCGAATCCGCTATCAATCTTTTCATGACAAACTTCATTCCCACTCAAACCCACTATTTTCAAACCTAGCAACCTCATCAATTCCTGATAATCCTCCAAGGCGTCGGAAAAGAAGATGGCCTCGTGATCTTCTAAGTTGAACTTCTATTTGAGTACTACCACTAGGGATGGGTAAGGTTGTATCAATCTGATACTAAAAAGTAGTTGATACAAGTATCAGATACAGTCGAAATGTACCTGATACTTCTGTATAAATTGATACAAGTATCAGATACAGTCAAAATGTACCTGATACTTTTGTATCAAATCATTTTGGCAATAAAATTACATAGTCTCACGGATTTAAAAAAAATTATTATCTACTATTAATCACGGTCCTTTTAATAATAAATAAATAAATAATAAGCAATAGGCAACCACTGATTTAAGCTCCCCTGATTTGATTACCGGCGAAAGACCAATTTTGCCGCATCTCCCCTTATTATTAATAAATAAGTAAGTAAAAATAATAGTGAACAAGTTTTCACTTATTATCAATATAATCTGTAATTAGTCACTTATCACATATGTAGAAATGAAAATAAACTATGAAATTAGTTCACAGTAGAGGGTGGTTGAAATAACATTTTCCGAGATCGCCTCCTAATATATGATTTTTCACGAGCAACTATTGCAAAAAAACCTCGACCTATGTCTGGGCAAACATGGGTTCATTAATGGATATATCTATACCATAAAGTAAAGGCAATTGACATAAATGATTGAAATCGGTGGAAAAAAAAACAACTATAGCGTTTTAAAGAGTTTAGCCTTCGGCGGCGGACAGACAAATTTTGTATTAAAACCCAAATTCTACGTCACTTGGAATGTGAATAGCGAAAGTTTGAGGTAGGGTTAAAGCCTATTTTTTATTGTTCAATTCCATAGCTTTCAAAAAATAATTAACCAATAAAAACATGATATTAATCATTTGATGCCTTGTGCAGGTTACTATTTTGGCGAATAACTCTTTTTCCTTCGGGAATATCGGGAGTCGGGATATCTGTATTCAACTACAAAAGTATCAAATAAAAGTATCAGTATCACTTGTATTCAGATACAGGAAAATCCAGTATCTACCCATGACTAGTGAAAGTATCAAGTAAAAGTATCAGATACAGAAAAGAATCAGTATCACTTGTATCAGATACAGGAAAATCCAGTATCTACCCATCCCTAACTACCACTGGGACGTTTCTCGACTTGTCATTTCATGTCAATGTATATATTCATTCTATTTACTTGTATGTATTATTATAATACAGTTGTAAATTTCATTGAATAAATTATTTAAAAATTATTTTTTTTTTAAACAATGCTATATTTTATGTAATGGCTGAAAGAAGTCAGGAACAGTGGCTTTGGGATTCACCAATATTTATAACTTAATTGATCGAGCATGAAAAAGACTGAACCAAAATCTGTTCCTCAATCCTTTGCTAGGAAATGTCATATGAAAATATTACGAAACAACACGAAAATATTACCAAAATATCATGAAATACTTTATTTTATTTATTACTAATTTGTTTTTTTAGCATTGGAAGCATACTTTATTGTGGTCGTTAACAGCTATATGAAAGAAATAACTCAAGTAAACGAAGATAACGAAGAAGTGATGTCTCCTATAGTGATAAATTCTTCAACAATTGACCTGCAGTATCCTGAAGACACTGATAACTATGTACATTAATCCATATAATCTATGTACATATATGATTGGTGAAATTTAACTATACTCTGAGATTAAAATAACTGATACTATTTAAATAATTATTCTGGTAATCAATGATTGTGATATCCAAGTGTAGATATTTAGCCTGTGCATCTGTTATCAAAAGATAAAAAAAGTATTTTCAAAAATAGGTCATTTTTGGTATAGTGTTAATTGTTAATTATTATAAATGAATATTTTATAAAATGAATGATTTAGTAATAAAGTTAAGTTTTTTTTTTTTTAGTTTTTTTATTTTTACCATTATTAAGCTTTCTAAACATTTCAAGTTTCAAGACATATCGCTACTTCAAAAGAACAATCAAGTTCCATGTGAGTTAAAAAAAATAAAAATTAGGGTATTGGTAAAGCCATCCTATTGTAATGATGATATCCAAATTCTTTTATTAACCATTAGAAAATTTTTTAAAGATTGAAGCTTTTTTGAATTTTAACTGATGCCCTTATTCCCATAATGCTCCTAGTTCAAATATGATACAAGTCAAAATATTACTTTATTAAAAAAATAAAAAAACATTTTGTAAATGGAATATCAGCTATGTTGTTCCTGAATTAAAAAGCATCAACCAATACAATTGCTACTGAAGGCTTAACTCAAAAATACCAATTTTTTGAGTTATGTCATTGTTCTTTTGAAGGAACGATATGTTAATAATAAAAATTCAACAAATTCAGTTTGGAGTAAACATTTTTTCAAACAAAAAATATTGAATTATTCATAAAAAATTAGTGTTACTAACCATAGTTATTTTAAGTCCGATCTCATCCTATCAATTCACAAATATGTCTTCCAAAATGTTTATGTTTTCTATCAACTCTATTTAAGTTGTTTATTATTAAAAATATCAATGTTTGTTTACAAAAATATTTATTTATTATTAAATAAAAACTGTTTTAAATTTTATTTATAATCTTTTGAGCCCTTTGTAGCTACTATTTTTTTTTAGTTGTTTCTCAGCAATGCCTGTGTACTACATCATGTTTCGGGCATCAGGGATCGAAGCTTAGTTTTAAAGTGAAATAATCTGATTTTAGAGCAATCTGAAGGTTACATCATAATAAGAATAGTTTATTTATTTATAGAATATTATTTATAGAATGGTTTATTTTAACCAATATCAGATTTTTAGCACTTTGAAGAAACCTCTTAATTCAAATTGATGGTAAAATCTATAATTTTTTAAGAGTCAACTCTTTAAAGTTTTTTTTAATCTGGAACCTTCCAAGTCATTAAAACCAAATTTTAGCTAGACCGTAAAGGGTTTTTAACTATGTTTTGCTTTAAAAGAGGTGTTCCAATCGGCAGTATTCATTAAATAATCCAATTTTTTTTTTAATTTTTTTAAAATTCCCATATAATAATTTTCAATATTAGCATTAACGCCTTTCCAATATAATGAAATAAATAATTAATTTTGTAGCTTAAGAGCTCAATAATTTTAAAATCATGGCACACTGAAGGAGAGATGAAAGGTTCATATTGAAATTTAATTAGCATCATCAGAAAAGACTTTTTTCGAATTACATGAATTATTATTTTTTGTCTTCACTTACTGAAATATAGAATAAAAAAAATTACATTTTAAAAATATATAAAAATAAAATGTATATAATTTTAATTTTTCTCAAAAAACATGAAAAAGAGTTTCTCAAAGTTCTAAAATAAAATCTGATTATTTAATTTAAAAAATAGTCTGTTTACAAACTTCCATTTATAGGTGAACTATAAATAATGCTGAAAAATATTATTTAAAAAATTATTTTTTTATTTAAACTTTTTAATTTATTTAAAGATGAGCGCCAGACAAAACTAATAGCAGAAAAATATAATAATTTAATTTTTTTCATTATTATTATTATTTCTTTAAACACACTTTATTTAATTATTTTTATTCATAAGTGCTTAAGACATAAAACTGTGAGCACAGGTTATTGAAATCATGAATCAGGAAGTTGAACTAAGAAAAATCCTATGGATTTTCTAATGCTAAAAGGTGTAGCATGAGTAAACTGAGCATTTATTTTTTACTTCAAAAGGAGAAAGATGTTTATATATCACTGATATCAGGTTAACAATAAACACAACTTTTTAATGTTTTTCATTTAGAAAAAGTATAACTTAATACAATTATTGTCCTCTATAATTATATTCAAATCAATACAATTATTTATATTATAACAAAGTGCGAAAAATAAAAATCAGTCAGTTCACAAGCTATATTAAAGCAAAGTACCACTGACATTGATTATTAAATTGTATACATATTTTTTCAGCTATATTTATATTTTTCAGAGAAACAAATATGATTTTATATAAGAATAAAGTTCTTGGTACTTTTTTTTATATTGACTGCTTGTGTTTTTCGAGATCCATAATTATAATAGTCCAGGATCCATGGTACATTTTTGCACTCCATTACTATCAAGCTAAATCTTCGTGAATAGCTTCGTTTCGATGAGACGCCCAATTTCCTGTGCAAAAAGTCTCGATTGTGCAAACAGAGGTAGCAAGGATAAAATATATCAATTTGATGATTCTCAAAAATTTATTACTAACTGGGTTTTTTTTTTTGTTAAATCTCAAGATTATTATCTAAATATTTGTCCTACAAAATGTATGGTTTGATTAAAGAGTTCCCTCCTTCCAACATGTATCGATATGATTTTTTTTTTCCATTTATATTGGAAGGAGGGGACTCTTTGATCAAACCATATATTTTGTATGATAAATATTTTTTCAAATAATTTAGATAATTATCTTGAGATTTAACAACAAAAAAAACCCAGTTAGTAATAAATTTTTGAGAATCAAGAAATCGACATATTTTATCCTTGCTACCTCTGTTAGCTACCACAATCGAGAATTTTCAGAAATTGTTCGGCGTCTTATGGAAACGAAGCTATTCACGAAGATTCAGCTTGATAGTAATCAAGTGCAAAAATGGACTACAAATTTTTTAGCGGTTTCGAAAAACGGGGCAATTTTGCGTCCCGGAGTTTTGTTTGGGAACAACGGGACAGGTGATCCAGAAAAGGGTCCTGTTCAAAACGGGACATATGGTCACTTTAAGTATGAGACCTATGTAAAATAACAAAAAACAAACCAAAAAAAAGAGTGAATGTAAAATACTTAATCTTTAGTTGGTTAAAACGAAACTGGAATGGACCATCCCAGTAAATATATGTGATAAATACGTCTCTGCTTTCTAAACTTATTTTGATATAAACTTTAACCTGAATTTATAAATTAAATTAAAACGTTTAGAAGAGATTTTCGGTGCTTAGATAATTTAAAACACGTCTTGAGACCTTTACATTTAAAAAGAAATCATCTATTATATTTTTAGAACAGCCTGTCCTTGCATGGAGGCTTTCCCTAACAGAATACAATTCGTCCCCCCCCCTATAAGTTGAAGCTTACTATACCTTTTTATATTTATATTTGTAGTTTTTTCAATTATAATTTCAATAGTTTTATTTTCGGAACTTTTTATTTCCCTAAAAGTTCCGAACGGTTCTATTAATAATATTTTTAAACTATTATTAATTCGCTGGTAGAAGAAAACTAAACTGTGAGAGAAAGAGAAGGTTATAACAGTGTTACAGATTGTAAACGTGACAAGTCGTGTCTTGTGGCTGGTAATTGTTAGTTTCGGTTACCTTCATTATCCAATTCTAAAACATCATGAAGCTTAAAGCTAATTCAAATAAGGTACCTCTAGCACCTTTAATACTTATCAAGCACTTAGATCTCGAAATACCTATTGAGTGGGGTGAAGAAACTAAGTTGTCAATTGAAAACGGTAGTGCATTTTCATCTGAACCGTTTATATTTCGTTACTTTTGCAACAAGGGTACCGAAAAACACGTTTATGGCACCACACCACTTCAAAAATGTGAGGTTGACAGTTGGATAACGTTTTCTTTAGGTCCATTATCTTGTGAGAAGAAATACTTGGAATGTTTAGCTTATCTGAACACTACCCTTGCTTCTGTTACTTACCTGGTAGGTAATATGTTGACTGCTGCTGATGTATCTGTTTGGTCTAAACTAGTTACTAATAGAAATTGGAATGGTTTAGTAGATGATGGGAAGGTACCGAAGAATGTTTTTCGTTGGTTTTCACTAATTGGGAATTTGCCGTGTGTCAAGAATGCTATGAATTCGCTTCCAGCCGAAGCAGCTCTGTATGAAAAAAAAGAAGAAGGTGTGTTTTCTACGAGAAAGGAGGAGGGTAAGTTTGTTGAATTACCTGGAGCTGAAACTGGAAAGGTTATCGTAAGGTTCCCTCCTGAAGCAAGTGGTTACTTACATATTGGGCATGCTAAAGCAGCTTTACTTAATCAGTATTACAGGGATGCCTTTAAAGGTAAGCTTATTATGAGATTTGATGATACGAATCCTGCTAAAGAGAAAGTCGATTTTGAAAAGGTTATTCTCGAAGATTTACAGTTATTAAAAGTAGATTACGATATGTTTTCTCATACTTCAGACCATTTTGATTTAATTCTCGAAAAGTGTGAGTATCTTTTAAAAAGTGGTAGAGCTTATGTTGATGATACAGACCCGGAAATCATGAAACAGGAGAGGGAGCAAAAATTAGAATCTAAAAACAGGACTAATACAGTTGAAAAAAATATAGCTATGTGGTCTGAAATGAAAGCCGGCACAGAAAATGGGCAAAAATGCTGTGTTAGAGCCAAAATTGACATGCAGTCTTTGAATGGATGTATGAGAGATCCTACTATTTATAGGTGTAAGAATGAACCTCACCCAAAAACTGGTTCGAAATATAAAGTTTATCCTACTTACGATTTCGCTTGTCCTATTGTTGACAGTATTGAAGGCGTTACTCATTCATTGAGAACTATGGAATATCACGACAGAGATGAACAGTTCTTTTGGTTTATAGATGCGTTAGGTTTGAGAAAACCATATATTTGGGAATATTCTAGGCTGAATATGACAAATACTGTCCTTTCTAAGAGAAAATTGACATGGTTTGTCGAAAATGGACACGTAGATGGTTGGGATGACCCAAGGATGCCAACCGTAAGAGGTGTGCTTCGAAGAGGAATGACCGTTGAAGGTCTTAAACAATTTATTACAGCTCAGGGATCTTCTAGGTCAGTGGTAGTAATGGAATGGGACAAGATTTGGGCAATAAATAAAAAAGTCATCGACCCAATCGCACCTAGATATACAGCTGTTGATGCCACAAATAGAGTACCCATAATTATTGAAGGAGTTACTGAGCAAGAAGTTAAAGCTATGAAACATCCCAAAAATCCAGATGTTGGAGAGAAATCTGTTTGGCTGGCTCCTAAAGTATGGATTGATGAAGCAGATGCAATCCTGATAAAAGAAGGAGAAAACGTTACTTTAATCAATTGGGGTAATGTAACTATCAAAACTATAATTAAAACAAATAATAAAATAGAGAAAATATTGGCTCTTCCTAATTTCGAGGACAAAAATTACAAGAAGACTTTGAAATTAACTTGGCTAGCTGATACTCCTCTTGCAAAATCTGTTGAATGTATCTGTGTGTATTATGATTTCTTGATCAGCAAACCTGTTCTGGGAAAAGATGAAGATTTTAAAAAATATATTAGTCATAATACCAAAACCGAAGTTAGAATGATTGGAGATCCCGAGCTCGCTAATGTAAAGAAATCTGAAATAATTCAACTACAGAGGAAAGGATTCTTTATTTGTGATACACCATATTCTGAAGCTAGTATTCACACTGGAAGAGAAATGCCCATTGTATTGTTCTACATACCTGATGGTCATACTAAGGAAATGCCCACTGTTATTCCGTCTTCCTTGAAATCTAAAGTAGAAAACCCCGTTTTGAAATCTGAATCAAAGATATCTGAGGATAAAGTGGCGTTGAATCAAGAAATTGTAGAACAAGGAAATAAAGTCAGAAATTTAAAGCAGCAAAAAGCTGATAAAAAGATAGTTGATGGAGAGGTAAAAAAATTGTTACAGCTGAAAGAATCATTTAAAACATTAACCGGTCAAGCTTGGAAACCTGATTTAGTATTAACTAAAGACGAGCCTAGCGTTGTCAAAAAAGAGACTAAGGATTCTTCTGGGCAATTAAAAGTTGCAGGAGATTCATTATCTGTGCATAATAGTATCCTAGAGCAAGGAAATAAAGTTAGAGATTTGAAACAACAAAAAGCTGATAAGAAGATCGTTGATGAAGAAGTAAAGAAATTGTTGCAGCTGAAAGAATCATTTAAATCATTAACTGGCCAAGCATGGAAGCCTGATATAGTTATAACAAAACAAGAGCCTAGCCTTGTCGAAAAAGTACCTGAAGATCCGATATCTGTGCATAATGGTATTGTTGAGCAAGGAAATAAAGTCAGAACTTTGAAGCAACAAAAAGCTGAGAAATCAGCAGTCGATGAAGAGGTTTCTAAATTGTTAAAATTAAAAGGTATTTTTAAATCGCTTACTGGTCTCGATTGGAAACTTGACATTGATGTTAAGAAATTTTCAAACAGTAGTAGCCCGAAAGAAAGTTCAACTGACACGAAACAGGAGGATCTGAATAATAAGATTTCTGCACTTGGTGATAAAATACGAAGTTTGAAAAATGGTAAAGCAGACAAAGCCGTAATCGCTGATCAAGTTAAAGAATTGCTCCTGCTCAAGGCTGAATATAAAGCATTGGTAGGAAAGGAATGGTCCCCTGCGGCAAAACCAAGTGGTGACACCAATCCTCCTCCTTCAAGCATTTCAGGAGTACTGATTAAAATCAAAGATCAAGGAGATAAAATAAGGAAGTTGAAATCAGAAAAAGCAGCCAAAAACGTCATAGAAACAGAAGTAAAAACTTTACTAGAACTTAAAAATGAATATAAAGCATTATCTGGCAAAGAATGGACACCGGATACTCTAAAAGACCTGGAGAATAAAACAGCCGATAGTGCAAAATCAGCTGTTATTAATAATGAACCCAATTCTCAAACAGACATAGAATCACAAATAAAAGCACAAGGAGATTTAGTTCGGAACCTTAAGACGACTGGAGCTGCAAAAGAGGCAATAAACGAAGCTGTTCAAAAGCTTCTCAACTTGAAGGCCGATTATAAAAATCAGACGGGCAAGGAATATGTTTCAGAAAACCCAGGACAGAATAAAAAGAGCAAACCAAAGAAAGAGAAAGCAGAACCAACTAATGCGCAAAAAACTCCAAAGAAAAAGGAGAGTTCTCCCGTGGAGAAGGAGAAGGAGAGCAATGTGAAGAAAATAACACGTCTCGGAATTGAATTTACGAAAGAAGACAATCTGCCCGAATGGTATTCTCAGGTTATTACTAAGGGAGAGCTCATTGAGTATTATGATGTCAGTGGCTGTTATATCCTAAGGCCATGGTCGTTTGCTATTTGGGAAGTGCTTAAAGAATTCTTCGATACAGAAATAAAGAAATTAGGCGTGAAGAATTGTTATTTTCCCATTTTTGTTTCACGCTCAGTATTAGAAAAAGAAAAAGACCATATAGAAGATTTCGCTCCAGAGGTAGCTTGGGTAACAAAATCTGGAGACAGCGATTTGGCTGAACATATCGCCATTCGTCCGACAAGTGAAACTGTTATGTATCCCGCATATGCCAAGTGGATTCAATCTTACAGAGATTTACCTATAAAGCTCAATCAGTGGAATAATGTTGTCAGGTGGGAGTTCAAACACCCTCAGCCGTTCTTGAGGACGAGGGAATTTCTATGGCAAGAAGGTCACACAGCTTATGCTGATAAAAGTGAAGCCGAGAAGGAAGTTACATACATACTAGAGTTATATGCTAGAATTTACACGGACTTACTCGCCATTCCTGTAGTCAAAGGAGTCAAAACTGTTAAAGAGAAGTTTGCTGGAGGTGAATACACTCTAACAGTTGAAGCGTACATTTCCGCCAGCGGAAGAGCGATCCAAGGCGCTACTTCCCATCATCTAGGCCAAAACTTCTCCAAGATGTTCGAGATTCTCTACGAAGACCCGGAAACGCAGGAAAAAAAATATGTTTTTCAGAATTCATGGGGTTTCACAACTAGGACTATCGGTGTGATGATTATGGTGCATTCTGATAACAAAGGGTTGGTTTTACCACCGCGAGTAGCTTCTGTTCAAGTTGTGATTGTGCCTTGTGGTATAACTGCCAGTTTGTCAGAAAGCGAAAAAGAAAAGCTTTTAAAAACTTGTCGTAACGTTGAGGTAGAGCTGAAAGAAGCTGGTATTAAAGTAGAAGGAGATTACAGGGATAACTATTCTCCAGGCTGGAAATTCAATCATTGGGAACTCAAAGGTGTCCCAATTCGTATAGAAGTCGGACCGAAAGATTTACAAGCGAATCAAGTCGTCACGGTGCGTAGGGATACAGGAGAAAAAGCTTCACTGTCAATGTCAGGAATGGTAAATTCGATCAAAGGACTCCTAGACAACATTCAAGAAAGTCTGTTACAAAAAGCAACTAAAGAGCTGAACGAAAAATTGGTCATATGCAAAAATTGGAACGAATTTTGCCCAGCATTAGACAAGAAGTGTCTTCTATTGTCTCCGTTTTGTGGTGAAGTTAAATGCGAAGATGAAATAAAAGAAGGAAGCACTAGAGCGGACAAAGATATCGATACAAACGCTCCATCGATGGGAGCGAAAAGTCTTTGTATTCCTTTCGAGCAACCGAACCCTGGCGTTACTGATCAAGACAAGTGCATCAATCCAAAATGCAGTAATAAACCAAAACGATATACGCTGTTCGGAAGAAGTTACTAAGCACTACGGAAATATGGAAAAAAAAACTTATAATCAAATACTCACAGTGAATAATTTTATAACAACTTATTTAATATCAGCATTATTTATTTGTTTATATGTAAATAGATAGAAGAAATTATTTTTAATCATTTGTAAAAATGTTAGCACAAACAAATAGTCTTTAAAATATATCAGTTTTTATCAGAGAATAAGTTATGTAATGTTCAGATGCCTATATCATGACATATTTATATTGATATTAAATATCTTACTTCTTTTGAATTACAAGTTTTAAATTCAGATTTCTTTGTCTTATTAAATATCTCACAAGTCTTTCCTATTACCATTAAACTTTTCCTGATCATCTCAACGTGCTGGTAAAAATAAAAAAGCCAAGTATGTTTACTGGTTATGAGCTAGTTTTCGTAATTTTATCGCGCAATTTATAAAATAACTCAATATTATTGTTTATTTTTCATAATGTTGAACTATTAACAATTGGTGGTGGTAAATCATGGCTGGATCCAGTAGTTTATTGAAAAATGTGTGTGAATTTAATTATTTAAAAAATTATACTATAAATTTAAAAACACTTAAAATTTTTTTTTTTATTAAACTATTATTTCCTTAACTTGGAATGTATTTTTCATCTTAATAAAAAATAAGTCACTATGATCTTACCCAAAATTTATCTAATCTATTGTTTTATATATGTTTATACTTTGACATACTCTGTATGAGAAAGGTAATTCTACCAATTATCTATTAAAAACGTTGAACTATTTGGACCCGTACTCTACTCACAGTATGTTAACCTGTCCAAACCACATTGTGTTGGTAAATATTTTTAAATTAAACTTGTAGTTTTTAAATCCAAATGCAACTTATCTAAATAAAAGACAAGCTTATTATAAAAATGTCTTATTCATCACTTAATCCCAGATTTATTTTAGTAATAAAAATGTTTTATAGCATATTTTTTTTTATTTATGCAATAGTTTTATTTTCTAAACACAGTAAAATAGGTACTGTAATGACAAGGATTTTAAAATTTCGATGGAAATATACATTTTAGAAATTCTGGAATCCATTTTGACTTGTTTCATGGCATCTGTATGTATATCTTCTTGTTCGATTTCATCTAATTAAAAAAGGTTAGGTAGTTCAAATTTTGTATTTGTAATTGCTTTTAACATCTAGTTATAAACCTACCTTTTTATTCTTTACTTTATTATAGGAGTAGTTACATTTCTTATATCAGGTATCATTTATATCATTGGTCACGCTCTACAGACTGTCAGGGAAGCATTCCTGGCGCTGTTGGGTCCTGCGAGGAGATTTAGGCTCGACGTGAACCAGGCAAAGACCAAGTACTTGGTGACAGAAGAGACACATGTTCGAACAGGTCTCTGTTTTTGTATATTTAGGCTCAACGGTGACCCAGAGTAACCAAGTAGATGTTGAAATAAGAAGAAAAATTATCTCTGCCAACCGGTGTTACTTTGGTCTAAGGAAACAGCTTAGTGGCCGCGTACTCTCTTGGCAAACAAAGTTGCACCTCTATAAGACCGTCATTCGTCCTGTACTGATGTATGGCTCGGAAACCTGGATAACAACCAAGGCCTGCCAACAAGAACTGTTTGAGCGGAAAATCCTTCACAGGATATTTGGAGGAGTGCTGGTGGATGGAAACTGGAGGAGACACAAGAACCAGGAGCTTTATGACCTATTCAAAGAACCGAATATTGTCCGGGTCATTAAACTGCCGATTTCGGTGGGCAGGGCATGTGGCTCACATGAGTGACAACGGTTTCCCAGGAAGCTGCTGACAGAGCCTCTATATAGGACAAGAAGACAAGGAAGACCCAGGCTTAGGTGGAATGACTGAGTGGCGGCTGATGCAGGGAACATCCTTGGTGTGCGCAACTGGATGGCAGCTGCTCAGAACCGCGGCGATTGGTGGAAGCTTCTGGTGGAGGCCAGGGTTCATCACTGGATTGTTGGGCCGAATTAGTTAGTTAGGTACATTTCTTAAATGGTTTAAATTTTAAAATAAATTGCTACCTAATTTATTTATTTTATTTTATACAACATTCCAAATGTTTTATTTATAAGTAATATTTATTTTTATTTTTTTTTTTATGGAATGATTGTTTAGCTACTTAGTGCTATTACTTATTGCCCACAAGTGGAAGGTTGTAATATTTCAATAAAGTGTAAAATAAAAAAGTAACATAATAGATTTTGTTAAAATTTAAAGTTGCTGGTGGTGTTTTGCTTGAAGCTGTTAAGAGATTTTGGTTTAAAAAAAAAAGTTTAAATATACTTTAATGTTTTGAATTTGGTGTTTCAGACTAAAATTAAAATTTTCAAATTTTTGTTTCTATTTAATAGGAATAACATGTTAATCTTTGACAACAACCAATAACCTAGATGTTGTACTTTACTTAAAAAATTTGGATTTTGGTCCAAAAATATATTTAATTGAAAAAGTCTTTTTAAATTTAGTTGTTAATATTAAGTAACTTAATGTGGAAAATGTTAAACCTGGAGTCCTAAAATTTGCCAATCCAGGGATAACAAGGATAGGGATCTTTGATGGCTACCTGACACCATACAGGCTCTGGACCTCCATTTTAATTCCCCTCTGAACGACGGCATAAGCAATAATGGTTTATTCCCTTTAAAAAATCTTAAGGCCTGCCAGGCTCCAACCCAAGACCTTAGGAATAGGTGGTTATGCTAACCATTAGACTGCTGTAGGCCCCTTATAAATTCAGTTTTTTAAACTTTTTTTTTATCTATGTAAATATCATTTTAAATTTTAAATACAGCTCGCCATTTCAGGCTACTTCAACATTTACTAGACAAACGCTCTAAGCTCCCAATTAATTACAAAAGACTCATATACATGACTATCATTGGACCAATCTGGACTTACGGAGTAGAGCTTTGGGGCTATACCAAGCCATCAAATTCCTCTTGTATTCAATCGTTACAATCCAAAATCCTCAATGCTCCTTACTTTGTTACGAATAAAGTAATCCTTAATGTCCCATTTGTTGCTGATCTGGCCCGAATCCGATATATCTTTTCATGACAAACTTCATTTCCACTCAAACCCTCTAGTTTCAAACTTAGCAACCTCTTCAATTCCTGATAATCCTCCGAAGCGTCTGAAAAGAAGATAGCCTCGTAACCTTCTAAGTTGAACTTTTTATTTGAGTAATACCACTGAGTAGTTTCTCTACTTGCCTTTATCTCGGGACATATACATATTTTTTTTTTAGGTGGGCATAAAAACTTTGCACTGCGACCATTTATTGATCTATTGTGCGCCCCATTGATTGATGCGATTGTTATAATCTTAATTCAGCCGAACCCGCAAATTTAAGTAAGCTTGGCGGATTGATTAAGTCACACTGCCTGGGGTTAGTGACTCTGTCTATGCCAAAGGTTGCAAACCTTAAGCTGGCCAACCCATCACATAGGCAGATAATATGATAGGGTGTTTCGTCCGCTGTATGGCAAAATTGACACGTGGGAACCTCCACCAGTCCCAACCTGAACATGTGTGCTTTGAGACTGCAATGGCCCATAATTGTTTTCAAATCTGCTCTGTCCAGCTCCGGAAGGACTTTGCTCATCTTCTCTTTTCATGCACCAGAGTTGATTCATCTTTCTAAGGTAGATTTCTTTTATTCTACGCTTAGCATAGCTGAGACTAATGCCACAGACTGGTTCTGGGGTGCACGGAATTTTTTCCGATCCCAGCTTGGCCAGTCTATCAGCTTCTTCATTGCCAGGGATGCCATGGGGACCAGGAACCCACTCAACGCTAACCCTGTTGTTCTCAGCCAGTTTGTTAAGAGCTTCATAGCTCTCGGGACATAAGTTATCTTTCATTATATTTACTTGATGTATTCAATATAGTTGTAAATTTCAATAAATACATAATCAAACAAATATTTTAGATAGAGTTGTAATTTGAGAAGCTTGGATTGAGGAAAATAAAATATTATTATTATTATTTATTGGTATTTTATGTTGGATATTGGTAATATAATATATATTTATTCTTGGGAATTTTCCTGTAATAGCTATAGACTACAAACAGCAGTAGACAATCTAAACCTGAAACATAAAATTAAAAAATATATATTTACATTTAATTATAATTTATGTTTTTAAAATAGCATATTTTATGGTCTTTTCAGCTTTGACTAACCTGAATATCCTGCAAAATCCAAATAGTACTCCCAGTATTGTAGCCAAATTGTATTCAAAATGAAATTCACTAAACCGTCAATTACGGATGCTATTTTAAATAATTGCCATGCCATGATAAAATTTGATTTTTCCTAAACATTAAAGTTTTTATTTGTTATTTGTATCATAGGGAATTCTTAATGAATTATTATATAAAGCATATCAATGGAGCAGCATTAATGAAATTATAATCAAATAATTTATTCTAGAAATATCAATAATTCCAAAAATAAATATTTGATTGAAGAAAAAAGATCTGTCGGTACAACTCCACTGACGACCTTACATTCCAATGCTTATACCTCTATTTAAAAGTTTTGACATAACAAAATATATCACAAATTCATAAATAACATTTACATTTAAATAATAATAACTTTTTATTAATAACTCGCAACCGCCTTTGCACGGGTAGTAAGGCATATTATGCCTACATGTTTTGTCTGTCTAATGTATTTTTTTATGTACAGAAGAGTACCAATCTGTCATGTCTCAATAAATAGTAAACTGAACATTCCAGCTAAGCGGCACATTATTAAAATTGTTTTGTAAAAAAATATTCGATTTTTTCCTCCAATCTTCATAATTATGTCACAATAAAAAATTAATAATTTAATTTTCTAGTAATTTATGTGAAGAATTGATCGATTATTGGTTGGGCTATGCTTTTGTTTCACCATACTTATTTACTCAAATTATATTTAAATATTTTTGTTTTAAAGAGAAAGGATTTGTCTGACTTGGATATGACCCCTGGTGGCTCAGTGGTTTAGAGCACTGCACTGCACTAGAGATGCAGACGACCCGGGTTGGAATCCCGGCCAGGACAAATATTTTCTCTTCAAAACAAAAATATTTAGAAATAATCACCATCAAAATAACAATTAATAAAACAAACAAAAATACTCAAATTATAGTTTCAATGCATTTGGAAAATTCTAAAAAACTAAGCTTTAAGTCTCTTAAATCTGGAAAAAAAAATAACTCAGGACATACGCCAAAAAAAAAATTTACATTACTTTATAAAAATATAAAGTACGGTTCTGTCAGTTTGATAGAAAATCCCATAACACTTTGGTCACAATGTGAACGTTCATTTCATAAACTTCCAACTTTTTTAGAATTTGGTCTTTGAAATCAATTAATAGTATCAAAACAATTTATATCATCATGGTATTAAACAAAATTTTAAAATACAGTAATTATATATTATCAAGTAATTATTGTTTTGTATTGTTTATTCTTTTACCTTGTATGCACCATATATAAGGATCAACGAAAATACATATGTTGTGAATATTGATTCTTCCAAAAAAAGCAAGGCGATAAAATCTGAAATAAAATGTAAAACAAATGAAATAGCAGTTTTATAGTTTTTTTTTTAAATAAGAAAAGTCATTAACTCTGTCAGAGGAGCACAGTTCTTTTCTCTAGTTGTATTTTATTTTACTAATATAGTGTTATATATTTTACATTGCTACATTATATTTATTTATAATATATAGTATTATGTAATTATAATACTATATTATTCTATAACTATCTATTACAAACAAAATAATACTGGATTAAAGAATAATTAACTTATTTGAGACCGATTGCACACTGTGTGTGCAATAACAGTAATGTGAAATTATAAGTTATTCGAAATAAGATTTTTCATAAACTAATCAAATCTGTAACGTACAGGAAAACAAAATATGCCATTGGTTTTACTGTGTACCAAACTTTTTTTTTTGTTAACTGTTTACTACTCTTTGAAAATTATCTTTGCATTATATTCTGTTGTTTATTATTGAAACCTAATTTAACAATTTTATATTATCTAAATATTTTTTAAATTAATGTTTATAAATTTTTTAATGATGTATTTTCATTTTACTTTTTGTTAATAACTCGCAACCGGCTTTGCACAGGTAGTAAGACATATTATGCCTACATGTTTTGTCTCTCTAATGTATTTTATTATGTAGATATTATAAACATAAAAACAAAACCAAATATTTTTTTACATATGAATATATTTCTATCCGCGTTCATTTTTTGCGATTACCCTAAAGTACTCATTTAAATCATATGTTTTAAAATATTCTAATAATTCAAATGAAATGCTTAAGGTAACTAAAGTATTTAATGTGCCATCGGACCATTTAATCAATCCGCAATATACGAATCGGGTGATTTCCATAGTAAACATGTTTTTTATTAAAAATGAACAATATAAAGAGAAAAAATTTCGCTCCTGGGTACCGTGTTCTAAAAAAATCGTTGTCTCGAATGGGTTAAAGAATAATTAATAGTAAACTATGCTTGGGAACCAACATTTCAACCCACTTTCTTCATCAGTGCTGCAGTAAACAAGATGCAAAATAAAAATTTGTTTATCATGTTTATTTAGCCCTGATGAAGACCTGTAATGTGAGTCAAAACATTGATTTTTGGTAAATAGTTACTTGTTATTTCAGAATTTATTTTGATTTCCAATCGGAGCATTTTCTCTTCCATATAATTTATATATTTAACCAACAATTATTTAAAATAATAAATAAAATGTTTAGAGAGGAAGATAGTTGACTGGAAGATTCTAAAGGATAAATTGGTGAGGGGGTGCAGTCAATAATAACACCAAATAAGAAAAACTTATTGTTTGCTAGTGCCAACGTTTCGGCCTCCAGTGTAGGCCATCTTCAAGGCTAAGAAAGAAAAACAGAAAATAACTATAACTCCAGATGTTATTCTATAATTCTTAGTACTGTAATGTTATTATAGTTATTTTCTGTTTTTCTTTCTTAGCTTTGAAGATGGCCTACACTGTAGGCTGAAAGGTTGGCACTAGTAAACAATAAATTTTTCTTATTTGGTGTTATTATTGACTGCACCCCAGACCAATTTATCCTTCAATAAAATGTTTAGAAGGTCAATATTGCTGATCCTCATCTTTAGAAAAAATAACTATTAATTATTTTAGAGCAATAAATTAACAGAATAATTATTAGTTTTTTATTCTATTACCAACAAATGTTTTTCTATTCATTCTTCTTGCATAACTTATACTGATGCTGGTGATATCAACAAGGTATATAAGATGCACAATCTGAAACAAATAAGTAAGAACCGGATCATCTTAGACATCAGTAAGTTTATATCTCTTGAATTTTAATTAATTAATGGGTGTCAATAATAACATTTTATTGATTTAAAAATTATTTAAGATAACAACAAAAAAATTAATGCTTATAGATATTATACAAACATATCTTTTGTATATTTTTTTGTTTTATAAATAGAAAAAATTGTAAATAAAGTATTGTAATTTAATCAATAATATAAAGCCAAAACTCAAAACGAAACATTAACATTTATTAGAATGCAAATGGAAAAAACCACAAGCAAAGCCTTATGTTTCAAATCTGGGGTAAAACAAACAATTACCAGTCGACGTCTGAACAATGCCTGAATAGGCGAAACGTCGACTGGTAATTGTTTGTTTTACTCCAGATTTGAACCATAAGGCTTTGCTTTAAATGACAGCGGGAGTAGAGCACTGAGTTGCCATGCCGGAAATCCTGGCTCAAATCCCACTCCAGGCAGTACTTTTATTTCGTTAGTTAGCAGCCGGAGATGGATCATATAGGATCTAGGAACCTCCTGGGGCTCACCCACCCTCTTAAATGGGTTCCCAAAAAAGAGGGGAAAATCTGGTGGTTGTGCGTGATCTAGGACAAGTCACCTCCCTGGACAGCTGTTATCCATGAAACAGTACTGTCTCTACCATGTACTGAACCCCAAACCCTTCATGGGTTGTAGTGGTACAGGTTTTTGTTTATAATTGACAAACCTATAAATGAAATGTATGGCACTGAATTACCCTTTTTTATGTACAGGTTAATGAAGGTGAAAAAAATAAGAATTCATGCCGAAACTGTTTTATTTTATATTTATAAATTGAAAGATTTTTATCGACCAGCGACACCTATGCTTGCCAAATTATATTAAAGGAAAAATACAAAAATTAATTTTAATAATAATTTAATATGTTAAAATTAATAAATAAATTGGCCTTACATATTTTTACACATAAAAAATTAATTAAGATTTTGATTCATAATATGTAAAAAATATTACAAATATTATGAAAAAAATATTAGTTTATTGTTAGAATGAAGTATGATTGATTGAAGACAAGGGTATCTATATCCAATTATAAACTGTCTAGCTAGAAGAATAAATTAGGTTTGCTAAACTTTAAAATTTAGGCACATCATGAAGAAGTGAATTCTTGGCTCCTCATCAAGAATATGGAAAGGGACCAAAAATGACAGATGACACCCTCCCTTTAACCTTTTAAAAATATCTTTGTTCTTTTGTTCTGATGCTATAAAAATTTAGTTGTAATCTCTTCAAATTAACCTTTTTATTTTTCCATTGTATCATTCTAAGGTTCTTTAGGAAAAAAAAAAAATTGTATTGATGTAGAAATGGAGAGGAGCAGTCAATATATTTTGCACAAAATAACTTCAACTTCTTTTATTTGTGCCAACATTTCGGTCTAAATTTTAGTTCATCATCAGGGCTAAGACTAAAACAAACGAGACTAACTCATATAACAGAATAATTTAAGTTATTCTTTTGTTTTATTTTCAGCCATAATCTAGGCTGAAAATTAGAACGAAATATTGGCACTAATCGATAAAATAAGTTTAAGTTATTTTGAGTAAAATTT
The DNA here is from genome assembly GCA_964056705.1 of Troilus luridus. Lineage (NCBI taxonomy): Eukaryota > Metazoa > Arthropoda > Insecta > Hemiptera > Pentatomidae > Troilus > Troilus luridus. The sequence continues at coordinate 197,555,516 of OZ057412.1, read as the reverse complement.
ATTGACTGCACCCATCGACCATTTCACACTGTTCTAAAAAAAATTGTATTGTGAATACTTTTTAACTTGTTATATTATCTTTATATCTATTTATTACATACAGGATTTGTTTTTGAAAACAAATTAAATTATCTGTGTTAATAAAAAAATTTGACAAATATGAGTACTTACGAATTGTGAAACTCCAATAGCCATGGTGGCTGTTTTCAGGGAGCAACAACAGAAGGAATTTATTTGTGGAATCCGAAAATCCATTTTACTTTTTCTGGAGGTGAATTAATTGTATAACTATTTATTTTAATTATCCACTTCTGTAATAAATCATTTACTTAGTAAATAATATGAACTGAAACAACTAAAAGTAAACTTCAAAGGAATTATTCAAGAATTAAACTACACAGTTAATTACAAATTGATATGGATATGTTTGACCATTATAGGGGCAATAAATGACAAAATATTTTTATTTTTTTTATCATCCTAAGTTTTGTTAGAGCTAATAAAAATATGACGAAAAAGTGCTAAGAAAAAGTGACAATGACGATAATATAATTTATATTATTATTCTATAATAATAATAAAATATATTATTATTATCATTGTTTTATAAATAGAAATGTCTTGTGTGATTCATCATCGTAATCAATCCTCATTACCACCTAAGCGGTGTGAGCAGGAATTCTTCACAGTCTTCTCCATTTCTATTCCATGAAAAAAATAATTTTCTTCATTGTTAAAAAAATGTTCTTCCACTGCTGCTTGGAGCTCTTAGTCAGTGTTAAATCGCCAAAATTCATTGCAGCAGTGAACTCGTTCCTCTTTTTGAGGAAAAAGAGCAGAAAGAATTTTTGGAACCCATCTTGCACTAACCTTGTTCATGTGCAAATGTTATTTGATGATCCTCAAAACACTTGTTTTTGAAAGCCCCAACCTCGCCACTATTTCCTTGGTTTTCAGTCGCCGGTCAGACAGCAATTGCAGGTTCCACAAGTTGGATAGTTTCAGAAGTTTTTCAGCTTTGCAGTAATGGGCGACCGGGACGCGGGTCATCTTCTAGTAAATAATTTTGCCCATTCTTTCACTGTGGAATACAAGGGGGAGGACTGCCCATATACACAATCCAAGTACTCTTTAATTTGCGCAGGAGTAAGACCCTCTTTACAAAATAATTTAATAACCGCACAGTACTCGAGTTTGAACATTGTAAAAATGGGGAGTTTCCTTCAAGGCTGGACACTGACTGACAGGACTGAGGAAGTGCGGGCGATAGGAATGGAGTGAGCAGGCATGGACCTGCATAGGTGTGCAGGTCCCGGCACGTTTGAAGGAGGGGAAGCAGGACAGGCCGGAAACTTATGGACCTTACTACGTACAAGTCAGGAAATTAAACGTGTTGGAAAAATTGTTGGTTGAGACAATTTTATTCTAAGATTAAGAACTATAATTACAATTAATTTAAGCAATTACAAACTCACAAGAATTTTAGGCTAGACATGGATAACTCAAATCTTACTCAAAAAATCCAGTACAATTAATGACTAAAATTGAGGAATAAAGATCAAAATTGATGTCCATAATTTTGAAAGTAAATAATTGGCAACATAAAAAAATTGCTGTTTATTTTTTTCATTCAATTTCAGCCATCTTTGAATCACATACAAACAATTAGTTATGATTTTCACTGTTTGTAATAAATTGTAACAAGAATGTTTATTACTATAATATTGGTTTATTGAAGTGTAAATTGCCTATAAATCCTCAGATATTACTTATTATATCAAATATATAAAGTTTATACAAAGTTAACATTTTTTTAACTGCCCTTTTAGAACCTAAGTACATACTGTCAGTAATGCAAATCATCAATAATTGTCAGTGCAGCTCTATATCTACAATCATGATTGTTTTAATTATTTATTGTGTTTATTTTGTTAGTGAGCTCAAATTTCTTTTTAAATTGCTGACTTAATCTCTTCTTCAAAACAACGGTGTCATAACTCAAAAAACCTAATTTTTCAATAGAGGTATTTGAAAGTTCCACGAGTTAAAAAAAATTGAGCATTAACAATGCAAACCATTTCTATTGTAATGATGGTATTGAGATTCTTTTATTAACCACTAGACAATTTTTTAAAGCTTGAAACTTTTTTTATTTTAACTTATGTTATGTAACATGATACAACTCAAAATGACTTTATTTTAAAAAAACATGTCGGAAATGACATATCAGATATGCCATTCCTGGATTAAAATGTTTCAACTAATACTATTGCTACTGAAGGCTTGACTCAAAAATACCAATTTTTGAGTTACGTTGTTCTTTTGAAGGAGCGATAAAGTAGTGTTGTGGTTCAAAACAGCATTTACACCATTACTTCCCAACAACTGAAGTTTTACTTTTTTAATCTGTAGTTGAAATCATTTTTGTACAAGACTGTTAATTAATAATAACTTATGTATAAAACTTACTGAAATAAATAAATAAATGTTATAAAATAATAAAATAAATAAATGTAGTGAAATAAATTACATATATTTGAAATATTGACTATTAAATCTTTAATAAAAAGTACCTAAATTACTTACATTATGTTACTTTTATTTTGGAATTGAAATTTTAATATATTTGAATTGACTAATTCATCTAAGAAGATTAGTAAAATATTATAAAAACAAATAATACTGAAAATAATATTAGCAGAACTGAGCGTTTCCTCCTAATCAACTATTTTTAAATGTAGGATAGATACTGATAAGGAACATGCCTTGGCGATTATCGATAGTTTTTTAATCAAGGTCGTAAGATGATTTGTTTAATGTAATCAACTGATATCTCTTTGCAGGAATGATCAGGCATGGTAGTAACAAAAAATATATATAATTAAAAATTCCAGTGAAGTGAATTAAAAGGGATTTTTTGGTGTTTTTTATCTTGATAAACAGAATAATCTGAAAAATGATTGCCTATGTAACACCATTTATTTATAAAATTAATGTATATATTTCACTTATTAGTTAATAATTATTGGTCCATTCTGATATTTTATTTTTAATAACTAATTTCTTGGTTAATTAATTTTACTGATAATTTTATTTATCCTCGGTTCCTCAGGACATTTTTAGGTGCTTTATTCCCCTAATATTCTATAGAAAAAGTTGCTTTGGAAATATTTAAGGTGCATTCTTAAGATGCCTATGGACTCAAAAAAATGTATAATAAGGTTTTGAACTATTCGTGATTTAAGGTACCAGTATTTCTTACTTGTTCAGAATTATTTTAACATTTACACACACACACAGATACCAAGTAATTTAGGTAAAGTATAGTGTTTGTTTTTTTTTTAAACACCTTGGAGTGAGGTTGCTGCCTCTGATTGAGGAGTCTGTTGATGTGCTGCATTTAATCTTCATTTGTGTATGCTCTGATGCATGATTTGGCTACACAATCAAAGTAGGCTTTATAATAAAAGCATCTTCCATGAGGTAAAAAGAAAAAAATTAACAATATAATTAAGAAAAAGATATTAAAATATAAATTCATTTTCTTTATAAGATATTTCTTATATACTGGACTAATCTTCTTGATCTATATAATTTAATAATGAAGAAAAAACCTTATTCCAGTCAAAAATTGTTATTAAAAATTAACAAATGACCATTTGTCCAGACCTTGTCAGTAGTAGAGTAGAACATGTTAAAGAAAAATCTTATATCATGATGGCCAATGATGGTTAATGTTAAAATGTTCTTTCTTAATGTGTTTACATTCAAGTATCCGAACACAAGTTCCAGGAGGAGAATATCTATAGTTCAATTTTAATAAATTATATTGAAATTGATAAACGTGAAAACGAATAAAAAATGGTAAATGAAGATTGTACAAACCGTTGATGTTTTGACCAATTCCGCTTCCAATTAGTTTCATTCCTAGACTTTTTTCTATGTGCTTTTGTGTTTACTTCTGGATGTTTATCTATGATTAAACAATAAAATAATAAATTAAACACAATAAAACAATAAATTGAGCGCAACAATAAATTTAAAGTTTATTAATATTGAAAAGGGGAAGGTAAAAAGAGACCTTACATAAATGTTAAGACCGTGGAAAAATTCCAAGATGGAGTTGCATTTGAGCCTTTGGAGGTGGTAGGATTATTGGGTGCATAATTCATGTTTTACTTTGCTGTTATTCTCTTTCTACCCTGAGGTTGCCTGAATAGGCAAAATATTGGACAGATATTTCAATTTCAGGGAGAGGAGTGGCTCAGTAGTAGAGTACTGAGTTACCATGCCGGAATTCCTGGTTCAATTCCCGCTGCAGGCCATGATTTTTATTTAGTCTGTTTGCAGCGGGAGATGGATCATATAGGATCTAGGACCCTCCTGGGGCCCACCCAGCCTCTATAAAATATTATAAAAATAGGGTACCCAAAATAAGGGGGAAAAATCTGGCGGTCGAGCGTGACCTAGGACAAATCACCTCCTTGCAGAACCGTTGTCCATGAAACAGTACAGTCTCTACCATGTACTGAACCCCAGACCCTTCATGGGTTGTAGTGGTACAGGTTTTTTTTGTTGTTTTTTTCAATTTCTGTTTTTAGTTTTTGAGACTTAAGGGCTTTCTGTTGGAATTTTTCCACGGTCTTAACATTTATGTAAGGTCTCTTTTTACCTTTCCCTTTTCAATATATTTTGTGGAATAGCCACTGGTTTCTTGATAATGTTCCTTTTTTTTTTCTTGGACTTTTACTCTCATTTTTTCATGTGGTCTTTTGTCTTCTGTTGTTTGTTACTATTATTTACTTTATTTTATTTTCCTGTTGTGCTTTTTGAAGTTTGGTGAATGTATATTGAATTTTCAATTTCTGAAGTAGCAGTCAAATAAAACACTAAATAAGTGGTTACTTATTTTAATTATGTGCCGACGTTTTAAGTATGTTTTATTTAAAAGGTTAAATAATAAAATAACATGTTTTATATAATAAAATAGTTATACAATATATAATAAATGCCATGTTAGTTTAGTTATCCATAGACCAGTAGTTCCAAACCTCAAGGGCGTGTGACCAGTTGAACATGAGAAGTTGTGACTTAATTTTAATTATTTTTCTCCAACCAGTACTTCTCGGGGCGATCTGTGTTCTAGTGGTTAGCATAACAACTTAGTAACTTCATGGGTTTGTAGCCTGGTGAAGTTACATTACTTAGAGTAACAGGTATAAAATGACTTTTTCTTTTTTAAAGATTCTCTTATTGTACAAAATTTATTATAAATAACAAAAACACTCCCTAACACTAACAAAGGTGGCTCTAGGATTTTTTAAAAGGAGTAAAATATCCTAGCTTATGGGATGTTAAATAGGGTTCCCGAGTCTGTACAATCTCAGGAACTTAAAAATCCCTATCGTAATTAAACCTGGATAGATAAATTTAGAGCTCCCACTGTAGCATCATCTGATTATTAAGTGACATTAAACAAACAAACAAACCATTACTTCTGTACCATAAATTGAAACTTATAATATTGTACCTTAGGACAGTAAAAATATGAGTCATGTTTTCAATTTAATACTTGTTTTTTTTCTTTTTCTTTTATTGTGATTATTTAAATATTTTAATATTTTTATTTTGAAGAGAAAAGATTTGTCCTGGCCGGGGATTCAAACCCGTGTCCTCCCCATCTCTAGCACGGCACTCTTCGAATAAAGCTACCAGGGCTCGTAACAAAGCCAAACAAATCCATTCTCATCACCGATTCCTCATCCCAAGTACTCGCAATTTTTGCGATGTACATAGGGGGAAGAATGTTCATTGAACATTACTTTAATTGGGATCTGGTTGACGTACGTCAATGTCATATTTATAATTTTTGTTTTTATTTTATTGTGATAATGGCGGGAAAAGTCTCAGCTCTCACTAAGTTAGTGTAACCTTCCACCTCCATTAGTATTCTGAAGTGATCAGATGCCTGCAGTTGTGTCTTAGGAGTATCCTTTAAAAAAAAGGTATGTTTTTTTATTCTGTTCACATTTTTACCATACAAATTTTCATTATCATTGAGTATAACCAAGTTGTAGTTTACCTTACTCCATAGAGCCTTAAAAAGAGTCATATTACATAGAGTAACGGGTGTACAAAATGTAATATAAATTTTATAAATGAAAAAAACAAAACATAATACACAAACACTAACAAAACTGCTATATCCTCTCCTCCTTATCAATGATGGCACCCACATAAGAGGAAAGTGCCTTTAGAAAGTTTTGAAGATAACTGTTATTTATATTTTTTTACATCATTGGAAGGTGTTGAAGAAAATATATCTAACATCACAACACTTTTATTAGTCACATATATATTTTTTTATATCAAATTTTATAAAACTTTATAAATGTTTATTCATTTACATTTTAATTTTTTTAATAGCATATAAAATTATTCTCATCACTTCAAATTTCCCAATTTTTTTTTCTTCAGAAAATGTATTTATCATTTTTTGGCATTGTTACGTAATAGCTATAGCCAATCCACGCACAAAACAGTTCAAAACCTGAAATCAACAATTTTTTTTTTTTTTAAACCCTTTAAAAAGATATACAAGTTAAAGTATAATTATATAGAGAGATAAAGTAATAATATTTTCAATTATTTAAAATCTAAGAGATTATAATTTAAAAAAAAAATTGTTAAGTTAAAAAAATAGATAATAGATAAATACTACTCGATTAAGTCTAGTCAAATTGTCAAAATACCTTGCAAAATTTCCAATCAGGCTAATTTATTGATGTATCTAATAATAAATATTTTTTGCTATGTGAGCCGCCACCTTGATTTAAATTTTTTCATTTAGTCTGTTTGCAGCGGGAGATGGATCATATAGGATCTAGGACCCTCCTGCGGCCCACCCAGCCTCTATAAAATATTATAAAAATAGGGTACCCAAAATAAGGGGGAAAAATCTGGCGGTTGAGCGTGACCTAGGACAAGTAACCTCCTTGCAGAACCGTTGGCCATGAAACAGTACAGTCTCTACCATGTACTGAACCCCAGACCCTTCATGGGTTGTAGTGGTACAGGTTTTTTTAGTCATTAATTATATTTTAAGAATAAATACAAATTAAAATTAAAAAATGTTTGCAGTTAGTAATTGATTTAGTTTTTTATCTTGAATAGTTTCGGAAATAAAATTCTCCAAATTTCGGAATAATTTTGCACATGTCTATCTATCTATGGAATATAATAGTATAAGTATATATACAAGAATATTATATAGATGTATATACACTATATGGGTTGGGGAGGCCGAGCTGGTTAACAAGGTTGCAAAAGTGTCCCGCTAACAAACTATCGTGAGTTCGAATCCAGACCAATTCCTAGTTGATTCCTAAAGAATCCTCTAAAGGATCTAAATCTCTTCAGATAAATGAGCCTACTCGAGGCAACTCACAAGGACCAGTCATAGGAGTGATGACCGTATTTTATTATTCTATTTAAATTTTTAGTGTTTTGTTCCATATTTGATTCCTCCCGTGATTTTTATTCCTTTTTTAAAAAATATAATAAATGTGTTGTCTAGCTACTATATATATATATATATAAATTTTATGTTTTGGTTCTTGAGTTTCAGTCAGTTATTTCAACTTCTTAAGGCGACGTTTCGAGACTAGGTTAGTCTCATATTCATGCCAAGTTCCAAAGAATTGATCAGTTTATCATCAATCAGTTATTTCGCAATATATCATAGAATAAATAATACTTCCTTTTTCTTCAATTGAATATAAAACCCACCTTTTTTCCCTTCTATATATTGAAACACAAATGTTTTTCATTGGTATATCAAACTACTATTTGAATAAGTTAACAAACAATATGGCGAACGTTTATGAGATTAATATGACAAATAACAAGGGATCAAGCCTGCTATTGAAGTTGATTTCTGCTGCTTGCTATTGCTGAAACTCGACAAATATAGCAAGCTTAATGAGAGAATTGTCGAATCATGCATCAAGTTGAAAAAGTTTAAATAAATTTGATATTCAGTGTTCGATCTAAAAAACTATTGTATTTTTCAGAAATTTGGTTACTTATAATGCAACAATAGGCCTCAATGGAAGCGGTGTAGCTATTTGTAGAGTGCTAAGTTGCTATGCTGAAAGTTCCAGGTTCATATCCAGTTATAGCAGATAGATTATTTAATCAATTAACAGCCACGGATGGACCCTGTGGGATCTACAGATCTTGCGGAGGCTCACTCAGCGTTTATAAAATGGGACCCTAAATCTGAGTGTGATGTCGGACAAATCCTGGACAGCCTTATAAACAATTTAATCTCTACTATGTACTTAACCCAAGGCCAACATCTTGGGTTTTAGTGCTACAAGATTTTTTTTTACTTGTTTTTATTTAACAAATATTTTTATAGATGACGGATGAATTGAAATTATTCGTTATTCACAAATGAATAATAATAATCAAACAGCTCGACTAAAATATGATTTCATACATTAGTCAAATGGCTCGAATTATTCATCTGATTTTTGTTATCTTTTTTAAATTTGTCTCCCAATTTTTGGGTACTTCGAATCGATCATAAGTGAATTTTCAATCATAAAGATAAATTTTTCCTGAACTTCAAAAAACTGAGTAAAATTAGTTACTAAAATCTGAAATATAAAGTATCAATATTTTTTAACATCCCTAATCATGATTGATTTAACCTTGACTCAATGTTATATTGTAGCTTAAGTTGAAATTTATTAGGGAGAAAGATAGATTCCTCATGTGAGAGTTCTCTTGAGGTATTACTAATTATTATATAATATAAAAGTATCATTACCAATAAATATGAGTTCTTCCAAAAGAAAACCGTAATGAAAATATACAATTGTAATAAATAATGAATTCCAAATAAGATCCATTAAACGAGTAAGTAAGATCAGAAGCCAAGTTAATACAAGACCTGAATTTTCCTGAAACATTTAAAAATATATCACAATGCATAATGAAAGAATAAACTGTAAACATTAAAATTTACTTTTATTTATTGTTCTTTTGATGGTGATTACTTTTTAAATATTTTTATTTTGAAGAGAAAAGATATGTCCTAGCCGGGATTTGCACCCAGGTCATCTGCATCTCTAGTGGAGTGCTCTAATCCACTGAGCTACTAGGGGTCTTATCCAAGCCAGACAATTAAAAATTAAAAAATGTTACTGACTAGATAGAAAAGATTGTAATAATTGAAAAATGTTACTGACTAGATAGAAAAAATTGTAAAAATTAAAAAATGTTACTGGCTAGAATAAATTGTAGAATTTAAAAAGATCACTGACTAGAATTAATAGTAATAATAATAATAATAATCTTTATTGGTTCATAAACTATAATGAACATATACAAAACATTATATTTTTTTCCTATACCTATTCATGTATAAACAAAATCAACCTTTAGCTGAGGTTTCAAGTTGGATTGTTTCTTCCTCTCACTCTCGCAACCAGACTAAATAATGCACTTGTCCCATCCATTTCCACTCTTCCCTTTCCAATGCTAATCTCTTCCAGGCTGCTCTTCTTCATCTCCTTGTCCCAGTCTGTCGGTGGGCGTCCTCTCTTCCTTGCGTGCTCTCTTGGATACCAATCCATAATCTGCCTGTTCCATGTTCCAGCATTCCTTTAGATGACATGTCTGGTCCAGGTCCACTTCCTTAAATGGACTTTTTCCATAATATCTGGGAGGTTCAGTCCTTGATCTAATCCACTTATTTGGTTTACGATCTTGTCTTGATATTCCGAGGAGGTATCGCTCCATACCTCTGACTGTTACTCTCAACTTGTGGCTAGTCTTTTTGTCTATTATCCATATTTTGCAACCGTAAGTCATGACGGGAAATACAGTGCTCATCCAGAGTTTCCTTTCGACTTCCAAGCTCACTGAGGATCTATATATATCCTTAAACTTGAAGAGTGCGCGCCATCCTTGAGTACATCGATTGCTTATTTCTTCTGTTTGCCCTTTAATAGAGATAAGATGCCCGATGTATAGAAATGATTCTACTTTCTCTGTAAGATGCTCTCCTATTATTAAATCTCCGTCAACCTTTAGTCTTACGTATTTACACTTCTTATAGTTTATTTTGAGCCCTATGTTTTCTCCTGCTGCTATCACTTGTTTTGCCATGGTTAGGATTTATTCTTTGCATTTTCCTATCATCCGTAAATTCTAAATGGTTCATCCATTCTCCAAGAATTTGTATTCCTTTGTTCTGCCACGGTTTGCAACAGATCATGGAGAACTGATATAAATATTTTAGGAGATAGGGTACCACCTTGTCGTACACCTTTGCAAATTTTTATTTTTACTTTTCTGTTCCCTAATTTATATTCGGCGTTGGATCTTGAATACATGTCTTCTAATATCTTGCATATTCTTGGACTGATGTTCCTCCTATTCAACATGTTAATAATGCAATCGGTTTTTGAGAATTAATAGTATACATTTTTAAAAAAATGTACCACTGGCTGAAATACATTTTAAAAATTAAAAACAAAATCAGAATCCATTAAAAAGATTTTCATTGATAAAAATCACCGATGATGCCTAAATTGGCGAAAGATTGATTTAGTAAAATATTGAGACTTCTGTGGCATTCCTGTCCTGTTAATTTGATTAATTTTAATTTAAATTAGTCGGAGAAATAATAAACTAATATTTATTTTTTTTTTAATCTAAGAAACTGAGAACTACATGATTATTTAAGGTCCAATATAGAATAGAAATTTTGTTGTTGCATGCTTTAAGCGTGTATAGAGTATAATATAAACAGACACCAGCAGGCACGTGGATGAACACCACATTTATATCAAATATGACTACTTCAAAACATTTATTGTTGACAGATTCTTAATTCACATCGGGTCTATAAATCTGATTTTATCATTATAAATAAAATAAAAACAAATAAAACTTGAGTACTCTTATTATTTTGCAATATACAAATGTTGATTTTGAATTAAAAAAAACTGAGTAATATGTTAAATAAATGATGAATATAAAAAATCAGAAATTATTAAGTACTAGTTTACCTTTAAAATTCCAATAATCATAATTGCGCAAGAAACTATGTTTAATATGTCAACATATGTGTAGAATAGTTGACTTATCACATCTGCAAAAAAAATAAAAATACTTTAGTTAATACCTAAAAACCTGTATCACTACAACCCGTGAATGTGTTTGGGGTTCAGTACTTGGTAGAGACTGTACTTTTTCATGGACAACGGTTCTGCAAGGAAGTGACTTGCCCTAGGTCACACTCAACCACCACATTTTCCCCCTTATTTTGGGTGCCTGTCATATTCTTAATACAGTCAGCACTGGGCGTATCCATGGCAACCATCCCTGGCCAGCTGGGACTTTGGTGAAATTCTCAAGAAACTGGGAACTTGTCATTATCTTGTGAAACTTGATTCTGGAAGAATTATCAAACGACATATTAATCAACTTCGTTCTTCATTAGTTCCAAAGAAGACAGTGACATTTGATCCAGCACCACCACAACTCTATAGTGTACCTCAAGCTGAGATCAGTGCTCAATCACTTGTTCAACCAAGTCCGCCTCCACTACAACATTTCTCTCGCCCTGTCCGCACTCATAGACCTATTGAACGTTATGGGGATCCGGTACTATACCTGGTATCTTGTTAGTGATTTCTTATTAGGAGGGGAGACAGTCATATTCCTAATACAGTGAGCACTGGGAGTATCCATGGCAACCACCCCTGGCTAGAAGATTCCAACAGTTGTTAGACTAATGTACATACTTATAACCTTTACTTAATGTTTATCAAGTGTTGTAATTCTAGCCTTGACTTTCATTGTCATGTCGTTGTTTCTTGACAACATCTCTCCCAGGTATCTGCAGGATTCATATCCAGGGAATTCCCGGTCTCCGATCTTTACTGGTCCATACCTATATGTCCCGCTTCATTATCATATATTTTGTTTTGCCATTGTTTACAACGAGGCCAAGTCTCCTTACTGCCCCCTCAAGCTCTTGCATAGCACCCGATAAAGCTGACATTGTTCTGGCGGATATAAGCACATCGTCGGCATATGCTAGATGCTGCGTCAATCTTATATAGATTGTGCCGTTAGGGCTCGTCTTCATAGATCTGATTGCTACTTCCAGAATCAGGTTGATTATCACAGGTGAGAGAGGATCACCTTGTCTTAGTCCCTTATTTACCCTGAATTCTTCTGAAAGGTTTACCTGGATCTTTACTCTACTCCTGGTATCATTCTTACAAGCCTAATTAATTTTGATGGAAGTCCCAGGTTCTTCAGTCCTTTGTACATTTCATTCCTCTCCACGCTATCATATGCCTGACGAAAATCAATGATTAAGTGATGGAGATCCACGTTGAATTCATAGGACTTCTCCAGCATTTGATGTACGGAGAACATGTGGTCCACTGTTGACCTCCCTGGTCTAAAACCACATTGGTACTCCTCCAAGATCCCAAGTCCTATGTGTTATAGAAAAATCGATAATGTTTCGATTTATGGGCAGGTAACGATCAGTAATGAGTCACTCATCATCATTTAGCTTATTTATGATACTTACAAAAGCTTAACTTATTAAAAAGGTGTTGTGAAGCTCAGTGTGTAGAGCACAGAGTTATTCTACTGAAGGTTCTGGTTCCAAATCCGGCTGTGCCAGATTTAATTATTTAATCTGTTAACAGTCATAGATGGACCTTTACCCTCCTGGGGCTCACCCAACTTTTATATATATCGGGGAACAAGCTGGTAGTTGTGTGTGATCTCGGCCAAATCACACCTCCCTGCACAACTGTTGCCCTAGAAACAGGACAGACTACCCTTTTCCGACCCAAGCCCCTTCATGGGTTGTAGTGTTGCAGGTCATATTACATTTATAAGTCATTAATATTTAAGTTAATATTCATATATAAAATCAATTTTATTTATTTATAAGGTTAAATTAAAACATTATACTAACGATGAAATTTTTCTCCAGTAGTATCTAATCCGACAACCGCATACTTCAAAGTGATAATCAGAATTTGAACAAGGTAAAGGGTATAGAAAAACTGAAAAAAAAGAAACATATTTACTGTTTTTTTTAGTTTCAATGAATTTATTTATACAATCTTTTGTTCCCAATATAATAATAATTTTTTCCAATGTATCCGATTGAATACACTTAACATTTTTCTTTTTTTTTATAATAAAAAATATACAAAAAAACTTTAAACAGAGAATATACTTACCATATTTTGTCTTCTTCGATAACAAATTGTTTAGTTTTGATTCTATTTATAAATCAGTGTTCACATTATTATACATAATCATATAACTTCATACCAATCGAATGTTATTTTTAGATTTTGTTTTAAACAGTTATGGATTATTTATTGTTATAAAATTTCATTATTATGTATTAATGCTACAGCCTTGGTGAATGAGTGGTCAAGTCGGATAGAGAGTTAACTGCTTTCAGATAACCGGGATCGTATCATTCTTGTAGTTTTTGGCTTAAAATGGAGTTGTAATTTAATCAATAACTCCTTTTCAAGCCAATCCCTTACTTAGCACCTTATTCACTACGAAAATAACTCGATTCCACTTACTCAAGTACAAGAAACTCATTTTGGACAAAGTTAGACTTCACCACTTATTTACCGGGGCTGTAGAGTTATTAGAGTGAGTGGAGAATGGTTGTATATCATAAGTTTACAAAAAATCAATTAAATGTTCTTTATAAATTTTGGCTTCGAAAAATATTGATTATAAAGCTTTATACATTTTATTTATAAATTTTTATTCCCAATGTCATATATAATATGTAAGGAAGAAAATAGTTGGGGGTGCAGTCAAATAAAACACTAAATAAGTGGATACTTATTTAATTAAGTGCCGACGTTTAATTTATATATAGTTTATATATATTCTACTACCTTTTCCATAATTTTACTTCTCACCTCTGATGTTTATACCTTTTCTCTCTTTTTTAAATATCTTTCTGTTTACTTCCGTCTTTTATCTTTGTTAAAAAAATTTTTTTGGCATCACCACCGTTCTGTACATTTTCTCTGTAATTTTTTGTATTCATATATATCCCTCACTTTTGTTCTAAAATTCTACCTCTCTACATATATAGTTTTTCTCATTTATCATATACTTAGTCCTCAATTGTATTTTTATTTTATTCATTGTATGTTGTCTGTTTTTCTTTCTTAGCCCTGAAGATGACCCACAAAGTGGGTCGAAACGTCGGCACTTAATTAAATAAGTATCCACTTATTTAGTGTTTTATTTGACTGCACCCCCAACTATTTTCTTCCTTACATCGATCATCCAGTCAACCATTCCTCGCTTCTCATGAGTCATATATAATAGTTACACTATTTAACAAAAAGCGGTTTTTATAGTTATATTATACATAATAACTATAGTTATATAATATTAATGAATTAAGCCTTTATTATAAAGAGAAATATAAAACAAAATGGTTTACAAAAAACTACTAATACTTACAAATATATATACATATTTATAAAGTGCCTAATATTGTAACTTGAATAACAATAATAAATAATAAAAATTTTCTTGTTGAAAGATGAATTAATTAATTAATTAATGATATAATATAATTGCTCTTTATAGGCTTTCCCTTATGGGAGTATGGCCTAACTTCAGGAGTGACCAGCTCTATTGGCAACTCGAGTTCCACTTGTATTTCTACCACTCAACTTTGTCTTGAGATTATCATTATCAAGTTTCTTGAAGTAGTCTGTGGCTTCTAGGATTAGGCTTTTTTCTAAAAGTTGTTCTGTGGCCGTGTGTATTTGTTTAAAAGTTTTGTGTTTACCATAGGAGAGAGTTCAGTCTAAGGTTGGTCGATTGTCGATAGTTACTATCGATATATCGATAGACCAGGCCTAAATATGGTCGCTATCGATAGTGCCGACTATCGATGGTCAATATCGTTAGTGTCGACTATGGATTTGTTTACCCTCAAGTTTTGAAACTCTCGGAATTATGCTGATCTGTCTCTGTCCAGTCTCGACTTGTTTTGAAATTGAACTCGGAATTCCTAGAGCTCAAGGGTTCTCTTCTATATAACTTTGATGCCGCACCGGACGTGTCATTATTTAATTATCCGAAATTACTAATTACATTATGTTGGGTAGTACACGTAGTCTCACACTTGTCCAAACAAACTTAATTCGCGGTATTGAGCATTGGCTCTTCTAAGTTTTTATAACCTTAACTTCTTCTTTAATTGGGGATCTTTTTCTACAATTCTTAAATGTTCAACGAGAAATGCAGCTTTTCTTTCGGGAAATATGTGGCTCAAGAATCACACTTGACTCTTGAAATTTACTATTTCGTTATTTTTCTTTTCTGAAGATTTGATTTGTTCATTGTTATTGTAAACATGGAAATTGTAAATAATTTTTTTAAAATTCAAATAAATTAGTTTTTTTTCTCCTCTTTATGATATTATCTTATAATTTATAATCCTGCGAATTTCAAATAGTAGGTAGCTAATTGAATTTAATTTAATTAGTTGAAATTCTTTATTGAATAGTTTTGGAAAAAAGGAAGCAGCTATAGAAAAACTATCGATAGTTTTCAGCCGGTAATATCGCCCTATCGATAGTGTTAATCGCCCAACCTTAGTTCAGTCCTTATTTTCTTGACTGATTTTGTTGATTCCAATATTTTTTTCACGATAGTTTCTTAAATCTTCTTTAATTCGTTTCCTAATTAGGTTGTCAATATCAGAAAGTTGATTTGTTGTGTCATCTTTTCATATCAGATTTCTTCTCTTGGCTGTGGATGTCAGAGTATTAGTTGAAAGCTTATTAATGTAAGATGAGGAGTTGTACCTTTTAATTTCGTATCTTGTAGATTTTAAATCCTCAATCAGATTATTACAGTTCATTTGTACATATTAAGTTAGTTGGTCTAATACAGTTAATGCCTGAATCTTGTTCCAGTCTGTTGATATTAAGTTCTAAGTTTCTTTGAAAAACCTCTTGATCGTCAATATTTATTTGGGTGGTAATTTTAGGTTTCTTTAGGCATTTGTTTCATGAATTTATCTATAGACAGTTCTATTCTTATTAGTATATGGTCTGAGATAAACTCGAATTTATTTATAATTCGTAGAGTTATATAATATAATAATTCTTTATAGTTATTTGACGGTTATCGGTTATTTATATCGATTTTACTTATAAATTTGTATTCACAATATCAGATATGATAATTATAGTATTTACTGATTAAGCGTTCTTTATAATCATTCGACGGTTATTGATTATTTAGTTGTTTATTTATTCACTTTACGTCACTTCATCCTGCTATGGCTGATCGGACGCTACAGCGTGAGCTCCTTGGGCTTAGTAGGTTGTTATGCTAACCACTAGACCACAGGTTGTCCCGATTATTTAGTTATATCGATTTCATTTACAAATACAACTCATCAATAGTAAGGTACTTTCGATTTTTTTTTATAATTAACGATTATTTAATTATTTCGATTTCATTTGTAAATTTTTATTGACAATATTAGGCCTATTATTGGCATGGGGGAATGAGGATTCTATCGCCCAGCCGAGAGACTAGAGACAGCTACTGGTCCTCCAGGTTGGGGGAATATAGAAACGACACCCAAAGTGGCCATCTGTAGAGAGGTTATAAGTACCAGAATATATAAAGGCTTTATTATTATTGTTACAGAACTTGTCTTATAAAATTATTGATTATTTATTTATACCAATTTATATTATTCAATGTTGCTAACTACTTACCAATTGAACACCTCCAACAATCAATGCGCCAGCCCTCAACGAAATGCAGCAGCAAGAGTTCATCAAAGGCAAGTTAAGGCCCATTATGTATTTATTTTTATTTTCTTCAGTTGCTAGAATATAATTTAGTGCTTTAGTTTACTTTTAGAAAAATATTTCTAAATACCTGTCTTTACTGGATGACATTTATTTTTCCACACTGACCTGAAATTATGATATGATTTAATACAATATAAAATGTTTCTTTTTCATATCTTTAATATTACTGTCAAACTCAAAACAATCTAAATAAATAATACATTTTTCCTTTCGAAGTAACCCTTTGAAAGGACCGATTATTTATTGGCACTATCCATACGTTAATACTATGCGCCCTTTTAAATTCATTTTTACAATAAGGATTAACAACAATTGTGATACTTATAACTTCTTCGTCTGTAATGGCACTACAACCCGCGGGGGGTCAAGGCCTCCTGCAACAAACGCCACCAGTCATCCCTGTTCAGAGTAGCCGCCTTCCAATTCCTTATCCCAAGGATACAACTTGCATCGGCAGCGACGGCGTCTGCCCAACGCAATTTGGGACGTCCAATTGGTCTTTTCCATGGATCTGTTCGTTGAGGAGCTTCTTTGGAATTTGGTCATCCGTCATCCTCGCCACATGTCCGGCCCAACGTAATCTCACCACTTTTATAAACCTGACCACCCGCTTCTTGGTACATTTATAGTTCCCCATTGGTCCTTAGTCTCCATTCTTGATTTACACACACTGGACCAAATATTCTCGATCCTCAGTGAAGCCAGCTCTTGATTCTTGGATAGTGTCCAGCATTCGGAGCCGTAGGTGACGACAGGCCTTATTATTGTCTTGTAGACCTGTAATTTAGTCTTTAGATTATTGGTATACTGGTTGTTAGTCGATGTTTGCAAGGTTATTAAAAGCATTTGATTCTTTACTTTTCCTGGTTTTAATTCTAAGGTTAGTGGAATACCATTTCCAAGATTCCATTTAGGGTTCCCTAATTAATTTCTGCTAAAGATGACGATTTTCCAGATAACTGTCTCTAGCTTAATTTCTGAGTTCTTGGTTGTTTTTAATATTCTGATATTGCTGCCTGAGCTTGCTCGTTCTATTATGTAGTGCTGACAGTTCATCATTCCACCATGGAACAGGCGTATATTGCTTTATAAGGAGATTATTACTTGATGTTTTAAACTTCATACTTAAAGCTTTAATTATTATTTTAGTCATCATTCTGTTAATTAAATTTGTGCTCAGATACTGTAGTGATTCAATAATATATTTTTGTAGTTCTTCACCTGTATATTTGTTTTCGGTACGCGGTGTAAATTCCTTTTCAAGTTGTGTTAATAAGTTGTGGGATTTTCTTCAACCAAAGCACGGAGAACATCATCAAGCCTTAGAGAACATTCTACAGCCTTCTTTCTCTTCAAGACTCAAGCCTGTCTCCCTTGAAACCTCCGGAACCACCGTTGAACAGTGCAATCGCTCATGCTTCTTTGCATTAGACTTCATTGATATTGCTTGCGTTGAATGAGTAAAATGAAATTGCGTGAAAATCACGCATTGACATCTTAGTAAAGACTGAATTATTTCCAAGTAGCATTCCAACGCATTCTACCGGTTGAATTACACACTATTAAAAAACAAGTTTTCAACGCAAGGCAGTGCTGTAATTAGCAATTGAAAGATAACCGATATACATAAGATAATATAACATATGGCGCGTTTTTTCTCTCTCCTGTAAAATCCCCTAGAGTGTAGATAGGCGGTATTGTTTTGACAGCGACTATATATAATATAATTTATTTTATTTTATTTGTTACTAATTTTTAAATATTTGTATTTGAAAAGAAAAGATATGTCCAAGACCGGGACTCGAACCCGGGTCTTCCAGATCTGGAAAGCTGTCAAAACAATACCGCCTATAACAATATACATAATATACTTTTCTCCTCTCGCCCGCTCCAGCTCGCCGTAGTGTGGATCACAATTAGGAAATGCAATACCGTTCAAAATTTTCGATACCGGTATTTCGGTATTTTCGCTTTTAGAACCGGTAATACCGGTAAAATACCGGTATTAGTATTATTTTAAAAATGTAAACAGAATTAAAATTCACTTACTATAGGTTATGTTATTATTTAGGGGTAGTACAAATATATGTCAAACACAACAAAACATTTATTTTAAAGAATGTTTCAGCCCAAACAAAAACATATTTCGAAAAAAACCCCAGCTTCCGAAAACCCATTAATCCGAGAAATCGGTAACTATGATAAACATTCGCTACGACGCTACACGCACAAAATAACAAAGCATATACTTCTTTCTTAATAAATCACTATTTGCAGGTATTGTAATCTAGTTATCTGTATTTATTTTATAGTTATTTCTAATTGTTTATTTTTTTCTATTTTAATTATTATAATAATACTTATTTACTTTATTAATATCATTTTTATTTATTTATTTTATTATTATTACTATTTTATTTTATTTTTTAAGCGGTTTTTTTCTACATTTTTCCTGCTATTGTAAAACTTAGTTATAAAAGTAACTGTAATTAATTAAAATCACTCTTCTTTAAACATATAAAGGTAGTCCGGAACATGTATTCACACTTATGGAGTTTGTATATGTAAAATTACAAATAAAGTTGTTGTATTTTAAAGAATAATTTAACAAAATTAAATCTAACTTTTTTAATATATATTACATTAATTCGTACAATAATTATTATTTTTGATGCTAATTGAAATATGATTTCAAAAAACATATATGATCGAACGTACCGTCGTCTAACCTCGATCTTATTTTTGTGGTTATATGTTGAGCAGTCGAAAAGACTCGTTCTGACTCCACACTTGTTGGTGGTATTGTTAACAAGTATTCATAAGCAAGCTTTATATCCACCCCCCTAATTCCATGCTCTTCAAAAAATTGCAATTCTTTTTTAAGTTTATGTTCTCCTCAAGGTAGCATCCTTGGCCCAATCCTTTATACAGTTTATACAGCTGACATCCCAACTCATCCTAACACTATCCTTACCACGTATGCTGATGATACATGTGTATTATCTGTCAACACCAATCCAATTATTGCATCCCAAAGCCTCCAATCCCATATCACTGATCTTGAAGAATGGTGTCAAAACTGGGGAATTAAAATAAACTCTCAAAAATCGCATCAAATCACTTTTATCTTACGTCGTAAACCAATGACTTCCTGCCCTTCAGTATCCTTTAATAATATCCCACTAGTGCCTGTAGAACAGATCCGATACTTAGGGTTGCATCTTGACAAACGATTAACCTGGAATCCTCACACGAGACTGAAAAGACAAGAAACCGCTCGACGTTTCAGGCTACTTCAACACTTACTAGACAAACGCTCTAACCTCCAAATTAATTACAAAAGACTCATCTACATGACCATCATACGACCTATTTGGACCTACGGAGTAGAGCTTTGGGGCTCCACTAAGCCATCGAATTCCTCTCGTATCCAATCCCTACAATCCAAAATCCTTAATGCTCCTTATTTTGTTAAGAATAAAATCATCCATAACGACCTTAATGTCCCATTTGTTGCTGAGTTGGCCCGAAACCGCTATCTATCCTTTCATAACAAACTTCATTCCCACTCAAACCCTCTGGTTTTAAACCTAGCTTCCTCTTCAATTCCCGATAATCCTCCGAGGCGTCTGAAAAGAAGATGGCCCCGTGACTTCTTAGTTGAACTTGTGATTTGAGTACTACCAGTGGGTAGTTTCTCTACTTGTCATTTTCACATGTCCTTTTGTATCGCTTAGCCCATTTACTAGATGTATTTTTTTTTATACAGTTGTAAATATCAATAAATAAATTTAAAAAAAAAAAAAGTTTATGTTCTATTTCTAATCTTTTGTTTTTTCTTTGGGTTTGGAACATTCGTCATTGCTTTGTTAATCACATTCTCTAATTTCTTTTTTAATGAAACAGTTGCAGTATTAATAGCGGAGAGAGATGTAACTGGTGTATCTTCATCTTCAAGATCATAATCTTCCCTGTCTGGTTCATTACTTTTAACTCCTGGGCGTTTTATGAGAGGAATCAATATTTTTGTAATAGAACCTTTTTTAAGTTTAGGACATAAGTGTGTATCCGTTTCGATTTCGTTTTGTGGAGCGTTGTGTAAATATTGCAAAACTTAAGATATGTTTGTTCGCCTTTGGATTATTCTGTTCTTCAGAGGATTTATCAATTCAATACATATTTTACTTTTGAGTGCAACGAGCGTGTCAATCATAAATTTAAACGTCGCGTCTGCAACAAGAAGATTAGAATCTCTTCTGCATAGTGCTTCGACTGCTTATTTAATTGGTGACAATGCATCAATGATTTCAGAAATTAATAGAAACTATGTTTGATTTTAAATCAATTAATGCTTTTTGGACACAATACCGTAATTGGTAAAACCTTTCCAACATAACAAGTAAACTATTCCATCGTGTTATGACATCCAATTGCAAATTCAATTCTTTTCCAAATTGTAGTTTTACATATTTTTGTAAATATTGATCATTTTTTGTTGGAGATCTTCTGAAAATTTTAATGACACTTCTAATTTTTATTACCAGCGGGGATAAATTAGCATAATTCAAATTTATTTCAATGTCAACAGATCCAAACTCAAGGACAATCATGATCATTATCTGTAATATTTTTTTCTTCTTCATTGTCAGTTTCTATGTCATTGTCATCACTATCACAATCGCTAGATTGTGTGCAAAACATAAGTGACGTTCGTCTTCAATCAAATGTCCGAATTTTACCATAACTGACGCGCCATCTGCCGATATAGAAACAATATGTCATTTATTAAGTTGAGATCAAGTTCTAGTAATTTTATTTTCAAAATCTCCAAACATTTTTCCGTTGGCACTTTTCCATGTAAACGGGCTAGTCTAATGTTCCGTATATATCCTCCAGTAGAATGTAAGTATATGTTTAAATACCTACGGCGTGTATCAACTAGCGCTAATGTTCCAATACCGAAAATACCGGTATTTTTAAGATGAATACCGGTATTAATAACGGCGAAAGTTTGGACGGTATCCCGGTTTTCGGTATACCGGTATTGCATTCCCTAATCACAATCCATCCTATAATCCGCCATGCTTCTTCACTATCCAACATCTCATGACTTCTCAATAAGATGCTCTCTAATCTGTTAATCATTTGCCTGAATGAATCATTGTAGAATAATTGATTTTGTTCTCCTTTTTGTTTGTCTTTTGTTGCAAAGAAAATATACATTGTGTGAAAAAATTATTGCATCCTAGTTTAGTGCGTGCATTTAACTGCTACTAATTTATTTATTCTCTCAAATTGCTTAATATCTTGTGATGATTCCTTCTTTTTATTTATTTCTTTTGGCGCTTTATAAATACTTTATGATTTGTATTATGTAGTCTTCTGGCCAGATACATATTAAGTCTCTTTTTCTGTCCATGTCTGTTATTCTAAAGGTATTTAGCCCCAGAATAATGTCACTTTTCTATTAAACCTGTGACCACTACGACCCGTGAGCGAGTCTGTGGTTCAGTACATGGTAGAGACTGCACTGTTTCATGGACAACGGTTCTGCAAGGTGACTTGTCCCAGGTCATGCTCAACCGCCAGGGTTTTTCCCCCTTATTTTGGGTACCCTATTTTTATAATATTTTATAGAGGCTGAGTGAGCCCCAGGAGGGACCTATATCCCATATGATCCATCTCCCGCCGGAAACAGACTAAATAAAAGTAACTGCCTGCAGCCTGATTTGAACTAGGATTTCCGGCATGGCAACTCAGTGCTCTACCACTGAGCTACTCCGCTCCCTACTTTTCTATTATATTCTATATTGTTATCATTAATAATATACAATATTAAATTATAAATTTTTGTATAAACTACAAAGATTCGTTGCTTTAGTATTGACATTGAACCTTGAGTGTGAACCGTCGACGGTTCAGTGTCACATCTCGGGTTCAATGTCAGCAAATAGTCTTGGTTGCATTCCAAATATTTATTTATCTATTTATTAAATATTTATGATTTGTAATTTTTAATCGTTAAAGTTACTTTTTGGAAGAAATAATAATAATAAATAAATAAAGCTATTGACTATTGATCGCTAAACATAAGCATCCCTCAGGATCCCGGAGTTCAATCCACCAAGCAATTCATTATTATGTATTAATGCTACGGCCTTGGTGAATAATTGGTTAAGTCGGATTTTGTCCAAAGAGAGTTAACTGCTTTCGGATAACCGGAATCGTATCATTCTCGCAGTTTTTGGCTTGAAACAGAGTTGTAATATAATCAATAACACCAATTTTCAAGCCAATGTATGACTTAGCCCCTTTCACACTATGAAAATTTTGCTTATTTAAGTTCAAGAAACTCATTATGGAGAAAATTAGACTTGACCACTTATTCACCGGGGCTGTAGATTCGATTTGACTTATTCACCGAGGCTGTAGATATAAAGTCAATACTTTTTTTTTTAGAATCAAAGGCTGATTTATATTTAATGATCAATTTCTCCACAAAATTCGACTTAACCACTTATTCTGCAGATATATTAAAAAAAATATTTAATGGGTGTTATTATGGGTAGTAATTTAAATAACCATTCATTTTTCTGTAACTTGGTTCCCAGTCAAGTTCGAGTTATCTCAAATGGTGAAGTTGTTATATGAAATTTCGAGTTCGTAACTACAGCCACGGTAAATAAGTGGTTAAGTCGATTTTTTCTAGAGTTAACTGTATTGTGGGGAGTGTAATCACGCTATTCCAAGTTGCAATAACTCCTTTTCCAGCCAATCTCTTACTTAGCCCCTTATTCACTGCGAAAATAACACGATTTTGCTTCCTTAAGTAAAAGAAACTCATTTTGGAGAAAATTCGACTTTATCACTTATTCACAGGGTTTTAGATATGGGGTTAAAATTAGTTAGTATTATCTTAAGTAATCTAGTTTTAGTGACAGATAATAATAAAAAATATATTACCAATTTTGGTTAATTTTCCAATAATAGATGTTTTCCTTTCGACACAACACTCAATATACTCTTCCAAAAGTTATACGCATTATTATATCGAAAGTGAGACTGAACTGTATTGATAACAAGTTCTCATGTGCTATCATTCTGATTGAGGTCATTCATAGGCTATTGTGATAATGTTATCATCATTGGTCTCTTGCTAGAAATTGGGAGAGGTGCTCGCTTTTCTTGGCATTATATTATCAAATTAAGTTATTTAGGTAATTTTTTAGCAATGAAGTAGTTACGTCATTTGCCATCGGGGGCAGAATGAAGATGTCGAAAAATATTTGTGTTAAAAGTTGATACCTGTGCATTATCCAGTCTCCAGGAACTGTTACCCGTCATGGTTTATAACCTGAACACTTATAATTCAGATACTGATAGCACCTACCTCTTCATTCATATTAATATAAATTGAAATATTAAAAAAAAAAAAAAAAAAACCTGTACCACTACAACCCATGAACCGGTCTGAGGTTCAGTACATGGATGAGACTGTACTGTTTCATGGAAATGAATTTGTCCTAGATCAATCTTAACCGCCAGATTTCCCTCCTTATTTTGGGTACCCTAATTTTATAACATTCTATAGAGGCTGGGTGAACCCCAGGTCCTAGATCCCATATGCTCCATCTTCAGCTGCAAACAGGCTAAATAATAGTCTTGCCTGCAGCGGGATTCGAACCAGGATTTTCGGCATGGTAACTCAGTGCTAAAAAAAAAATTGAAATATAGACATTTTTATATTTTCTAAAATGCTAATTCTAGACTCCCCTAGACACATCACTCTTCTTTTATTAATGATTGATTGTTTTTTGATTTAACGTTTGTCATTTTATGCTGCAATGGCTAATCGGACGGTGCTACAGTGCCTGACATCGTACAGGGGCCCCCGTTTAACGTCCTTCCAAAGGATCTTTTTACTCCCTTTAAAAAATCCTAGGGGCACAGCACCCCAGGTTACCTCTTATATATATAAATTTTCCCCCTACACTTTCGACGAAAACATCTTTCTATCTGTTAACGCTCATTAAACTAGTATCATTACTTTTTTTTCTTCTATACGTTATTTTCAAATTTAAATAAATTTGTTTCATTACTTTTTTCTATAGTCATGTTTAATTCTTTAGTTTGTAATTGATTTTGATTATAATGAACGAGAGAAAATATTGGAGTAATTGTACATAAAACATTATTTTTTAATTAGAATTTAGTAGATACTAGTTTATAGATAAATCGAAGCATCACATATGTCGACAAAACACGACCGCCGATTGTTTTTGTGACGGGGGCAAGTCGCTTACTGTCATTGTTGTATTGGAGTTCAGTCAGTGAAGATCACTCATTACGGGTTCCTTTTAGTGTAGGCTTGCCCTTCACTCAGTGAACATTAGTTGCAATCACAGTGTTGAATTGAACATCAGTCAATGTGAATCACTCTTTACGAGTTCTTTTGTAGCCAATTATATAACAGTATTGTACCTACTGTTCTATCTTTATGAGCTCTGGAATTCTTCCAGTCATCATCATCTTTCTACTCATTGGGAGTCTTGACGATCGCCGATCGTATTGAGTTTATCCCGCCGGCCGCTCCGACGTAGTTTTTCTAATCAGGTATCTCTAATTAATACTAATTATAAAGGCCTTGTTGAAGAGAAGGCCTTTTTTTTCTTTCACTTATGGACATTTAAGTCTATTATTGTTTTGTATTAAATTTAAATTAATAGTTAATCAATTTCTTCTTTTGAATTATACATTTCAATTCTAATTTTTAATATCAGGCTGTGTAGTAATTGTACATTAGTAATAGTTTATTCTAGGTTCTATATATTTCATTAATCATATGTTGTTTTGTTTTGTTATCCATCACATGTAATTCTCTCATTCATTAAATTTAATTTTGTTCATTTCAATATTTCTTATTTTAATCTTTTATTTTTTTATATAATAGCATATTAATCATTTTTTTTTCTCATCCATAATTTCATTTACATTGTATGTGCTCAAAATAATCGACATTTATTGACACGGGGTCGGAGATTTACACCTGTTGGTTTATTACCATTATAGTGTCGCTCTCCCCAACACTATTCTTGTCTATTTGATGACCTTTTTCACATAATTTCAAATTTGCAATTATTCTAAACTACTTAAGTATTTCATGGCTTCTTCTTTTAAAGACGGCTATTCCTAAAGTGTTATTCTGGCTATTTTAAATAGGTAATAAATAAAAGAATAAGAAACAATTAAATTTAATAAAGGATGTAGAAATTTAAATAGACAATAAATCAAATTAACAATTTAATAACGCACACACAAATAACATTAATGAGATGAGTGAAAAGAATAGGTTACACGAGATAAGGAGGTAGGTTTCATGCTGACTGGATAATACACAAGTACCTTATTTCTTATTACCTAGTAGAATACAGAATTACATAAAGTGAATTTACGGTTCTTCTACACACTTGCAATATAAAGATGTGACAATTCAAACAAATTACTATAAAACATATGTAACAAGTTTTCTTACTTCACTGGTAGGTGTAGGTTTTGATTATCACTCCTACATAACATACCCATTTAAAAACTATTTTACAAATACAGTGTCTCTATATAACTACTAACACTAACATAAGTATTTAAAACATTAATAAAAACCAAAAAATAAATAAACAAATACAAATTAAAAATATAAAACATAATAAATCAACAAGTAAAAGTCGAAAATCGTTTTGATTAAAATAATCACTTTATTGGATACACAAGAAGAATATTAAACTCGGCATAATGCAACAATTTGTGATGGCGTTTGACAAAAGTGGCGGATCTTTCAATTTTCTTACTCACAAGTTTCCAAGGTTAAGCACAGACAAATTAAAAGCCGGTATTTTTGATGGGCCACAGATTAGGCAACTCGTGAAAGATCCTGATTTTGTCAAATCAATTATTGAAAATAATTTTCTTGGTAACAATAAATCTGATGACCATGTCGAGCTCGTTGAGTGTTCGAAGTTGCAAAAGCTAGGGTGCAACATGAGATTAAAAATCCATTTCCTGCACTCAAATTTAGATGGGTGAGACCGATTCCCAGAAAATCAGGGCGATTTTAGTGAGGAGCAGGGTGAAAGATTTCCAGGATATTCGGACAAGGGAAGACTACAGTATGTGTAGAACACATGATGGCAGACTACTGCTGGAGTATGCAACGAGATTTACCTAAAATTGTTTATTCAAGGAAATCTTATAAAAGATCATTTGATAATAATGTTCAATAAAATTTTGTTAACATTATATATTAATTTCCTTACATTGTTTAGTCAAAACAGTAAAACTTTATATTTCACAAAATAAAGCTGTTAGCAATCTCCCAGTATTTTTTTCATAGTCAGGGCCTTTGAAACACTATGTTTTGCAGCTCCTTCAATTGGTCACAATACTCGACAAACGAACAGTTTTTAGAGCATTTTTTGTGGTCGGCAAAAGGATCGTCATTCTCCTTCCATTCATGCAAGATTACTCCGCCAAATGGACATCTTGTCCTATCAGACACTTTTAAGTAATGCAACCCAGCAGCCGCTAGTTTCAATGGACTCACACTCGACGACCAGGAGACAACCTTTCGTCCTCGCACCTCAGGTCCCTGCTCCATAGCCGACCCATAATACACTAGCTGATGGAGGAGGGAACAAAGTCACAGCTGGATGGCGTATGGCGTTGCCACATATCCTGTGCGACGTTGCCAAATCTAACTTCTCCCATTCATAACAAACCATGACCTAGAGCAACTGCGGTGTTACCACAACTCATGTGCGACGTTGCCACAATTTACTTTTCAGAGCTGAACAACACTCAAGGTCAACCCACCTCACCCTAACACAACACTCAAGGTCGTGGCTCTTCCTCACCCCGCCTATTTGTACTACTGATCTCATATAAATTAACAGTTTTCAACACATGTCACGAGCTCCCGCCAACAACAACCATTGTGTTACTTGTAATACATTATCATTTTTCTAGCATTAAGTACTTCAATTTGATCTATTTATGTGTTTTGTACAGTGAACAACGTCAGCAAGACGTCTGATTTCGGCCGTCGAACGACTAGATTTGCAGACACGCGAAATAGAAGAGCCCAAAGAATTGACGAGCAAATCCAACAGGATAATGAAGATGGGCGTGTGAACATAGCTCGATTGCGTGCGTGAATCACAATCACAAGAGGCACGAGATGAACAAAATCAACAAAGACAACCGCTTCGATTCGTAGTTGACACACGCAGAGCAAATGACCAACAACACCAGCAAGTTCATCGAGCATTTATACCCCATTCATTCCGTCGTCTAGCATTAGAGTATGAGCCCGATATTAAATATTACGCTCAATCGAGAGTGGGGATTGATGCTACGGACAAGGAATGCGCTTAAATTAACATATGAGCCAGCCGGGATGTGTTGCGCGTCAGGACGACCGGAAGTTGAAACACGGTTTAATTATCACTATCAACCCAGATTCTAAGCTATGCCTCAAGTCAATTCGAACATTCAATTCATGTTTCCATATGAAATCGTTCGGAGCAACAGAAATAGTTAAAAATAATGCTGCAAATGGTCAACAATTTAATTCAACATTAAAAATCCAATGGGGAAGTTTATTACAAAGTGGGCTCATTGCTGCCAGTGTCAAACGAACCACAAATTTGTAAAATTTATCTTTTCTCTTAAAAATAAAAATATTATAAAACTAGTTTCAAATACTTACTTAATATCCATTCAACATTTATCTGCAGTTTTCAACTGTTGGATGTTAATACCAAGTGGGTTTGATCTTACCTCCATAAATGACTCTTAATAATAATAATAATAATTACTATTGTATTTTATTATTACATTATACTCTTACCTCTGATGGACATTTAGATCTTGTAACATCTTTAGAACTGGGCATTAGTGTATTTTTAAATTGTAACCATATAATAATACTAGCATTAATTCTTTATTTTTTCAAAAGATTTTTATTATCATTTTCGCAAAGTATTTATTTTGTTTTTATTATCAGCATTCAAGTATTTTTATTTTTTATTACTAGGGACCCGCCCCAGGTTTCCTCGGGTAATAAGGCATATTATGGCTACATAATTTGTCAGTCTAATGTATTTTTATTCTATCAGGTACCGCCCACAAAGGACCACGCGAATATCATTGGTTAGGCTTCTTTGAGAAACTTGAATTTCTTTATTCCCATCTCAGCTAATGTACTTTATTATATAGAAATTATAAAAATATAAACAAAACCAAATATTTCTTTATACGAATTACATTAGATAATTGCACGGGATTATGGAAGCAGCGTCTTCGGTGAAACCCATCTATATTTCAACCCATTTACACAAAACCTCGACAAATTGTATATCTAAGCATTCCTGGTGAATCACTCTATCTATTTCTGAAAACCGCATGAAAATCCGTGGGGTATAGAAGATAAGATTCCAGTTATTTATTATATGATAGAGACTGAACCCTAATAAACTTTTACTAACAACTAACGATCCTTTGTTTTGGTTTGATTGACGTCAAATGTTTGACAGCTGGGAACTGAGTGGTTTGTATGGGAAAAGAAAAGTGTTGTTTTTATTATTTCCCTCGTCGTTTTTACGATTTTTCTCTCCATAAGAAAGTTCTTTGCACCTTAGCAAAAATATGGAAAAAAAATTATCCGAATTGGTGGAGCCGTTCTCGAGTTTTGCGGTTAGCAAGACATTTGGGGATTCATTTTTATTATATAGATTATTTTTTGTTGTTGTTCTTATTGAATGATTGTAAAGCTATTTCAATAAAGTGTATATAACCATTATCCACTGGCGTTAATGACTTAAAGTTGGCACGACAAAAAAAAAAAAAAAAAAAAAGTATATATATATAAAGAAATTCTTTATTTTGATTTATAGACAAAATTGTATGTTATATTATACAATAATACAACTATAATTAAATTACAGTTATAGAATGGAAAAGAAAGTGGTACGATTGCAGGTAACAAAAAATCCTTAAGAAGTGAAACAGTTTATTTGTAATTAATTACAACATATTTTTCGATCACATTGAAGGTATTCTTTAGAGAAAAATATAAATATATAATGAATTATTTTAATTATGAATAATAAACAACAGAATAATATATACAAAGAAATAATTGGAGTAAAAATGGTACAAAAAGAAACATAATTTTAAATAAACAATAACATTTTTAGATAATAATTTTTAATTAAAACAATAGAATAAAAGTTAGTTATAACTATGGTACAAAAAGAAACATAATTTTAAATAAACAATAACATTTTTAGATAATAATTTTTAATTAAAACAATAGAATAAAAGTTAGTTATAACTATGATACAAACAATATGTACAGTCGCAGTCAAAAGTAATTACACAAGCCAAATTTTTGTGGAGACCTGGCCATGGTTGTTTCTTGTGAGTTATGAACTTGTGTATGAAAACTGTGTTGGTTATGTCTCATTTAACTTCAAAACAAAAGGGTATAGCAGGTGTTTGCAATGTCCCGTTAATATTTGTATATAAAAATATAACAATTTTAAAATAAAAAAGCACTTTTAAAATTGTATATGGTTGAAATTCGTAGAATTGTTTTTTAAACGTAAAAACTCACTGACTCCACATTGCATATACATTTTTCTGTCTATTAAAAGTACAATTCATGTATATACTAGAGAGATTAACTGTATATAACTTATTAACGTACTTTAAACAAAAACACAACTTTTTCAAAAGAAAAATCTTTTATTTAGATATTTTAAAGTGTTAAAATATTAATTAAATAAAACTGATCGCTTAAAAAAATGCATCACAAAAAAAGGATATTTCAAAAGTATTTGCACAAATTAAAATGTTTATGATATAATGCATAATATTTATATTGTTTTTATTTTTCAATATTTAGTGTGAAATACATTTGCATCAATAACAGCTTGAAGACGTCTTGGCATAGAATAAACAAGATTTATTTTTAAACTCTGGCTCGATTTTTTCTCACTCTTCAAGCAAAACTTCTATCAGCCGTTTTTTGGAGGTAATGGCGTATTTTCGAATCCTTTGTTCTATGACATTAAGGTCCGGACTTTGGGGAGGGGTTAGAAGCCTTCTGCGTACATTATACAAGAGAGAACGTACATCCTTAAGATCACTATTATTAAGAATTTTCAATCACCAATTTTTGAGTGCTGATCTCTCGGAACAAGTTTACCAACTCCATGAAATGAAGTGCACCCCCAAACCATAAATTGACCTCCTCCATGTTTCAAAGTTGATCGAACATTTAGTCTTTTTAATTCTTTGTTAGGTCTTCGCCAAATGTACTTCCTACCATCACTCCCAAATATATTATATTTGCTCTCGTTCCTAAATAGAACATTTTGCCAAAATTCTACAAGGTACTTAAAAGGTTTGTTAATGTACTCTTTTGCAAACTCAAGTGTCTTTCTTCTGTTAAACGGTTTCTTCTTTGGTATCTTACTCTGCATATTTGTTTGATAAAGGGCTCTTCTCACAGAAGACTCGCTTACTTGCTCATTAAGTACAAGGGAAGAACTAACTGATGGATTTTTTGTTGCCTCTTTAATTATATGTCTGCACTTTCTGGGCGTCAATACCTTTGGCTGTCCTTTTTTTTTTTTTGTATTTTTTTTTTGATTGATCAGTTTTATTTATGACTGCTAATGAACAATGAAAGGAATACTTAGTAGTTAAAATAAAAAAATATCAGTAACTGATAATGAATGAAACTTGCAAATGTAAATAACAAGCAATATTATTATAAAAATATTTATTAAAAAAAAATATTATCATTATAAAAGGATGTAAACTGGACTGAAATTTATCTAATATTTCATTCACAGCTTTTATCATTTTTCAAGTTGTTGACAAAGAAGAAATGATACAAAGAATTGTTTATATGGATAATTGAAAATGAGATGTAATTGTCGAAACGTTTTATTAAAAACATAAATGGCTGGAAAAGGTTTTTATTGTGTGAATAAAATATTAGAAAAATATTATCTTAAGGGTCACAAGTATACAAGTGAGGTAAAATTATTGAGCAAAACTAAAGAAGGGACAGAATATGATGAAGGCGATAGAGGAATGTTGTGAATGTGCATATAAAATATCAATAGTCATAAACATAAACTCATTTATAATAAACAATAATGAGAGTTATGCTATTAATTACAATCCTCTAATTAGTTGTAATTAAATCGTAACCATATAACAATAACAAAAGTTTTAATAATAAAAAAAAAGAATTATTCAATACTCATGCTCATTGCAATATGACAAAAACTTAATTCGTAATTACAATAACTTAATATTATCGACTGCCAGCTATTAATCCTCGCAGTGGGCAGTTGCTAAAATTATCTTTGAATTTATGTATTTCTGTGATTCGACTCCCTTTGAATTACATCTCTCTACATAGAGGATTGTAGAGATATGTAATACAAAGAGATACTGAAAACAAAATTACTAATAATAAACAGGTGATTCATCTATTAAACGGGATATTGTGTAATAAACAGCTCTCTCTCTCTCTCTCTCTCGATACTAAAAGAAAGATATACCACTCCTACTGCCATGAGAATAGAAGAAGACGTGGAAGCTGTGGTTAGAAGAAGTCAAAGAAGAACTGACAGTTTGAGGTCTCACAGAGGTGGATTGTATGGATAGAGGAAAAGAGGTGTATTGCGGACCGGGGTGTAAGGAAATTGTAATACCCGAAAATTAAGTATTAAGTATAAAAGGGACATTTTACTGTTTTATTATCTTTATTTCGCATCATTTACTTCATAATTTATCTTTTACTCTTTGCATTTCTTGTCATTCCTATCATGTCTGTTTATATGGCCCGTTATATGTTCTTTGATACTGCATTGTTTACATAGTCTTTTTCTGTTTTATTTTCGCCTCTGAAGATGGCCTGAAAATTTGGTCGAAACGTAGCCAAAATAAAATACGTCTAACTTACTTTGTGTAATTTATTCACTCCATTCCCTGACCATTTTATACTCTTCTAAGAAATTCGAGTCAACCATTTGCACTTTAATATGAAATATGGTTTCCTGAAGTGGTTTTAAGAATAGTTTTGTTTAAAAAAAGACAATCTTGTGATAAAATACAGTAAAATTGCCGGAACGAGTACGGAATGTACTGAATTGATTATTTCCGCACTTTTGAAAAGAAAGGTAAGAAATAATTTGAATATTTTCTTATATTATATTCTAATTATAAATTATATTCTTATATCCTTATATTATATTCTAATATTTCTCCTTATATTCTAATATTTAATTTTAAGTGACAGTCAAAACGATAAAAAAAGAATGAATTCCAAAGATTCCAAGTAAAAACAAGAATTCAAAAACCTAATCTACCAAAAGCACATAATAATTTAAATAGTACCATTAGTCTGAAAATGTTGGAACAAAGTGAACAGCTGAAGAATCTGCCACAAGTATATCAATATACTTCTCTTATCTCAACGAACAATAGAATTACTTTGAATAATATTTTTAACGTTCCTGTCAGTCGAAATGGAAGAAGATTCCGTTGCACCACTAGTTCTTCATTAAACACCGTCCATAAAAACGAAGGGAATGACTTTTTCAAGTGAAAATGATTTAAAATAAAGACCATAAAGATTATACCGACCCTGCATTTGATATTTAGAATCGAAAAACTTTTACTTTACATATCATACATAACACCTGAAGAAGAGAAAGCCTAACGATTCGTTATCAGAAACCATCATTACTCCACACCCCACAACTTTCGAGGAAGCAGGAACTCTGCTAGAAGATCAATACCAGTAAAACTGTATTTATGAAGTGATCCTACTATTGTCTAGATAGGGGCCTAGCTGCCAAGGTTCAAACGTCTCCTTTGGGTAAAACCTTGTAAGCAGCCCTTAGGGGCATGGGCGGCGTTTCTCTAGCAAGCACAGTGATTGGTCAGTGCCAATACCTGCGCAACGGTCCGAACCGTGAGTGTTTGTTATATTAATAAATTTGTTTAAAAAATTTAGACATAACAAAAAAAGCCGAATGACCTTCTTTGAAGACTCCTGAAGTGAAGTGCTGTTCGCTGTGTTCCCCAGTGTTTGTCTAGCTAAGCTTGCGCCTAATGCTGACGAGGTCCACGCATATCTAGTGGGATACACCTCAACGGCCAAACCGGCAGTCTTGCACTGGCAAGAGTGCCCCCACTATAGTGTCGTCATTACTGTCCGTCCGTTTTAGGGGACTTTTCCGTTTAATGCACAATTGAACTCATTCCAGCAGTATCCCTCGCATTTCTAATTACATTAGCCGGAGGCACAATAAATTCTTTGAGAGGCTGAAGGCCTGTGAAAATCCTTTGTTTAAAAATATAGTGTCCTCTCCCAGACCAGGGAGGTGGCAAGGTAGTGCCCCTTTGGTCGACGTCCTCTCATTGGCCTAGGGTAGGGGTCTGGACACTCTTGTCCAATCACCCACTTCCTTTTCCTCCTTCCTCTTCTGAGAAAGAAAAAGAAAAGAGTCCAGCAGGAGCAGCCGAAGAAGAAGGACCTATCCTGAAGACTTCGAAGTTCTCCTTCTACCTTAGCTTTCTGTGATCTTGCAAAGATTAGCGCCTTAAGTCGTTAAGGTCCACACGTCTCCTGTGGGCAAAACCTTGCGACCAATCGGGCAGCGTGGCTCTTGCAAGACCACCCCCCACCCTTGACACGGTGCGTCCATTACGGTCCGCCCCGAGCTCCGATATGGCCGACGCTATGGAAGCCGAACTCAAACAAAATCAAAAAGGTCAAAAAGGTCAAAACGCTCCAGCCAGCAGTGGAAGAAGAAGGACCTGCCCTGTAGACTTTTACCTAGTGCTTACCCTGTTAAGTGTTTACTTGCTCAGCTAGCGCCTTATGCCGGAAGGGTCCACACATATCTAGTGGAACCAACCTAACCGGCCAAACGGGCAGCCTTGCGCTGGCAAGACCCCCCCTACACATAGTGCCGCCGTCACGGTCCATCCGCTTAGGTGTGTCCGACAGTATCACTTCCTTCAACCCAGGCTTAACCATGGTTAAGGAAAACACACAAATTGCGGCAGTCCATGATATGGAAGTCGAAATTGGACGTGCCGAAAAGAGAGCAGCGGATGATGAGGGCTTCATCCTTGTAGAAGAGAAGAAGAAGAGGAGCTTCGGGACCAGGCCCCCAACATATAAGCCCGCGGCACCCACAAAAATAGACAATCGATTTTCGCCACTTGCCAGTACGAGTCAAGAGGTAAATGTGCCGAAAACAAATCGTACAACGCGGAAGCCTCCGCCTATAATCACAAGTCCGCCGTGCGGGCAGAAGAAGCTAAGGGCAGCCCTGATGAACGAAGGCATCACAGAGTTCGCGATGAACTCTACTGAGAAAGAGCTCCGGCTCTATCTCACCAATGAGCTGGATCATGGAAAGGCCGTCCAGCTGCTCAGGGAGGATACTGAGACCCATTTTCACACATTCGCGCCAAGAGGTACAAAAAGAACTAAGAAATTTGTTCTGTACGGTTACGACGCTGACGCGGACCTGACCGAGGTAACTGAGGACCTTAAAGAGAAGCTCCCTGGATTTAAATCACTGAAGGTCTGTTGCTATTCTCGTTCTTGAGTGAAACGGACATCTCGGGTAGTGACAGTGCAAAAAGTGCCGGTACCGCGGGTGTTGTGATCCGGAAGAAGCCTCCTCCGATTGTCGTTTCGGGTGTGGCGAGTACACAGAAGGCCGTACAGGAGCTGAACACGGCCGGGTTTTCAAACTATGAGATCCAAAAAACTAGGGATGGAGTACGGATATTTCCGGGCACCATGAGTGGGATACACCTCAACGGCCAAACGGGCAGCCTTGCGCTGGCAAGAGTCCCCCCCACCATAGTGCGTTCATTACGGTCCGTCCGTTTTAATATAGCAACCAGTGTCACGTCCTTCCCATCAAAAGACACTCTTCCCCCAGCAGGCGAGCAGTAAACATCTCTGGATCTTACTACCAGCCTGCTATTGTAAGCTTTCTTCTCACCTAGATCAGCGCCTGGAAGTTGTCGAGGCCCACACCTTGTGTGGAACTAGCCAAGGCAGCCACCCTATTGGGTACGGGCAGCGTATTTCTAGTGAGGTCCCAGCCCTAGTTGTGTGTCTAGTGCCAGCAATGGACGGCGCATCGACCAGCGTGGTGGGAGCCAATCAGAAGAAGGGAGCAGCGAGGAAGAAGACCAGCCAGGAGACCAGCTCAACCGACGACGGGTTCATCATGGCAAAGAGGACTTGTCGAGTTGTGAACCAACCAGTCAACTTTTCGGTGAGTACCTCAAACCAATTTGGCATGCTATCTCAAAGTGCGAGTAGTGTTAGTGCATGCAACGGCAGTGTGACTACACCAAAACGACCTCCCCCCATTGTTCTTAGTGGCGCTACTAGCGCTGTACGGACAGTCACTGAACTAAAAGCAGCGGGTTTCCTGGGCTTTCAAGTCCAGAACATTAAAAATGGAGTAAGGATTTTTCCCTCCTCCATTGAGAGCCACACAGCGATGACTGCAAAATTATTGCAGTCAAAGAGTGAGTTTCACACTTACTCGACCTCCCAGGGGCCACGGAACAAGAAATTTGTTCTTTACGGCCTAGACCTCGAGTTGGATATAGAGAGCGCTAAAAGCGAACTCTCGGAGCATCTCACTGGCATTCTTGATGTAAGAAGGATGCAAAAAAGCGATAAAGATGGGAGGAAATCTGATCTTCCGCTCATTATCGTGACCACAGGTCCAGAAGTCACTCTGGACAAAATCCAAAAATTAAGAGCCCTAGGGAGCGTCACTTTCAGGGCCAAGCCATACACGGCAAAAAAGGGCATCGTGCAATGTCACCGATGCCAACTCTTCGGGCACACAAAAAACCACTGTGGGCGCACAGTGGCATGTGTGAGATGTGCCGGACCCCACCCCGTAGCGCAATGCCCCCGGAACGAGGTCCCAGTAAAGTGTGCAAACTGTGGCGGTTTGCATGTCGCCTCCTTTACGGGGTGCGAATTTAGAAAAAAGCTAGTCGAGAGACTAGCTAACTTAAAGAAAAAGATAACAAAGCCTGCCCCGACTCAGACAAAACCGACCACCACCAAGGCACCCCCCACCACAAGACAGACCCAGCCAGGCACCGCCCGACCTACCGGACCAAACAGGGAAGAGGACTTCCCCCAACTCCGACAGACCAGGGCTCAGGCCCGAGCTGCAGCGGACCGACCCGAGCCGACATCCCCACTACCCCCACCACATTACTGGACACAAACACCTCCATGGGCCATGGCCCTGGCGGAAAACATAAAAAACCTCACAATAGCCACAGCTAAACTCGTAGAGATGCTTTCCAGTGTGTCACCATGAGTAACAACTTAACGTTACTCAACTTTAACACAGACGGACTTTTACCGAAGATTATGGAGGTATACGCCTTAATAGCACAGAGCGACCCCACAGTAGTTGTACTTACCGACACCAGAGTGAGCAACCGGCGTGTGCGCATACCAGGCTACGCTTTGGTGGGAGATCAACATGATGGAGTCCTGATAGCGATTCGCCATGGCGTCAAGTGGAGGGAACTTCCCCCACCTGTGGCTATCACGGACCAGAAAATACACACCGTAACTGTCCAAGTTCTTCTGGACAAACCCACCACTATCACAGGCCTATACCGAAGGCCTCGCACATCCCCTGAAGAATTTCAGAGATTACTCAACGAATGCGCCAAGAGGACGAACCATTGGGTAGTGGGCGACCTGAACGCCCGACATTCCCTTTGGAATAACAAATCTTGTAACGTAGCGGGGAAGATAGTGTTAAAATCGCCGTTCACCGTGGTTCACCCTAACACCTATACATTTAGGCATAGAGTAAACCCTTCCTTTAGGTCTACGGTTGATCTCCTACTCACACGGCAGCCGCACCGATTCATCGATTGCGTCACGCTAGACTTAATAACGACGGACCATCGACCCGTGCTTTACCTCCTAGCCGGGGAAGCACCGGCGCCCCCTCCGCCGAACAGGTACAAATACCAAGAGGCAGACTGGGAGTTTTTTAAATCTCAGATCTACCATAATCTTCCGACGGTACCTACCCTACGTACGACGAGTGAAGTAGACCTCTATATAGAGCACTTCACTGATGTAATCAGAAGCGCCGCTGATGCAGCAATCCCCAAGTTCAGGCCCTTACCACCAGCTCTGCGTCCCCCACACTTTCGCACCACGAGGGACCAAGAGGTCTAAAAAATTCGTGTTGTACGGGTACGACCCGGACACGGATATAACTGATATCACCGCTGACCTGCGCGCGGGGCTTCAGGGGTTCAAATCAGCCCGAAATATGAAGAGGAGAGACGACCAGGGTGTCCTAAGACCTACACACAAGAATTGAAAGAATCGGACTACATAGCAAGGCTTGCATTTGCTAATGAAATGCTTAATCGATTTTCCTATTTTGACAACATCCTTTTCTCTGATGAGGCACATTTTCACATCAATGGTTTCGTAAACCGTAAAAATTGTCGTTACTGGTACAGTGAGAATCCTAAACTCAAACATCAGAAACCACTGCACAGTCCTAAAGTGACAGTATGGACCGCAATCTGTGGCAGAGGAATTATTGGTCCTTTTTTCTTTGAAAATGCGCGGGGGCAAAATGTCACTTTAAATACAGAACGCTATATTGCGATGTTGGAGGGTTTTTTGACTCCAGAACTTGAAAATTCAAGAATCGTGAATTCAAGAACTTGGTTTCAGCAAGACGGAGCTACATGTCACACTTCAAATGACTCCATGGCGGTTGTGAAACAGATGTTCCCTGGCAGACTGATTTCGAAAAGAGGTGACATCCCATAGCCCCCACGTAGTCCAGACTTGACGCCTCCTGACTTCTTTTTGTGGGGATACCTCAAACACAAAGTCTACAGCAATAATCCGAAGAATATCGATCAGCTCAAAGAAAATATCCGTGGTGAAATGGCGACAATCACACCAACATTATTGAAGAAAGTTTTGAATAATTTCCGTTTGCGGTTAGAGGAGTGCCGTCGAAGAGAAGGTCATCATTTGGATGATGTAATTTATAAAAAATAAACTTCAATTATTGTATTACAATGCCTCATTTTTATTTTAACTATACCTTTTGTATTTATTTTTTAATATTTTTTAAAAAAAAGCACGTTCTATTGCGCCACCCTGTAGTAGCTGACCTGAGGAATGGGCTCCCCGGCTTCAAATCCGCAAAAAAAAACTTAAAAAAAAGCTGACGCAAGCGGGGCGGGTGCTCTTCCGCCCTGCAGTCTTCAAGGAGGAGCGTGGCCCTACTCAGTTTTACCAATGCCAGGACTACGGCCACACCGCTGTCTATTGTGGGCGCACAACATACTGTGCGTGGTGCTGCCAACACCACCTACTCAAACAATGCCGAAACAGACATCCCGAGTCGCCCAAATGTAAAAACTGCAACGGGCCACATGCAGCTTTTTCCAAAGAGTGCCCAGTCAGGAAGCAGCTCATCGAGAAGAAAGAGAAGATGACTGCCGCCGTCGAAGCAGTACCAGCCGGAAGGAAGCGCAGCCGCCTCGCGGACAAGAAAACTTCCTACTCCTCGCTGATTGGAGGATCGCCAGCCCTGCTAGAACAAGGGACCGCACCTTACCTCCTCTCCTAACCCCCCTCCTCTCCTCAGCCCCCCACTCCCCACCTTACCCACCCTTAGAAGCACAGCCCGCTCCGGTGCCATTGGCATTTCCACCGGCTTCGGGACAAGATCTCCCCCTCACCTGCCTCATTGAAAAATTCAATATGATGATGCAGATGATGTCACAGATGATGACTCTGGTGATGGATACCAGGCGACATGACTGAACATCTAGCCGTCAATTATAACATCCGAGCGAACCAACAGACGGTAGTTCCTAAAAACAGAAACTCCCCCCACCAATCTCACAGCCAAGCCTCAGAAGCAACATGATCAGTGCCGGAATTACCGACTTTAGTACCCACATAACAAGAACTGAAACGAGACTTTACCTCAAGACTGAGAGAGACCTCGACGTGGCGGTGAGTGTACTTCGGGAATGCCCTGAGACGCACTTCTACTACTTTGCCTCTCAAAAGGCAAAAGGTAAAGGTCAGTCTCCAGCCAGCAGTGGAAGAAGTAGGACCTGCCCTGAAGACATTTACCCAGTGCTATACCCAGTTAGTGTTCACTTGCTCGGCTAGCGCCTTATGCCGGAAGGGTCCACACATATCTAGTGGAACCAACCTTACCGGCCAAACGGGCAGCCTTGCGCTGGCAAGACCCCCAGTACTCATTGTGCCACCGTTACGGTCCGTCCGCTTCGGTGTGTCCGATAGCGTCACATCCTTTAACCCTGGTTTATCTGTTTCGCCTACCATGGTGAAGGAAAATACTCAAGATAGTGCAGTCCACGAAATGGAAATAGAAGTTGGACGTGCCGAGAAAAGATCAGCGGAAGATGAGGGCTTCATCCTTGTAGAGGAGAAGAAGAAGAGGAGTTTTGGGACCAGGCCCCCAACATATAAGCCCGCGGCACCCACTAAAATCAATAATAAATACGCACCGCTTGCCAGCACAAGTCAGGAGGTTAATGTGCCAGAACCACCTCGGACGATGCGGAAACCACCGCCTATTATTATAAGTCCACCTTGCGGACAGAAGAAGCTTAGGACAGCCCTTCTCAAGGAGAATATTACATCGTTCGCGATGAATTCGACGGTGAAAGAGCTCCGGCTCTATCTCACCAACGAGCTGGACCATGGGAAGGCCGTACAGCTGCTCAGAGAAGACAGCGAAACTCATTTTCATACTTTCGCGCCAAGAGGCACGAAAAGAACCAAGAAGTTCGTACTCTACGGGTACGACCCTGGCGCGGACCTGAGCGAGGTTACTGAAGATTTGAAATCGAGTCTGCCCGGATTCAAGTCAATAAAACAACTCATGAGGAGGGACGAGAGGAATATGCTTCGCCCCACTGAAGGTCTGCTGTTATTCACGGACCACACTGTAAACATAGAAAAATTAAGAAGAGTTCAAACAGCGGGGAAGGTACTGTTCAACCCAGTGGTCTTCAAAGAGCAGCGTGGACCTACCCAATGCTACCAGTGCCAGGAATTTGGCCACACTGCAGCATATTGTGGCCGAACGGCATATTGTGCGTGGTGCTACCAATCGACAGAATACCAATCGAAGCCATCCTTGTAATCACCGACCACACGGTCAAGATCGAAACCATCCGAGCACTGAAGGTCGTCGCTATGGTCCAAATAACTGTCTCCCACTTTAAGGAAGAACGCGCTCCAGCCCAGTGCCGAAACTGTCAGCAGTACGGGCACATCATGAAGTACTGTGGGCATATAGGGAAATGCCCGTGGTGCGGGGAAGATCATGAAGAGACAATTTGTCCAGCGAAGAAGGAGAAAAATGTTCCGAAGTGCCTTCACTGCGGCGGGGACCACCCATCATCGTCACAGGAGTTCCCCCACCTCCGCAACCCCCACCGGGTACCTCACTCCCCACTACCTACTTACCCCCCACTACAACAGGCTGAGCAACCTGTTAACAAACAAAAGCTTCCGCCTCCTATTATTATTACGCCCCCAGCCAATCAGTATAAATTCAGTCTACAGCCAGCAGCGGAAGAAGGAGGACCTGCCCTGAAGACACCCCTCTAGTGTTACCTCGTAGTTCTGTTTTCTTGCTAGATTGCACCTTAGGCTGCTCGACTCCACATTTCTCCTGTGGAACATAGTCAGCAGCTAAACGGGTAGCGTTGCTCTGGCAAGAGCACCCCCCCCCCCCACCTCTGATATACTACAACGTCTAAACGGTCCGGCCGATGATGGCAGATGCCAGCCAGCCTGATGTCCCCACCACTTCGATGGAAGCGATGGAGACGGAACATGGCCACCCCGAGAAGAGAACAGGAGAAGAAGACGGCTTCACCACCGTCTTCAGTAAGAAGAGAAACTTAGGAAGACGGGTCGTTGCCTACAAGCTCGCTCCTAGTACGAAAGTCTCAAACCAGTACTCACCCCTCGCTGGAGTGAGCTCAGAAGACAAAACAGTGCCAGCCCGACCGGCCACTCACCGTAAACCACCACCCATCATAGTCAGCCCACAATGTGGGCAACTGAAACTCAAAACTGCCCTCCTTAGTAAAGGTGTCACGGAGTTCTCCATGAACACCACCGAAAAGGAGCTGAGACTCTACCTCAGCAATTATCAGGACCACGAAGCAGCCAGACAAATCCTGACCGCGGACCCCGAGGCGGAATTCCACACATTCGCTCCACGGGGGACCAAGAGGTCAAAGAAATTCGTGTTGTACGGGTACGACCCGGACACGGATATAATAGACATCACCACTGACCTGCGCGCGGGGCTTCCGGGGTTCAAATCAGCCCGAAATATGAAGAGGAGAGATGATCAGGGTGTCCTTAGACCTACCGAGGGCATCCTCATCGTCACCGACCATACGGTCACCTTAGACAAGCTGAGGAAATTAGAAAAAGCAGGGTATGTCAAATTTAACCCTGCGGTATTCAAGGAAGAACGCGGGCCGGTACAGTGCTACCAGTGCCAAGAGTTCGGCCACACAGCTCAGTACTGCGGCCGCACTTCCTATTGTGCACGGTGCTGTGACCACCACCTGCTCCAGCACTGCCCACTCCGAGGCAAAGAACCGGCCGTGTGTCACAACTGCAAAGGCCCACACGCCGCCTTCTCCAAGGAATGCCCCAAGAGGAAGCAGCTGGTAGAACTCCGGCAGCAGAAGAAGATAGCCATCCTCGAAGCAGCCCCAGTTCCAGCAGGACGGAAGCCGAGCAGACTCGCCACCAAGGGGACCTCATACTCATCGCTGATTGGAGGATCACCAGCCATGCTAGTACAAGGTAAGGGACCGCACCCCCCCTCCACTCCTAACCCCCACCCCTCCTCTGCCCCCCACTCCCCACCTTTAGAAGCCCAGCCCGCTCCGGTGCCATTGGCATTTCAACCGGCTCCGGGACAAGATCTGACCCTCACCTGCCTCATCGAAAAATTCAACATGATGATGCAGATGATGACGCAGATGATGTCTCAGATGATGACTCTGGTGATGAATACCAGGCGACATGACTGAGCATCTAGTCGTCAATTATAATATCCGAAGCCTGAACTACGCGCGGGTCTTCCTGGATTCAAGTCAGCCCGAAATATAAAGAGGAGAGACGATCAGGGTGTCCTAAGACCTACCGAGGGCATCCTCATCATCACGGATCATACGTTCACTTTAGACAAATTGAAGAAATTAGAAACCGCAGGGGGTACGTCAAATTTAACCCTGCTGTGTCGGAACATGTAAATTCTTATAATACCTAAGGTAAAAGGAGAAACAAGTTATAAGTGCTGTAAATTCTAT
The DNA here is from genome assembly GCA_964056705.1 of Troilus luridus. NCBI lineage: Eukaryota > Metazoa > Arthropoda > Insecta > Hemiptera > Pentatomidae > Troilus > Troilus luridus. The sequence goes on along the minus strand of OZ057412.1, from coordinate 197,512,041 downwards.
TTTATTATTGTATATATGTAAAGGATGTAAATATTTGACCAAATAAAGAGATTAGAAACAAAAAAGCAGGAGTCACTCTTAACGCGATCCTTGAAGAAATGAGAGAGCAGAGAAAACTTATCGCCAAACTGTTGGAGATGATGACGAAGATTATTTCCAAACATTATGACTAGTTTGGTAATAAATTACAACATCAATGGCCTCATGCAGAAACAGGCCCTGTGGACACACAGTGAAATGCCAGTGGTGCGGTGAAGAACACGAGGAGAGTAGGTGCCCTGTTAAAAAAGGAAACGAGGCTCCAAAATGCCTCCACTGCAACGGGGATCACCCAGCTTCTTCTCGAGACTGCCCCTACAGACAGGGACTCGACAAGAAGAAAAGAGAAGTAGTCAACACCACGCCTACCGCTGCTGCAACACCATCCAGGAGGAAGAAGAACGTATCTTTCTCTTCACTTATTGGAGGATCTAACATGCCGAGCCAATCCTCCAACCCCCACCAGATACCTACTCCCCACTACTTACCTACCTACCCCCCACTACCAGATACCGCAGCCTACCCCACCAGCATCATTACCTGCCAAGCCAGCTTCGACAACAGATCAGCTTTTCTTCAGTCTCATCGAGAAGATTGACACGATGATGAAATTCGTCATGGATATGGTGAAGAACGTGCTGTCGAAGAACCAACATGACTGAACATCTGGTAGTCAACTATAATATCAGAGGCCTGCTCTCGAAGCTGGCTGAAGTAGAGATCCTCTTGCAGCAGTATCAACCGACGGTAGTGGCGCTGACTGACACCATGATACCTACCTCTGCATTTCTGTACTTCCAGGGCTATACTGTATACAGGGAGGAGTGTGTACCAGGGACACAACAAGGCGTCACCATCCTGGTCTGTACTGGGGCCACTATTGTTTGTGATTTTCACGGCACCAGTGGTCTCGGTAAAGCATTCAGGAGCTACAATAGCAGCCTACGCAGACGACATTGGCATTTACGCCTCCAGGTTCAATGCAAAGATTGCCCAGAACGAGTCTGCTGCCGTCATTGAAGATCTCCGGCAAAACGGCATCAAGGTGAATCCGGCTAAAACGGATGCCATCGTGATGTCGTTTCAGCGCGGAAAGAAGACAACTCTACCCTCGACCTTCACTGTAGGAAAAGGAAAAACCAGTATTACTTTCGATACTCTATCTTGGCGTTAGTCTGGATAGGCATCTCACCTTTTCGACCCACGTCAGGAAGAGGCTCAAGATAGCAAAACAGAAGACGTATAGGCTCTATCACCTGCTCACGTCACAACAGCTCTCTCTACGACTCAAGCTGCAAATATACAAGGCTATCATACGACCAACACTGCTCTATGGTGCACCACTGCTCCGGCACATGTACCGGTCATCCCTCCAAAGATTGCAGGGCTTTCAAAATTCGGTCCTTCGACGAATAGTCAGGGGGACTACACTCGAAAGGGCACGGACACCGCTATTTATCAGGAACTAAGCATACCCCCCCATCAGTCCCTCAGTAGCAGCCGCGGTGTACAGTGTCGTGAACAACAAACAATTCTAGTTTCCTTAATAGTTTCCATTATTTTAGACTATTATATTTCTTTTTCTTTATTTTTTTGACCTCAACAAGTGATTTATGAGTCTTATTTATAATTGGATTACGAAATCCTATACAATGCTTCTGGGGGGGGGGGCGGAAACCGACATGGATGCGGCCACACCAGGTGTTAATAACCCTCCAAAAAGAAAAAGGGGTGACGTTTTGCAATATAATATAGACGTATCAAACAGCTACAACATATTTTTACAGATTTAGACGACGAAGAAGTTATCGCCGACTTATCAGTCGCCAACAACAGACGCAACAAGAACAATCAATATCCTCCTATAATAGTAGATGGCTCATATAATAATGTGAAAGAAACAATTAATAAAATAAAAACTAAAGTAAATGAAGTTCATATGAAGTGTTCTGGAAACAAAACTACCTTTTATGTGTATAACAGTGCAGATTTTTCAACTATAAAAAATGATTTGAAAGAAAAAAATCTCGGTTTTCATTCCTACACACCAAAAAATGAAATTAAGCCAAAGGTTATATTAAAAGGAATGCCACCAGAAACCACATCAGAAGAGATCACAGCCGATCTACGGAGCCAAGGTTTGGAAATTTTAAAAATTTACCAAATGGAAAAAAAATCTGAAAATGGGCCCATAAAATTACCAGTAGCAGTAGTCATTCTGGAAAATAAGGACCAATTGAACAAAAAAAATAAAATAAATTACTGCTGTAACATAGTAATAAAATAGGAAAAATACAGGCCAAATAAAGAATTAACGCAATGTTTCATATGCCAAGAATTTAACCACGTAGCACGAAATTGCTTCAAAAAACCGAAATGCTTAAAATGCTCGGAACAGCACCTATCCAAAAACTGTCCTAATTCTTTAATCGACGGATTCACCCCGAAATGCTGTAATTGCTCTGAAGCACTGTTCGGGACCGAATCGCATTATTTTAATTGGGTCACATTGAGATATTTTTTAATGTTTACATTTATTTTATGTAAGGTTACATTTATGTTTATTATGTGAATGTTTTTTAATTTCAATTAATAAGGTAATAACAACTAACAACATAATACATAATAACTAATAACAGTAAGGAAGAATAAAGGATTATCGACGTGTTCTGTTTACGTTCCGAGGATTGGAGTCCATGTTTACTTTCAACAACTTTGATGTGAACCGTCTTGTTACAACTTTGGGACTGTTGAGTTCACTACAGTTCAGTGCTAACAGTCGGCCGGCTCGGTACCTTTTTTATCGCTCTGACGAGTACTAATGAATTTTACAATTCATATATCTGTACCTCGGAGGGATACAACACTATGCCCATTTTTTTCCATATTGACTTTATAACAGATTTAAAATCAGCGGTATGAGTTCAGAAGACTTACGACCTCCATCCCCTCCACTTTTTTGACGTAGGTAACAGCCAGCGCCGTCTACACACCGCTCATATCTCTACCGGCACTTTATCCCCATCACTTCCCCTCCTGCCCCTCCCTTCCTTAAAACTCGATGTTTTCGATCTTCCCCGGAATACCGCCAAATCCAATTTCAAAATGCGTCATTTCCGCCAACTTGTCTATCGCTTCACTGTGAAATGGTGTGTAACGGTTGTAATATGTCTTCTTACTTACTTCTTACCACTTACGGTACAAATGAACAAATGTACATTCGTTTTCTCCGTGATCATGGAGTTATTTCCTACTTCATGAATTGCTCCAAGTGCAGAGCACAGTGTACAGAGTATTTAGATTCCTTTCAGTACAGGTAATTACTCTTAATTTGCATATTCCACTCCATGTTTATGTGTTAATATTCTATTGCATTCAAATCCTGGCGGATTGTTAGTGAACTAAGAGTACTTTTGACAGTTCTGATGAGTTTACATAGTTAGATGTATTTTAAGTCATAATATTTGTTCTTTTTTAGTAATAGTAAGAATAATGAACCATAATTCTCGTGGGAGAAAGATTCTGGAACTATTGAAAAGTTCTAAAAAAGATTCTACTACAGGTAAGCTACTGTTTTGCTCATTATTTTTAATGTGATATACATAACCTCAAACAGTTAATGTAATGTTTTGTTATGCACATAAACTTCAAAATATTATGTTTTACATGTAATATTATAAGACTTGTTTTATTTCAGAACCAAATCATACAAACAGCAAGGATGTTGAAAATGAAGAGGATAATGGAGATGACTTGAGTTTCGACGAAGATGATGATGATTCTGATCGGGACAAAAATTATGAACCTCCAAGCTCTGAAACGGATTCCAGTGATGATGTCCCTGTATTTAATGAAATACAAAATGAGGTCAGTAGAAATAAAACTAGTGCTAAAACAAACTCAAATGGACATGAGCTACGTTTACTTGAGGAAGACTTAAATTTAAGCAGCGACAATGAAAATATTGCAGAAAATCAAGTAGGCCTAGATTTGCAAGGAACAGTAGGCGTAAGGAGAAAAGTGAAAAATAAATCTATTTCTACTTAGATAGGTAAAAAACGTGTCGTTCATACCAGTGAATGGGCATGTAACATTCAGAAACGTAAATATTCTGCAGGTGAAGAATATATTAGTAAAAAGGGTAAAGTTGTCCCTGCCAGAATTATTAAACCTCCTTGTTCTTGCAGACTGAAATGTTCTGAAAAATTATTACAAAGTGACAGACAGGAGATCTTTAATGCATACTGGAGTCAGGAGAAGGGAAATGACACAAAACGGCAATTCATTGTTTCATGTGTAGAGAAGCATAGTACTGTTCGTTCAAGAAAACGAGACCTTGCCTCCAATAAGTCAAAACAAAATACTCTACAATATTATTTCACAGTAAAAGGCATACGAACTAGAGTATGTAAACTTATGTTTTTAAATACACTATCTATATCAAACACCGTGGTAGTTAATGTTTTGAAAAATATTGAACCAGGTGGAATTGTAAAAATCGATCAAAGGGGTAAGCAAACTCCCGTCAATAAAACACATAATGACACTGTTGAAAGTATAGTAAGACACATCTCTTCCTTCCCAAATTATAGCAGTCATTACACTAGGGAAAAGAGTGATATGAAGTATTTGGGTCCGCACCTGAACATAGAGAAAATGTATGAACTGTATGTAGAGGATTGTAATGAAAATGATTTCAACCCTTTGTTAATAGCTAAAAAATGGCTCTACTACGATGTGTTCAACAAAAAATTTAAGTTGAATTTCAAACCACCAGAAATAGACACGTGTGACACATGTGATTATTTTCAAGCAAAATTAAAAAATAATTTGACTCTAGATGAAAAAAATTCTATTGAGGAAGACCATAATGCACATCTGGATGAATCTAAATTAAGGTATGATTTAAAAAGCGAGGACACCAAAAGGGCTAACAATACCCTTAAGGTATTAACGGGTGATCTTCAAAAATGTTTGCCGTCACCCCTTATAACAAATTGCATAAGCTTTTACAAGAGAAAACTTTGGACGTTGAATTACACCCTTTTTGAATCTTCTGATTCGTCAGTCCATTGTATTATCTGAAATGTTCAGTTCCTTTTTAAATTGTTTGAAATTAAAAATGTTTCCTAATTTTAAATGATTATAAAATTTGCTTGATTACTTGCATTATAAAATAAAATCTTTTAAAAAAGAAGTTGGAAGCTTAATAAACCCTTTTAGTTTAAAAATTATTACTATTGATTAAAATATATTACAATTAGAGGAATGGATCTCACAGATCCAGCGCCAGCATCTACGGGAGTGTACAACAAACAATTCGTGGTAACGATGTGGAATTTAAATTATTCCTAGAGGAAAACAAACCACACTTTGTTTCAGTATGTGAAACCCGGCTGGCTCAGCAGGATAGATTTTCAGTTCCGGGATACGACATTTATCGTAAAGATCGTAACAGGGCGGGAGGGGGCGTCATGCTGTTAGTTCGTTCCGACACTCAACACCACTTCATACAGGTGCCAAAATTAGAATTTACCGAAGCAGTAGCAATTAACACAACAATAAATAATAAACTAACTACAATCATATCGGTCTATATACCTCAAAATAAATTAAATATTAAAGACATTGCTAAATTATTTCGGTTAAATAAAAATATATTAATATATGGTGATCTGAATGCAAAAAGCTCACAGTGGAACTGCCACAGCACCAATAAAACTGGTAAACTATTAGTAAACAATCAAATAGAATAACACAGCCCTTACGAGCCAACCCACATCCCCACGCAACACGATTACAAACCAAGTATAATAGACCTAGCTCTTATAAAAAATATACATAACGTATCCCCACTCATCGCATTATCATGCCTTAACTCGGATCACAACCCCGCGATTTTCTGTTTAGGGTCATCTTTATCTAATAACCCGAAAACAAGTAAATTTGCATTCAAACAGGCTGGCTGACAAAAATTTCGAAAAATAATAGATTCTAAAATAACCTTAATAATTTAAACCTACTAATCAAACAAGCCATGATAGAAACTATCCCCCAACATTCTTAACAGTCTTACCGTAATTATAATTTACCGTCTCCTCTACTAGCACTAATAAAAATTAAAAATATACTTAGGAAAAAATACCAACGTACCAAAAGCACTCAAATTAAGACAGTTTTTTTATAATTTTAACAACTTCGTTAGATCCCGTATCAACCAATGGCGAAATGATAACTGTGCAACAACTTTAAAATCATGTAAACCTGGTGAAAATAAAATGTGGGAAAATACATACAATTCTGACCAAAATTGCTACTAAAATTCCCCCACTGAAACAGAACAATAGTTTTGTCTACACGGACAAAGACAAAGCCGATTTATTAGCACGTAATTTCCAATCCACGAACTCTACCACTTCGAATTTTAGCTCTAACCATCACAATAAAAAAATAAAAAAATAAAAAAATCTGTCCGGAACTATTTAAAAAAGTCATTCGAAAATAATTTCTCCGCTATTTCACCCAAAGAAACAGGAAAGATTATAAAAAAATTAAAAACAAAGAAAGCCTCAGGAGACGATGGCATCCCTGTACAGGTTATAAAAAACCTGAGCAGGAAAACCATCTACCACATAACGAAAATATTCAATTCAATATTCAATTACTATTTGCAGGTATTGTAATTTAATTATCTGTATTTCGTTTATAGCTATTTTTAAGTATTTACTTATTTTCTATTTAATTATTATTATATTTATTTACTTTATTATTATCATTTTCATATATTTATCTCATTATTATTATTTTTTTTTTTAAGCGGATTTTTTCTGCTATTGTAAAACTTATTTATAAAAGATAACATTAATTAATTAAAATCTATTTTCTTTAAACATGTAAAGGAAATCCGGAACATGTATTCACACTTATGCTGTTGTATATGTAAAATTGCAAATAAAGTTGTTGTTGTTGTTTTTTTAAGCATACCCACGGTGCCGGAGTACATAAGCCGGAGGCACATCAAGTTCTTTGATGGGTTGAAGGCCTGTACCAACCCACTATTCAACGCATATCGCCACCTCCCAGGCCTAGGAGATGGCAAGGAACATCGAATTCCACACCTTTGCCCCTCGTGCTACCAAGAGGTCCAAAAAATATGTGCTGTACGGCTACGACCCGGATACAGAAGTCGCAGAGATTATTGCTGACCTACGCTCGGGTCTCCCCGGCTTCAAGTCAGCCCGAAACATGAAACGGAGAGACGAACAGGGTGTCCAAAGCCTTACCGAGGGCACCCTGATCATCACTGACTATACGGTCACAATGGAGAAACTCAAGAAGTTATAATTCGCCGGGTATGTCAAATTTAACCCTGCTGTATTCAAAGAAGAGCGCGGGCCGGTGCAGTGCTACCAGTGTCAAGAGTTCGGCCACACAGAACAGTACTGCGGCCGCACCTCCTACTGTGCGTGGTGCTGTGGTCACCACCTGTTCCAGCACTGCCCACTCGGAGGCAAAGAACCTGCCGTTTGTTACAACTGTAAAGGCCCACACGCCGCCTTCTCCAAGGAATGCCCCAAGAGGAAGCAGCTGATAGAACTCTGGCAGAAGAAGAAGACGGCCACCTTCGAAGCAGCCCCAGTTCCAGCAGGACGGAAGCCGAGCCGAATCGCCACCAAGGGGACGTCATACTCGTCGCTCATTGGAGGAACACCAGCCCAACCAGAACAAGGTAAGGGACCGCACCCCCCCTCCACTCCTCTTACAGCAGCACCGACCATCCGTGGTGGCGCTGACTGATACCCCGCTGCCCCCCTCTGCCTGTGCACCGGGGTCTCTTGAAGGCGTTGCCATATTAGTCCGAAATGATGTACCATCTCGGAGGTTCCCCAACCCTGTGTTCCCAACTGCCGGCACCTACTTACTCACGGTTGACGTGCGGTTCAAGACCCGTTTCGCGTTCAGCTGTGTCTACTGGAGGGCGTGGGCAGTTCATACAGCTCTTAGGTTGCTATTGCAACAGGCACAGTCAGTCAGTCGGCACATAGTCCTAGGAGACTTTAATGCCCGACACACTGCCTGGCTGTGTAGTAGCAATAACACACTTGGGACCTACATCACCAAGACTAGGCTGGAAGTCTTTCACCCCGGGGTTCATACCTTCCGGCATGTGCCCCACCCTGGATGTACCTCAACGTTGGACCTCCTCCTAACCTGGGATCTGCACACCGTAACGAGCTGTATAGCGCTTCCATTGGGACCGTCAGATAATCGGCCGATTGTATATACTTTCGGCAAATGCATCGCCGAAGGAGCTACGTATATACACCGAAAATGACCAGGACCACTACAGGGCCTAGGAACTACTGCGGAAAGGGGACAACGTCCAATTCCACGCATACGCACCACGCGGAACAAAGTGGTCGAAAAAGTACGTGTTGTACGGGTTCGACCTGGACATTAACATCAAAGAAATTGAAAAAGAACTTAAGGAGTGTCTACCGGCATTCAGAATGGCAAGACGGTTGACTAGAATGTGGCAAAACGAAAGGCACGATATAGAGCCTATACAAATCATCTGTGACGTTAAAGTGAAGATAGAAAACATCAGGAATCTGGGGGCCATCTATGATTGTATCTTCAGGGTTAGCCAATTTAAGAAGATGGTGGCCCAGTGCAGTGCAGGAATTGTCCACAGTTCGGACATATATATAAGTACTGTGGACGTGTAGTGACCTGTGGGCTTTGCACACTGGCTTTCCTTATCACTTTAAGGAAGAGCGCGCTCCAGCCCAGTGGCGAAACAGTCAGCATTATGGGCACATTATGAAGTACTGCGGGCATATAGTGAAATGCCCGTGGTGCGGGGAAGAACATGAAGAAACAATATGTACTGCGAAGAAAGAAAAAAATACTCCGAAATACCTTCACTGCGGCGGGGTGAAGGCACCTACCACCCGTTATCATCTCGTAAGGCCTCGTCAAGAAGAGGAAAGAAAAGACTGCCGCTGTTCTAGAACCCACTCCACCGAAGAATAAGAATCGACTCGCGAAATCAAAAGTTAAGTTTCTCATCCCTATTGGGAGGCCGTGATATTCTGGCCAACCAATCAGGGGAGCTACCTCATCCCCACCAGCTTCCTCACGAGTTCCCCCACTTACCTACCCCCCCCCACCACCAACGTAACCCGCCCCAGTTACCTCAGCCAAAACTAGAGTAGATTTTTGGCAGTGGCGGGCGCGCGTAAACCCAACGGACTAACCCGTCACTGCCGAAACCCGTATGCCAGCAATGGCAGGTAGGGTGAAAGGATCCGCCAGGAGCGCTGCGTGGCAGCCGAGGGAGACTTCGTGCAGCCTAAGGCTACACCTACATTGGATCCGGTGTGATACGATGAGACGTCGCTTGCAAACCAAATGACTGAAATATATTGAGAGTTATAACATTTGGTTCTTTAAATTTATAAAATTAAGATTATTTATTAAATATTTTGAATACATTTATATTTTACTATAATGTAAAGTAAAACATGTATAATGTATACACCCCAGCATCGTATGTGATAGAATCACGTCGCACTGAATCGGATCCAATGTAGGTGTAGCCTAAGAAGACCCGCCGAGTGGCCAATCAGACGACTTCTTTTTCGAGCTCTACTTTTTGCGTAAGTACCTCGAATAAATTTTCACCTCTTAATGCATGTAATAGTGGTAGTGCTAGCAATAGTGAAACAGGGGCCAGACCGACCACCCCTAAGAGACCACCACCTATAGTCCTCAGCAGTACCACCAGCGCTGCACGGACTGTCACCGAACTAAAAACCCAAGGTTTTCTGGGCTTTCAAGTCCAAAATATTAAACATCCCGAAGTTCAGTCCGCAACCCAACGCCATCAGGAAACCCCCACGGCACATCTTCGCACTCATCACCCAGAGAAATAATCTGAAAAACGTCAAGGAAATACTCAAGTTAGCAAGACAAAAATCCTACAGGCTCTACCACTTGCTCGCATCACCACAGCTCTCACTACGGCTCAAGCTGCAGATCTATAAGGCCATCATCAGACCTACACAGCACCACCCTTAAAAGGCTACAGGGTTTCCAGAACGGTGTCCTAGGACGAATAGTCAGCGGTACCAGTCTACAGAGGGCTAAAAATAAAATTATATATGAGGAGCTAAAGCTACCCTCTGTACCAGAATACATCAGCCGGAGGCACATCAAGTTCTTTGATGGGCTGAAGGCCTGTGCCAACCCACTGTTCAACCAAATAGTCCCGCCACCCATGCCAGGAAGATGGCAAAGAACACCCCCCTTAGTAGACGTCGTCGCCAAGGGAAGGGATCTGGATACTGTAGTCTAATCCCGTCCATTCCCTATCCCTAATCCCATCCTCAATCCTTTCCTTTCCCATCCTTTTATTTCCGAATACCAGCCGAGTGGTCCCTCCACACTCGTAAATACAAATGAAGGCTAAAAGGCCATAGAATCAAGCTCCCGCATACAGCGGTAAGAGCATAGAAACTTTAAAATACCTACGGGTAAAAGAAAGTCAGATTGTTATTGTATATATTTTAGGTTAGACTTAGTATATGTATTTAGTTTTAAGTTATTTAATAAAGTAGAGGGAGAGAAAAAAAAAAATAAATTCCATCATCGACATTCCAGCAGCAGCAGCAGAAGAAGAAGGACATCTCCAGAAGACCTCTCGTGAAGTTGTTCGCTGTGCTCCCTTGACTTTTCATCTCACTCAGTTAGCGCCTTATGCCGACGAGGTCCACGCATATCTAGTGGAACAAGCCTCGACGGCCAAACGGGCAGCCTTGCGTTGGCGAGTGGACCCCCACTCCTTGTGACGTCGTTACAGTCCGTCCCTTTTAGTAAGACCAACAGTGTTACCTCGTTCTTTGCCATGACACCAATAGAAGATTCCAGCACTTCGATGGACGTCGCTGGAGAGACTCGGGCCGTGAAGAGGCCTGCCTGGTGAGTCTCAAGACGAAGAAGGTTTTGAGATGCCCATGAGGAGACAAATCAAGAAGAAAACGCAAGCCAACACCGGACCAGCCCCAGTACCGGTATCAAACCGCTTCACCCCCATAGCCACCACCAATACACATCAGGACAACCAACAGACTGAGCAACCAGTTAACAAACAGAAGCTGCCGCCACCAATCATCATCACCCCACCAGCCTCTCAACCAAGCATCAAGAGAAATCTACTGGGGGCTGGAATCACTGAATTCTCAACGCACACCACAAAGTCCGAGACGAGACTGTATTTGAAAACCGAAAAGGATCTCGAAGAAGCAGTAAGAATTTTAAGAGAGTGCCTCGACACGCACTTACACTATTTTGCCCCACGAGGGACCAGGAGGTCGAAGAAGTTTGTCATCCACGGCTTCGATGTGGATTCCGATATGGAGCCTATTGAAGAAGACCTCAAGTAACTGCTCCCGGCTTCCGAATGGCCCGAAGACTAAACAAAAGGGTAGGAACCACCACATACCCGACTGAGACTAAACTAGTGATCACCGATCACTACGTTAAAATTGAAATCATTAGGGCTCTGCAAGACGTAGCCATGGTTCGAATAAGGCCCGCCCACTTTAAAGAAGATAGAGCCCCAGCCCAGTGGCGAAACTGTCAACAGTTTGGGCACGTCATGAAGTATTGTGGACACACAGTGAAATGCCAGTGGTGCGGTGAAGAACACGAGGAGAGTAGGTGCCCTGTTAAAAAAGGGAACGAGACTCCAAAATGCCTCCAGTGCAACGGGGATCACCCAGCTTCTTCTAGAGACTGCCCCTACAGACAGGGACTCGTCAAGAAGAAAAGAGAAGTAGTCAACGCCACGCCTACCGCTGCTGCAACACCATCCAGGAGAAAGAAGAACGTATCTTTCTCTTCACTTATTGGAGGATCTAACATGCCGAGACAACCAGAGGAGGGGACCTCATCCCCACCAGCTTCCCCAGGAGTTCCCCCACCTACCTACAACCCGCCACCTCCGCAACCCCCACCCCGGAAGATCTCCGTCAAAACGGCATCAAGGTGAATCAGAAAACTAAAGTAAATGAAGTTCATATGAAGTGTTCTGGAAACAAAACTACCTTTTATGTGTATAACAGTGCAGATTTTTCAACTATAAAAAATGAATTGAAAGAAAAAATTCTCGGTTTTCATTCCTACACACCAAAAAATGAAATTAAGCCAAAGGTTATATTAAAAGGAATGCCACCAGAAACCACATCAGAAGAGATCACAGCCGATCTACGGAGCCAAGGTTTGGAAATTTTAAAAATTTACCAAATGGAAAAAAAATCTGAAAATGGGCTCATAAAATTACCAGTAGCAGTAGTCATTCTGGAAAATAAGGAGCAATTGAACAAAAAAAATAAAATAAATTACTGCTGTAACATAGTAATAAAATAGGAAAAATACAGGCCAAATAAAGAATTAACGCAATGTTTGATATGCCAAGAATTTAACCACGTAGCACGAAATTGCTTCAAAAAACCGAAATGCTTAAAATGCTCGGAACAGCACCTATCCAAAAACTGTCCTAATTCTTAAATCGACGGATTCACCCCGAAATGCTGTAATTGCTCTGAAGCACTGTTCGGGACCGAATCGCATTATTTTAATTGGGTCACATTGAGATATTTTTTAATGTTTACATTTATTTTATGTAAGGTTACATTTATGTTTATTCTGTGAATGTTTTTTTAATTTCAATTAATAAGGTAATAACAACTAACAACATAATACATAATAACTAATAACAGTAAGGAAGAATGAAGGATTATCGACGTGTTCTGTTTACGTTCCGAGGATTGGAGTCCATGTTTACTTTCAACAACTTTGATGTGAACTGTCTTGTTACAACTTTGGGACTGTTGAGTTCACTACAGTTCAGTGCTAACAGTCGGCCGGCTCGGTACCTTTTTTATCGCTCTGACGAGTACTAATGAATTTTACAATTCATATATCTGTACCTCGGAGGGATACAACACTATGCCCATTTTTTTCCATATTGACTTTATAACAGATTTAAAATCAGCGGTATGAGTTCAGAAGACTTACGACCTCCATCCCCTCCACTTTTTTGACGAAGGTAACAGCCAGCGCCGTCTACACACCGCTCATATTTCTACCGGCACTTTATCCCCTTCACTTCCCCTCCTGCCCCTCCCTTCCTTAAAACTCGATGTTTTCGATCTTCCCCGGAATACCGCCAAATCCAATTTCAAAATGCGTCATTTCCGCCAACTTGTCTATCGCTTCACTGTGAAATGGTGTGTAACGGTTGTAATATGTCTTCTTACTTACTTCTTACCACTTACGGTACAAATGAACAAATGTACATTCGTTTTCTCCGTGATCATGGAGTTATTTCCTACTTCATGAATTGCTCCAAGTGCAGAGCACAGTGTACAGAGTATTTAGATTCCTTTCAGTACAGGTAATTACTCTTAATTTGTATATTCCACTCCATGTTTATGTGTTAATATTCTATTGCATTCAAATCCTGGCGGATTGTTAGTGAACTAAGAGTACTTTTGACAGTTCTGATGAGTTTACATAGTTGGATGTATTTTAAGTCATAATATTTGTTCTTTTTTAGTAATAGTAAGAATAATGAACCATAATTCTCGTGGGAGAAAGATTCTGGAACTATTGAAAAGTTCTAAAAAAGATTCTACTACAGGTAAGCTACTGTTTTGCTCATTATTTTTAATGTGATATACAGAACCTCAAACAGTTAATGTAATGTTTTGTTATGCACCTAAACTCCAAAATATTATGTTTTACATGTAATATTATAAGACTTGTTTTATTTCAGAACCAAATCATACAAACAGCAAGGATGTTGAAAATGAAGAGGATAATGGAGATGACTTGAGTTTCGACGAAGATGATGATGATTCTGATCGGGACAAAAATTATGAACCTCCAAGCTCTGAAACGGATTCCAGTGATGATGTCCCTGTATTTAATGAAATACAAAATGAGGTCAGTAGAAATAAAACTAGTGCTAAAACAAACTCAAATGGACATGAGCTACGTTTACTTGAGGAAGACTTAAATTTAAGCAGCGACAATGAAAATATTGCAGAAAATCAAGTAGGCCTAGATTTGCAAGGAACAGTAGGCGTAAGGAGAAAAGTGAAAAATAAATCTATTTCTACTCAGATAGGTAAAAAACGTGTCGTTCATACCAGTGAATGGGCATGTAATATTCAGAAACGTAAATATTCTGCAGGTGAAGAATATATTAGTAAAAAGGGTAAATTTGTCCCTGCCAGAATTATTAAACCTCCTTGTTCTTGCAGACTGAAATGTTCTGAAAAATTATTACAAAGTGACAGACAGGAGATCTTTAATGCATACTGGAGTCAGGAGAAGGGAAATGACACAAAACGGCAATTCATTGTTTCATGTGTAGAGAAGCATAGTACTGTCCGTGTCAAAAGTACTCAAAGTTTAGGTTGGGTAAATCGGTATCGGATATAAAAGGAACAGAAAGCAGAGAAATTTTGAAGTTGGGGATTGGGTCTATCTTCATGTACCTGCAATTAAACCAGGCCATTTCCCTAAATTCCACTGCCCCTGGACTGGTCCGCACATTGTTACTAAGAAGCTAGGGAAAGCAACCTATGGGGTAATGAGCGAGACAGGGTACCTCCAGGTATTACATATCGCTTAAAGCCGGCCTATGGGAAGGCGGCAGTGGACTCGTCCGTAGGACTAGAATAGAGCAACAATAAGGCATCTTCAAAATCTTTATCAACCAACCGGAGACAAAGTCAAGCAGGGTCGGAATCCGAAGAAGAGGTTGGACTTGGCCTCGTGCCAATAGCTAACTTTGACAAGGAAGAAGGGGATGGAAATGAGCAAGACGGAAGAACCCATCAAGAGGCTTGGGCTGTTGGCTCTCCGCGAGGCAGGGCGCCGATACCTTGGGAAGTTAATGGAACTTCAGGAAGACCCAGTATGATTCCTATAAGTCCAGCAGCTAGCACACACCCTCGGGAACAGACGGTATTGGAAGTCGAGGAGTCAGATGCTACTGATCAAATATCTCCGGAGACCCCAGGGACACCCCTAGAAAATCCTATAATCAGGAGCCCGTACAACCTACGGAGGCCCAGAAAATGATACTTCGAATTGTGTTTCAGGTGGAGTACTGACGATATTGATGCTTTGCACACTCGCATCCACAACCAATAGAGAAGGAAGTTTACTGTTTTTAGGGAAAAAAACAGGAACTGCTCCTAACAAACGAACAATGGCGGGTTGTGATAGAAATGAACATTTTCAGTTTATGCTCAGATACAGAGCGGTTAATGGAATGGGTAGAAGAGGTGGAGCAGACGTATTGGCAAGCCGTTTCTCGTACACCAGAAGATACCGGTACGAGATAGTTAGGGTAAAAGAAACTAGCAGAGGAATCATGAATATCGATCTCGCTGTACAAGACCTTCCTACTGATCGCCATAAGAGAGGGTTAGTTGACTTAGAAGGGAAAATATTGAAGATCGGATTTGGTACACCAGACTCTGAGGACCTGAGGGAGATACAAGAAGGACTCCAATTGGCGGAAAGCCATCATGGAGAGATAGTGCATATTCTAGAAGAACATATAACAGTAACCAGAGAACTAGGGCAACGGGTAGCCGACAATTCACGGGGACGACAGAAGATAGCGGAGATAGTGAAGAACACCTTGGAAACTACTAACGTCAGGATGACGGGACTGGAACAAAAGTAGGACACCTTTTACTCCTTACTAAACCTCTCCTTGGCCTTAACCACTGACCTAAGGCACCTAGAAATCACCGCCTTAGACGCCCAAATCAAGTTGGGCGGGATGTATAGGTCCTTAGAACAATAGCTCGGGGTCACTTTAGCCATACCATTCTGTCCCCCGGGGAACTTAGCTCTATCCTTAAAACTGTAACTGCTTCTCTTCCCCCTGAATTAAGTCTGATTGCAGGAAACAAGCAGAGGATGCCTACCACCACTTCATGACCCCCAAGTTTCATGGCGTAGTGGTTGCTGATGTTGTACACATCGTCATGGGCATACCACTAAAAGCCAGGCGACAGATTATTGATATCTACCATCTACAGGCTCTACCTCTACCCAGTGAGGAATTGGGCGAAATAATTATCCTCTAAAAAGAGGGAGACTATCTATTGGTCGGCAGGGACCAAGAATATAACACTTTACTGAACCGGGAAGATCTAGAATTATGTCAGCGAGCCACCGTATGGATTTGTCCAGCACGCTTTCCCATTTACCGACGGCAATACCCACATTCACCAGCTATTTTTTCTTCGGAGACACGGAAGAAATTCGTCACCTTTGTGAATGGCTGGTGGTGAGAAAGGAGCGCCAAACGAAGTGGATCTGAGACGAGGACCGAAGTACCTGGCTATATATGAACTCGCTGTATATGGCTTGCTTCTCATGAATCATATGAACAAAAAAAAACGGGGCCATATACAGAACTTCTGGTCAGTTAGATCGCTTCTAGTCTAGCTTCAGCTTCCAATAGCCCTAAAGATGACCCACAAAGTGGGTCGAAACGTCGGCACATAATTAAATAAGTACCTACCCACTTAATTAGTGTTTTTATTTGACTACACCCCCAACTATTTTCTACCTTACCTGGCTGTATAATTTACCAGAGACGGAAAAAATGGTAATTCAATGTAGAGGAGGCCAAATTACCGAAAAGGCCCTTAACGGGAGTGGGGAATTACAAGTAGGAGAAGAATGTCTCTTGCGGGCTGCCAACTACCAGCATCAGTAGGAATTACTCAAGCAAGTATTAAGAAACAGATTGCCACAGTGAAATCCATGCTAGCTGAAACAGACCATCTCCGACCAGTGCGGATCTCTACTTCCGATGTGGCCGAGGCTTTGGAAGAGCTGAGAAAATTAGCCCAGCAGGGAAAGACCGACTGGCAGACACAGGATTCACGTCTGAACATATTATTGTCACAGGATCAAGAACTGGAGGAGCTGAGACGCACAGAAGAATAGTGGTGGTGGAGCGGACTCGGCACCCTTATGGTCATCCTGGTAGTGAACAATGGGGCTTGGCTGATTTACCGCTATATGACAAGTCGCCAGGCAGGGAACGAACCACGAAAAAATGAAGCCCCGATTGTGATACAGTACTCCGAGAGCCAGGAGTCCCAGCCAACGACGGATGGTGCCAAGGGGTGAACGACGCAGACTTTGGTGTAGTATAGTGGGATATATAGTGACGCACGAGTGAAAAGGGGGAGTGGTGTAATGGACTCAGATAATTTAAGTTAAATATATTTTATTAGATGTTAATTAATGTTAGAAGGGACTTGTCTGTTTGTGGCGACGCCGAGTCATCAGTCCAATACGGAAATTAAACAGCAGTTCCGTCGCCTGCAAGTCGGGTTGGATCGAATATTTAAAAAGTTAAATTCAATTCAAGAGATTCTCGGGATAACCATGACCACCAGGTTGCACCACCTCGCGGACCCCGGGATAAGAATGTTGACGCTAGCTCGAATAACCCTTCAAATACGAGACCGTTTTCCCCCAAAAGTCAGTGTTGAAGACTGGTACCAGTGAGAAGCCGAGGGACCTGACCAAGAAACCAGATGGAAGGTAGGAACTATGCTTTATACTGGAGTCAGAATTTTATTCTGGGTGAAGCCCGCTTGTAGTTCAATTGAAAATAGCGTCACTTAACTCTGACAATTAACTATTATCTTTGTCAATCTTTAATTTAAGTGTAATCTTTATTAGTGTATATGATTATTGTTATAGATGATGGATCGAGTTTTATTAATCAGCGGTTATGAGGTAATGATTACTGATGGGAAATATTTAAATTTTTAATTATGGTTAGTGCATATGATTATTGTTATAGATTAAGGAAATTGTTTTATAATTAATTCATTAGTGGTTTTAGGGATTATGATTATTGAGGGAGAATCTGGGATATGATTTTTTTTATCGGATGTTATTATTTAGTACCATTCTTGAGGGCGAATTCTAAATATATATATCGAGTCTCACTATAGCAACCGCTGTGGCCAGGCATATAACCTAGTGCTTTAAAAATAATCGTTTTATTATAAAACTGTAGAGATCTACTTAAGATTATAATTAAATTTCTGATTTTATAAACTTTAATTAATTTATATTTCATTTTCTTATTTTTTCAGTTGATGAAATAAACAAAAATGTCAGTGCAATGAATTACTATGCGCATCGATTGATGATTAGACATAGCATAGAGAATTGTATCCTTCGATATCGTCAGCTGTACCATCAATACGTAGTGGACATTTATACAAAGATCGAAAGTGAACGTTTGCGATATATTCGATACTACCAAACAAGATTACGATCGGAGGAATGCATTTACTTACCAGATGCTATTGCTAGAAACATCCATGGAGATTTATAAATCAACAATATCGGTAATGCATTTATTTTACACTATTTCACCAACAATGGGTTTTCGATGAGATATGCCGGGAAACAGAAGATTACTTCATTTATAAACTGTCTAATAGGATTGAAACACCACTCTGCATTCATTCCCAAACAATTATCATGTCCGACCTATGGAAGACCTACCCAAAAATATAAAAAATTGTCGAATTTGAGTACAAGCATTATACAGTCAACCACTCAGAACATTTTGTGGATCCGTAAACTGGAGTCCACACGCAGTCAATTGAGTCACAATGGGCTGCAGCCAAAAGAAGAAATAAATATGAGTTTATGAGAAAGCAATGGTATAAAGATATAAAGGAAAGTTAGCAACTTTTGAACAATTACCTGAGCCTCTATGTTGAGGCCAAGCTTGAATGATATTGCTAATTTTATTATGTAATTGTGAACTAGAAATTAATTTATGTAGAATGAACTAGATATTAAGAAAGCGCACTATGTTTATTTATGTACTAGTTGGCTATTCAATAATGAAAATGAATTACGTATATATGACGGCAACACACGCCGGCTGATGGGATTATTGGCAGTGCAGAGTCCCCAGCCTACAGTTACAGTTACAGCTCGTTGTGTGCACACACTGACTCAGTTTCGGGACCATGTCCTCATTTCATTAAAACAACCAGAATCATCTTTCCACGGTGGAACAGTCGATGCGATGTCGTTTGTTTTTTGACTCACAACAGTGATAATTTTTTCTTTGTATTTTTTTTTAATATATAATTATTTTCCTTCGAATTAGAATTTATTTAGACTTTACTTCATTTGGATTTTTTTGTATGAAATATTATTTCTTTTAGGTTTTAAGTAAATTTGTTTGTATCACATTATAATTCATTTTAAATAACATTTGTTTTCGTATAAAATATCATCATTGCTTATTTTGTTCTTTAAAGAAATTTTTACTTTTCATACATTATAAATATATAATGTTATTTTTCTTATAAAGTCTGATTGTTTATATTTTGTTTTTATGTTATTTAAAAATAGCCCTTTTGCACTATCAAGCCATCACATATTTTGCGTTTGACAAAAGTAAAGGCCCTTTTTGAGCCCCTAAACCACGCAACACTATATATAGTTTAATCATGGATTTACATCCTGACTCGAAACAGTTCATAGACCGCATCAGAAAATATAACGGTTGTTATCGAAAGACTTAATTCCAGGGCTACCCAGGCCGAAGAATGGGGGGGGGGGGGAGCAGGAGAAGAGGGTCGGCTGAAGAAAATTATAGAGAATTCTAATTCCGTGAAATCAATCAAATGCGTATGTCAATAAGGACCAGGCGAGGTAGATTTAAACATCATAGATCTGAAGCTGCTTGGAGAATTTTAAGTCTTCCTATCCACAAGAGATTCTCAACAGTTTTCCAATCAGAAAACGGGTGTGAAAAAAGGTGTTGATTTATCAGATCAACTATCGGGATAGAACAGCTGTTTACGAAAAACCATTAAAAGGTACCGAAAAGTAAAAATACAATTAATATGCCTAACTTCCCTCGTGAATGCCTAGCCCTTCAGTGGTAACGTTGGGTCTGACAGACCCATAGAATTCTTTGTCACCATATTACACAATAACAAATTGTATTATCGTTATTATCTCTTATATAGCCTCTTTGGGATTCCAGTCAAAACCTGTCGTGGTTCTATTTATTTTTTATCTTCATTCAGTATTTAGGAATCATCTTGGTATAGTGTGCCTGGGTCCCTCAGACCCAACGTTACCACTGAGGAGACTATTTTAAAAATGGCTTCATCATCGAAACAACAGGTTTTTCATCTGAATAATGAAGAAGACGTTAGTAAAATTCATGATATGTTAAATGATGAACTGGATTTGAATGAAATTTTATCTAGTGATGATGAGGATGCTGATCCTAATTTTTGTGAAGTTTCTGATCACGATTCTGAAAGTGAAGAGGAGTATCAAGTAAGTTTTTATATTTATTTGCATTTTATACAATTACAATTTTTTAATAATATTATTTTGTAGCTATTTATTATAATATTATACTATTTTTCACTGGCTAATTGAAGATTTTAATAATTTTATTTGCTCCAGGACGAGACTGAAATTAATTTACAACCTGAAAAAGAAAATATTTATATTGGAAAGGATAATAAAACAAAATGGAGGAAAGATAATCCATCTTCACGCGTGCGGACAAGAAGGCACAATATCGTTACACATTTGCCAGGTGTTATTGGGGCAGCTAAAGCAGCCAAAACTGAATTTGATTGTTGGAGCTTATTTCTTACACCAGGTATGCTCAAAACAATTGAGGATAATACTAATATTTACATTGATATACAAAAGAAAAATTATTCAAATATAAGAAAAGTTAAGCCGGTGGATCAAGCTGAAATAAAATGTGTGCTGGGCCTTCTTTACTTGGCAGGCGTTCACAAAGAGGGCCGAACTAATATCGAAGAATTTTGGGATGAAGACGGAACTGGCATGGACTTGTTCATTGCCAGTATGTCAATCCAAAGATTTAGATTTATCCTTCGGATGCTAAGGTTCGACGATAAAGCTACACGAAAATATAGATCCTCTAAAGATAATTTATCTCCAATTAGGGAGATATTTGATAAATTTGTCGGCAACTGCAAAAGTTCATATTCAATTGGTGAATACGCTACTTTAGATGAGATGCTCCCTGCCTTTAGAGGAAAATGTCCATTTAGAGTTTACATGCCCAATAAGCCCAGTAAATATGGCATAAAAATATATGCCGTGGTTGACTCCAGGATGAATTACGCCCTCAACCTTGAAGTATACACTGGAAAACAGCCGTCAGAAGAATTTAACTTGAGCAACAAACCTGATGACGTAGTGGAAAGATTATGCCAGCCCATTTATTATACTGGAAGGAATGTTACAATTGATAACTGGTTTTCAAGTTATCCCATTACACAAAAAATGTTTTCAAATTATAACTTAACAGTTGTCGGGACTCTAAAAAAAAATAAGAGAGAGCTACCGACCGAATTTAGTGTTCCCAAAAAGAGACCCGTATATTCAAGTTTGTTTGGGTTTCAAGAATCTGCTACTATTGTATCATATATTCCAAAGAAATATAGGGTGGTCAATGTAATTTCTACCATGCATAATGATAGTAAAATTGATGAAGAGACAGGTGAGAAACGAAAACCTGAAATAATTACATTTTACAACACCACAAAAGGAGGAGTTGACGTGGCCGATAAATTGTGTTCAGCATATGATGTGTCGAGAAACTCCAGACGGTGGCCTCTCACTATATTTTTTACGCTGATGAATTTAGCGTCTATCAATTCTCATATAATATATAAAAACAACAATAATTCACTTGCGGAACGAAGAATCTTCATAAAGAAGCTAGGAATTATATTTTTATACTATTTACGAGAGTTTTCAATTAATTTTTCTTTTATTATACTTATACCACATAGTAATATTTTCATTTTCCAATGTTTTTAGCCAAGACATTAATATTGGACAATTTAAAGGAAAGAGGAAAAAATATGTACCTGAAGAAGAGCACTAGGGCACTTGCTGTGAAATATAGTGGTTCAACAGCGCCGATATTACAACCACCTGAACCAAACAAGCGAGGGAGATGTGCTTATTGCAAAGACACCAAAAGCAAATATTTTTGCTCTGTGTGCAATGTATTTATATGTCTAAAACATGCAGCTATGATTTGCTCTGATTGTAATAAAGATAACTGATCATTTATTGTTTAAGAATACTATTTATTAAATTTTGCATTTGTATGAATTTCATTCATTTAATTTACTTTTAAATAATCATTTTAGGAAAATAGCATAGAATATTAAAATAGTTACTCCAAAACTTGAAAGTTTTTTAATATATCTACATCCATTCCATACTTAGGAAACATTTTATGGCTTGGGTCTCATGGACCCAACGTTACCACTGCCGGGATTTTTTTTCATGTTACCACTGAAGGGCTAGTAAAGATGGGGCAATACAAATATGAGTATGTTACAATTTGGGGAAGTTATTATTGATCAACTTTTGGTCAATGAAGAAATATACCGTCACATAGTAATGCTCTTCAATCATATTAGGGGTCTGCAAGAGAGTCCCGTAAACGAAGCAAGGAATGCTATAAAAATTTGTGCAAGAAAAAGGGCAGAGATTATGCTACTAACAAAACTACAAGAGTTAAGACGTAACGTGGGCATTGCATGGGCCAGCCAGCACTATGCTTGAAATGTTTCAACAAACTACACAAAAAACAATAAATAATGAAGTTATAAATAAAATATTATTGAATTTTTATGTTAATTTGTTCGAATTTGAGTTATATTTATGTTGTTGAACAAAAGTTATGTTTATAATATGTTATTAATTATAATTGTTATGAAAGTTCGATAACGGCATCAACGGTTGGTCTCAAAAAAATCCTTTGAGACGCCGCAATTTCTCGAACTTTCTTACTTAACTAAAAATATAATTCTACAATATTTGGCGGTGCGTACCCCGCCCGATGAGACAGTCAAGTACGGGTCACCGGTGGTACGCTTCGGCGTGAACGTGTTAACTCGGACTCAATTTTTAACATAACGCTGGAATGATACTCAACGATGAAGATAATACAATAGTTTTTTTCCCCCAGAAGCGATTTATTTTCAACTCTAGCTTGTGGCGTTGCCGTCGTCGCTACTTACGGGAAGTTGTCTCCGTACCATGAGCGTGAACAATGCGCGACAGTTTTTTCGTCACCGGCGACAATCCGAACGATTGTGTAAGTCCAACATTACAAACTGTTATGACTTAAATCTTACAAGCAAAACTCTTCCGTGTTGCAAAGACTTTACTAACAAAACATGGTTAATAGATACAGCCTCTTTCCAAAATTATCTAAACCCTGATATTGTAAAACCTTCTGCATCGCGAATTTATGAAAACTTCACTGTAATCGCTGGATCAATCAATGGAACAGAATATATTTAAGTAAATTTAATATATCATTTTGGAATTAATGAATACATTAAAATTTATCTGTTAAATTTTTCAGACAAATACGACTTACGGGTCTTTTTCGTTTAATGCACAATTCGGTTATTAAAAAAAGTAACTGTTATTAAAAAGTAACACGTGATATAGTTACAACCTCCATATCAGTAGAACATATGACTATATTTCTTAGTTTCGTTTAAAACCTAATAATGGCTATGTTAAGGTTATACGAAGATTTTAAAGATTTGGACCGAACCATCGCATTCTTACAAGAAAAAGGCCTCATCCATAAAGAAAAACTATGCCGGAATGGACATTCTATGAAGTTGCGCAAGAGAGATGACCGGTACAGATGGCGGTGTCACAATGCAAGTTGTCTTTTGGAAGTAGGACTCAGGGAAGGTACGTAGTTCAACGGTTCAAAATATCCTCTGAATAATGCAATTCTTTTTATTTACTCATGGACCAAGAAATATACAACAACGTTATTTTGTAAAGACGAATTGAGTATGTCTGCAGAAACAGTAACAAATTGGAAAAATTATTTGAGGGAGGTTTGTGCTGATTCGCTACTTAAAAATCCTATCAAAATAGGAGGATATGGTATGACCGTCTATATTGACGAATCTTGTTTTACAAGAAGGAAACATAATGTCGGACGAATATATCCCAACCAATGGGTTTTTGGTGGTATTTGCAGGGAGACGAAAAAATCTTTCATATATTCAGTGCCCAATAGGAACAAAGATACTTTAATAGCGTGCATTAAAGAATGTATTCTTCCAGGAAGTGTTATAATATCAGATTTATGGAAAGGTTATTCCACTATAGAAAGAATAGAAGGCTATGATTTTAAGCATTATACAGTCAATCATTCTGAAAATTTCGTTGATCCTTCAACTGGAGCGCACACACAGTCGATAGAATCGTTATGGGCCGCGGCCAAAATAAGAAATAAAATAGAACCTGGAACTAGAAGAACAATGTTGAATTCATATCTCTGTGAATTTATGTGGAGACAAAGGAATATGGGGAAAGACCTTTTTGAGGTTATATTGGAAGATATCGCTTCATTTTGGAAATTAGAATAAACCATATCATTTGTGTTAACAATTATAGTTACTTTATATTAATCACGTGTTACTTTTTAATAACAGTTACTTTTTTTAATAACCGAATTGTGCATTAAACGAAAAAGACTCCGACTTACTATTAGGAAATGATACACGTAGGAACTTAAAAATAAATATAGATTTTAAGAATTATAATTTAATATATGTAAAATCCAAGTACTGGATATTTAGTTAGCATTGGTTGAGGTTAGGGAACCTTCATATTTATAATAGATCACCTGGTGCTAATAGCTCACAATCAGAGTAACTTTATTAGTTGGATTTCAACCTGTAATTTAATTAATCTTTTCAGGTTTGTATTGTTTAGTTGTGTTATATAAATAGTGTATTAATATGTCTTGTTTATCTTTTAAAACGTTAATATGTAATCTTTTCAGATTAATAAAATCAGTTATTATCCAACTTATAAATTAAATTACAAGTTGATGTCCTCCATTTATATCAACCAAGACTAAAGGAGCAAAATTATTTGTCCACATAATCAAAGTAGATGAAGAGGAGCACGAATTGGTGCAGGTATCTGAAGATAAAATAGTATGGTTTTTAATACCAGAAGGTTATAGAAACCTACGCCATCATGAGGTATTATTAACTAAATCAACTATTAAAAATGCTGTATCCGCAATTAGGCCAATTAACGGTTATAGGAATGTAGGAATCAAAATTGATGAAGAAATAAGAAAGGTATATTTTGATGAAGATGACAACATCTGTTTTAATAGTATTCCATTAGAGGAATCGATTACTGGCAAATCCGATCATGATTTTTTTTTAACTCAGAAAATAAATTGAATTCTAATGAATGCAAGCTTCAGGATGTTGAAAAGAAATTTATAATAGAAAAATTCAATAAAAAACAAAATGCTACAGAATGGATGGATGGTTATGAGTATGAATGCCGGAGACATAATGTATCCACTATTACAAACATAATTGAAATTCTTCGTTTTTTTGTAGAGGGACCGGCAAAAGATTGGTATGAGGCAAACTTAAAAAAAATAGGTCTTGAAAATTGGTCGGCCTGGAAACAATTTTTTTTTTCAGTATTCATAGATAAAGGATGGTCTCAAATTAGGAAAGCGTACAGTTTTAAATATTTAGGAGGTTCATTGGTGGATTATGGATTGGCGAAAGAAAGGTTATGTTTGGAAGCAGAAAGCAAAAGTACTCTCGTATCAAGAAGCAATATGATCGTGATGGGACTACCACTAGCAGTGCAAGATAAGTTGGATAGAGAAGAAACAACAACTATGGAAAAACTGTTTTCAGAACTAAGGAAGTTAGACGATTCATTTTCGAGGGAAAAAAACATTAGCATGCCAAATCAACGAATTGGCTTACCCTTGGAAAACCCCCGAGAGAAAACCGATAATTTACACAAAAGTAGCTATACTATATTAAAGAAACCCTGCTCCATTTGTGAAAGTTTAGGTTGGGTGAATCAGTATCATTCAGAAAAAGAATGTAGGAATAAAAATTTTGGTGCATCAAAAAAATCAGTCAATATAAATGAAACACATGCTGAAATTTCTGAGAACTCAGGCGGGGAAAATACAAGGGATAAAAATTTAAACTAGAAGGCACGGAGAAATTGAACCCATTAATAAAAATTCATGTTCTCATTGATAAAAAGTTGAACATCAGAGCTGTTTATGACAGTGGGTCAAACGTTACTTTAGTAAGTCAACGAGTGATTGATTTATTAAAATCAAGTCTTATGAAAGAAAAGTCTGTGTTTAAAACTATCAATGGGTTTAATTTCAGTTCTGGCCGGGCAAATATAAAACTAACGATTGGTAATATTATAAATAACCTTAACGCATATATCATCAAAAATAACCAGTTTTCATATGATTTACTCCTAGGCCTAGATGCCATTCATAAATTTAACCTTATCCAAGATGAAAATTTAAATATATTACAAAGACTGAATAAAGATAGAATTTTAGAAGTAGAAAATAGAAACGAGGTAGAACTGAATAAAATTTTGGTCAAAGATGATACTTTCGAAAAATAATTAAAATAATAGATTTAATAATTTTGAACTAAATATTAATGAAACAAAAAAAATTGAATGAATTTAGAACCAATTTAGATCATATAAAATAGGAATACAGAAAAATACAAATTTCAAAATTAATAGAGAGGTATAAACAGGTATTTGCTAAGGATAAATTTGAAGTTGGTAGAGTGAAATCGAGAGAAGCTGAAATAAAGTTAATGAAACAAGAATGGGTTACTTCACGAGCATATAAATGTTCTATACCAGATGAACAGGAGATAAAGACTCAAATAGAAAAATTACTAGAAGCCGATCTTATTGAAGAATCAGATTCACCATTTGCATCACCTGTAACGCTCGCTTTTAAGAAAGAAGATGGTCGCAGAACTCGGCTCTGTATTGATTTTCGAAAATTAAAAAATTTGATAATACCAGAAAATTATCCGTTTCCGACGATAAACGATGTCATAGATAAGGAACCTAACTGCAAATTCTTTAGTGTTGTTGATATAAACTCTGCTTTTTGGAGTATTCCTTTAAAAAAAGAAGATAAAGAGAAGATATCGTTTATAACTAAATTTGGTAAATTTATGTTCAAAGTTCTCCCTTTTGGACTTAAAAATGCACCAGCTATCTTTCAACGGATATTATCAAATTTTATAAGGAAAAGAAAATTAGACGAATTTTGTGTTAACTATATAGATGACATATTGATATTTTCTAAGTCATGGGAAGACCATGGTAACCATATTGAGAGACTTTTACAGGTGATTGAAGAGGAAGGTTTCAAACTGAAATTAGAAAAGTGTAATTTCGCGTCAAATTCGGTAAAATATCTTGGTCACATAATTCGAGAAAAGAGAATATCCCCCGCTCAAGAGAATTTGATAGCTATAAAAAAACTGAAGAGACCGACAAACAAATCGGAAGTACGAAGTATTTTAGGTTCTATTAATTTTTATTTGAAATATATTGAAAATAGTGCCCAGAAATTTGAACCTTTGCATAAATTATTGAGAAAGAATATCGAATTCAAGTGGACTGATGAATGCGAGAAAAGTTTTAACTTAATAAAATCCTATTTGGGTTCTTCTCCGATTTTAGCAATTTATGATATAGATAAAGATGTCTATATAGATACGGACGCTAGTTACACGGGTATTGGAGCAACTTTAAAACAACCTCAAACTGACGGAAAATTACATCCAGTTGCATATTTTTCAAGAAAACTTTCTGAAAAAGAGAAGAAAATGGAGATTATTTATCATGAATGTAAAGCTATTAAAGATGCTATAAAGTATTGGCAATATTATTTAATTGGTCGGGAATTCACCGTATGTAGTGATCATAAACCATTGGAAAATTTGAGAACCAAATCCAGAACAGATGAGATTTTAGGTGATTTGGTACATTATTTATCTCAGTTTAATTTTAAAATTATCTACAAAAGAGGAAAAGAAAATATTTCGAAAATGAAGATGCTATCAGGGTAGTAAATTTAATAGAATTTAAAGAGATAATTAATGATCAAAATAAAAACCTCCAAGAATTAAACTCTGCTCAAAATATAGAAAAAAATGGTAGCATAATATTTAAGAAATTAAGAGGCAGAACTAGAATCTTTATTTCTACTGATTTTGGTTTAGAAATTATACGCCGCGTACATGATTATTACGGCCACATTGGTGCCATGCAAATGAAAGAGAAAATAAGACCAATATACTATTTTAAGAATTTAGACTCATCAATAACCAAATTTTGTAAAAATTGTACCATTTGCTTAGAAAATAAAGTGCGTACTAGTAGACCCATTGGCTTAATGTCAAAGCTAGGTCCCGCACAGGAACCCTATGAAATCTTGTTTATCGATTCCGTTGGTGGTTTTGGGGGAAATCGATCGTGTAAGAATTTTATGCACATACTGGTAGATCATTTTAGCAGGTATGCCTGGATTTCTACGACGATAGGTCAATGTGCTGGAGATTTCATCAAGCTTATTGATCCCATTGCTCAGAATAATAAAATCAAAATTATTCTAGCTGACCAATATACAGCCCTCAATTCTAAAATCCTTAAAAATTATCTAGAGAAGATGAAGATCCATTTAATATTCACCTCAATAGATTGTCCACAGTCTAATGGACTAAACGAGAGGCTTAACCAAACGCTGGTAAATAGAATAAGGTGTAAAATTAATAGCGGTGATAAGCGTCCATGGCCAAGAATAGCTCAACATTGTGTGTTAGAATATAATAGAACTATTCATTCTTCAACTAAATTCGAACCGACATACTTACTTTTTGGAAAAAAATCATTAATTTCTCCGTTTCATACACTAAACGAAAATGATCTTGAGAGGGATACAAAAGAAGCATTTCTAAATTCTATGAAAAAAATTGAAATAAATAAAAGAAGAGTAGACAAAACAAGAAGAGTTCACGAATTCAAAGTTGGTGATAAAGTGTACATAGAGAATGGAAACAAATTAAATAGAAAGAAAATGGATAAAGTAAGAATTGGACCATTTAGGATTCTCAGCAGGATTTCAAGTTCAATGTATGAAGTTGAATGTGGAAAAAAGAAAAAAAAATCAAATTATTTTCACAGCAGCAAATTGTCACTTTTCCCTTCTGGAAAATGATTTCAAGGGGGTGGATGTAAAATCCAAGTACTGGATATTTAGTTAGCATTGGTTGAGGTTAGGGAACCTTCATATTTATAATAGATCACCTGGTGCTAATAGCTCACAATCAGAGTAACTTTATTAGTTGGATTTCAACCTGTAATTTAATTAATCTTTTCAGGTTTGTATTGTTTAGTTGTGTTATATAAATAGTGTATTAATATGTCTTGTTTATCTTTTAAAACGTTAATATGTAATCTTTTCAGATTAATAAAATCAGTTATTATCCAACTTATATATATAAAAATAAACATACGTGTATACCATTATATTTTGAAAAGAAAGAAAATACAACAACTTTAAACAAAGGTTTAAATTATATAGAAGTAGGCATAAAAAATAAAGATATATTAAATAATGAAAATAAAGAAATAAATTATGGATTAATAAATGAAAAAATTAAAATAAATATATAATAAAAGAAGGAATATATCCCATTAATAACGATAAAATTAAATGTCTTGTTTAGGTCCAGGAGCTTTTGACCATTTGTACCGAGCCCATGGACGTAGATATAGTAGAAATAATCAATGATCTAAAATTATTAAAAATAGGATAAAATAAAAAGAAATGGAACAATTAATACGTACAGAACATATGAATATAGAAGAAAAAAACGAAATAATAAAATTATTATGCCAATATCCCGATATAATTAGGAAAGAAAACGATTTATTAACAGCATCTCCAATACTTAAACATACAATTAGAACAATAGATAAAAACCCAACATATACATACTAGAAATTATAGATACCCTCAAGTATATAAAGACGACGTAAAATTAGAAATAGACAAACTATTAAAAAATAAAATAATAGAATCCTCTAACTCTCCTTATAATTCTCCAATCTGGCTAGTCCCAAAGAAGTTAGATTCCTCCGCTAAACGAAAAATAATATATATATATTATATATATATATTTATATATATAAGTCATTGACTATAGGAAACTCAATGAAAAAACAATCTCTTACCTAACATGGAAGACTTATTTGGCTAAATTGGACTAACAACATATTTTATCGCTTTAGACCCATCACCAGGTTTCCACCAAATTGAAATGGACCCAGACTCAATCCCTAAGACAGCATTTAGCACCGAGAACGGACACTATGAATTTGTAAGAATGCCCTTCGGAATAAAAAACGCTCCCCCAACATTTCAACCTGCAATGAATCTAATTTATACAAACATACCCAATACACTCGTTTACATGGATGGTATTATCAGTTTCTCTGACAATTTCCAGGAACACATAAATCATTTAAATACCGTATTTAAACTATTGAGCCGATACAATATAAAATTACAACTGGATAAAACCTAATTCATAAAAAAGGAAGTATTATATTTAGGACACATTATAACAAAAGACGGAGTTAAACCTAACTCTACAAAAATAAAAGAAATAAAAGACTTTCCTAAGGATCAGAAACAAATAAAACAATTTTCAGCACATACAGGATATTAAAGAAAGATGATTAAAAATTATGCTGAAATCGCGAAACCCATAACCAAAGAACTACAACAGAACAGTAAAATAAATATCAATGGCCCTGAATATATAAATGCGATAAACGAACTAAAAAGTTTATTACAAAATAGTCCAATTTTTATAATGCCCGATTTTACTAAAACATTTACATTAACAACAGACGCATGAGACTATACTATCAGAGCCGTACTATCAGAGCTGTACTTTCCCAAAACGTAGAAAATAAAGATTTACCTATTTCCTTTGCATCACGATCTCTGAATAAACACGAGCAAAATTTCAGAATGATTGAAAAATAACTGCTAGCTATTATTTGGGCTTGTAAACATTTTAAACCATATATTTATGGAGGAAAAATACAAACAGGCTACAAACCTCGACAACACCTTTATAATATGAAAGCACCCAACTCTAAAATATTAAGACGGAAATGCCAACTATCGGATTATAATTTTGACATTAAGCACATTCAAGGAAAAACAAATTTCGTAGGGGACGCACTTTCCAGAAACCATATTTTATTAACTATTAAACTATCACTGATATTGAAATAAACCCACAAGAAGTAATTGATAACTTCCTAGATTCACGACACAATCCTGACATTAACACTGACGACATAGAAGAATTAGCTCGTAACCTAAACATATCTACACGCGATAATAACACACAAAATGGCAATGGCAGCAGCATAATAACAGTTCATTCGCAATTAAGTTCTCATGACCAAATATATTTAGTGAATGACCCTACGAATATAATAAATGTAGAGAAAAACCAAATAAATATTGAGAGAGGAAATCGTAACAAAAATCAAATAAAAAAACTATTTACTGGAACTAAAACTAGACATATTTGGTACACTGCCTGGCCTTATAATAATGATCTCGAACGACCCTGTTTGGAATACCTAGAACCACATAAAACTTATGGAGTATATTGTTCAAACACAATATCCGAGATTGAAAATCAAATTCTTGATGAAATCTTAAAACAAATCCAAAACATAATTGAAACGTCATTCCCCAAAAAATAAAGAAATATTTAACCTTTGTACTAGACGAAGAAAATAAAGATGAAAAATTAAAGCACATAATAAATCAACATTGTGAAAAAACATGCCACCGTGGAATAAACGACGTATATAATGCACTTCGTAAAAAATTGTATTTGCCTGTAATGCTAACCGACATTACTAAATGCACATTAGTAACTGCACAATATGTAAAAAATACAAATACGACAGGAACCCTCCTAAACCTACATTTCAAATCACAAAAGCTCTTTCCAAACCTTTTGATCAATTACAAATTGACGTTCTATTTTATAACAACAAATCCATACTCTAAAAAATTATATGCTTATTTAATACCGACTACCAACGCCATTTCTATTGTTAAAAATTTACAACATTCAAATGGACAATGGACCAGAAATCGCAAATAAATGCGTAGAAAACTATGTACAATATAACAATATTCATGTACATTTCACTACCCCTAATCATTCAAACTCCAATGGATTACTAAATCGCGCTCACTCCACTTTTATCGAAATCTTAAATATAGTTAAGGACCAAGAACCATCTTTACCTCTTTCGAAACTTATAGAGTTATCTCTTATTGCATATAACAACACTCCAAACGCTTTAACGAAACTATCACCGAACGAAATCACCTATGGAAAAATATCGGAAAACCCTTCGCTAGAACCTTTTATCTATGACCAACTCGTTAATGACGGAGAAAAACAAAGTATTCATAATACTATAAAGACATTAATCCAAACAGAAAAAGAAGACAGAACTAATCAGCTGAATGAAAACCGAGAAATTCTAGAAATAGCACCTGGACAAATCTATATTAAAACACATACTAGAAACAAGTCTAAACCTTAATACAAAAAGGTAAGATAAGATATAACCCCGCGACATGAAAAGCCCAATCTAAGAAAAAACAAATTAAACTTCATCCTAGTCAGATAAAACGGCCAACTAAATATGAACAACATGATTTCAGGAATGAAACAGAAAATGATTCTCCTCAACCTGGGACTAGCAAGGGCTAATAAACTAACAGATTTATCTCATGGACCTGGTATCAAACCTATTCAAATCCAAAGTTCTTATATCTTAACTGATTATCATACATATGTCCAATCTATTAACATAACTATGATCCAAGATGAACTATCCAATATAGCATATATGTTATCATCCTTCAAATTCCCGTCTTATGTTCAAACTTCTTATTCCTCATCTATAGAATCAATCCTTACGAATTCTCAAATCCTAATTTTAAAATCTCACTTAGATTACGCACAGGACAAACTTGAGCATCTACACTATAACTCATTTCCTAAACGACAAAAAATAGGCTTATCAAACGGACTTTGTACCGTGATACCATGGATAACAGGGAACTTAGATGCACACGACAAATAAACTTATGACAGTGGCATTAAACATTAAAACCACTGAAAGACATTTAGAAAGAAATATTAAATACCAAATCACTACCAACACTAAATTAATTGATGAACTCAACGAAGAGATCAAATTTATTAAATTAAACAATCATAAAGTCAAGTCTCTAATATAACGACTAACATATGTACTCCACTTTATCATTGTTAACTAACAAAATCGATGACTTAGATATTTCACTTGAGATCTCGAGAGAGTAAGCTTCTGAGACTGCGTGTCCCCAAGCTCCCGATCCCTAAGTTGGGACGCTTAAACAGACGTTCGCCGACTCTGGAGTCGCCATATTGGTGTGCACGTTCAACCCCTGGAAAGAAAATGCGTCTCCATCGGAAGAAGCTCATAACTGCCCAATTTCTCCGGACTATGCTCTGGGGCAGAGTACTTTTAAGGAGGGGCCAGTGTTACGGTCAGAGAGGGGATAAAGACCGGCTGAGAGGATTAAACGAGCTGGAGAGATTAAGGCGAGCTGTGGGATTAAGCGGAAAGGATCAAAGAACGGTGTAGAAAGATCGAGACTATTCTTGGAACTTCCGAGAAGTACTCCACCCCGACCAACCTTGCCTGAATAAAAGGCCAGCTGTTTCAGCCTGGAGTCAGTAGTAAAGTTGTCGACTTCGGTGACAGTGGCAGTGTGAACGAGACAGTGATAAGTGATTAGTGAGTGTAATAAACTATGTGTCAGTTTGTCATATTTGGAGAGTCTTACGGTCGGTGCACATTAATTAGCGAACTGTAAGTGTTAATTTGTAGTTATAAACGATAGTGTAATTTTATTGTATTAGTACAAATTTAGGTAAATATTTAAGTTATTTAGTATTAGCAATATCTTATATTATTTTAGTAATTAGATAACAGTTAGGCCTAGGTTGTAATCTGTAGAATATTGTTATTGCAAATTTAAATTAATTTAATTGTTTTAAATAATTTAATTGTAGTATTTTTAATTTGTTAATAAATATTAGTAACCTGAATTTAGTAATAGTTTAACTCATTTTACACCCATTAGCTCGTAACAAATTGGTGTCAGAAGTGGGATCTTATGTAATTGCTATTATTTTGTTTGTCTTGCATTTTGTAATTATTGGGCTACTGTATGAAAATGGCTTCTCAAACTGTTAAATTGATAGATTTAAAACGGGAATTAGAAGAACGAGATCTGGATTCTTCCGGAAATAAAAGTGTACTGCAACATCCCTTGCGTCAATTTTTTGTTGAGTTAGTGGAAAATCCAGATGACGTTCTGTTTGAAACTGATTTAAGCAAGTTGTCTGCAACTTTTAAAAATGAGTTAGGCAATGTAGAAAATAAGCTAGGTAATTTACAGAATGAGTTAAGCAATGTAGAAAGTAAGCTAGGTAATGAATTAGGTACTGTAAAAACTGATTTATTGGATACTTTAGAGTCTAAGTTAGGCACACTAGAGACTAAGTTAATGGAAA
This sequence comes from Troilus luridus, assembly GCA_964056705.1. Classification (NCBI taxonomy): domain Eukaryota; kingdom Metazoa; phylum Arthropoda; class Insecta; order Hemiptera; family Pentatomidae; genus Troilus; species Troilus luridus. Next base: position 197,477,272 of record OZ057412.1, on the reverse strand, counting down.
ATGTTAGTAATAAGTTAGCCGATGTAGATAATAAAGTAGCTGATGTAGAATCTAGGCTAGGAGAAAAAGTTAACGAAATTAGGCTAAGAATGGAAGCTCTCGAGGGACGCATGAGCAACCCACCGACGAACGACACCGATCGGTCCCCCGAGTTCTGCCCGCCAATGCTGGGACGCCACCAACTCACAATACCATTCCAGTATTCGACGGGAAGACTACATGACTCTCTTCGAGACAGCGGCTTCGATCCACGGGTGGTCACAGAAGATCCAAGCTTCAGCGTTGTGCCTGGCCTTGCGTGGAGACGCCTTGGGAGTGCTGCAGGGGATGGCCATGTCGGAGCGGTCCAACTACGGAGAGCTGATGAGAAGACTGGAGATGCGTTTCGGCCACCGCCACATGGACCAGCTGTATCCCTCACAGCTAAGAAACAGGGTTCAGAAGACCAATGAGACGCTGCAGGAATTTGAAGCGGATATTGCCCAGCTTGTGAGGAACGCCTACCCATCGGTCACCGACGACGTCTACGAGAGCTTGGTTGTCGACAAATCCCTGGATGGACTTCAGGACCCAGAGACAAAGCAAGCAGTGAAGCTCGCCCGGCCAAAAACTTTGGGAGACGCATTATCCCAGGCCATGGAGTTCAAGGCTGTCAGACAGTCTGTACGGGGCCATGCGCGAGTTCGAGCAGCGGAAGCGGAGCCTAATATGGTCCCTAGCGTCGAAGACATAGTGACAAAAGTTTTGGAGGCTCTCAGGACCCGTAAGAAGGAGATACGCTGTTGGAGCTGCGGCCAACTTGGACACCCTAGAAGCAAGTGTCCATCGAAGAAGCGATAGGGGGCGTAGCCCAGCGGTAAGGGCACTGCTGTCGGATAAGCAGACCACCATGGGGACTTTTGAAATTCTAGGTTAGGTTCAACTAGAGTTTAGCTACTAACCATCTACCGCACAGTTTCGAGCCTGTGGAACAGTGAACATCATATTTATAACCTTAAACTTTTTTCTAACCATAATGGTTTTGTTTTTGATTTATAATTCTGTACATTGTTAAATTAATAGTTGTGAATTGATTTAATTGAGTATGAGAGAGAAAAACAAAGAAGATCGACGAAGTTGGTGACATTTGGCCACAGCACAGATAAGATTACTAATTTAATTTATTTTCTATATTTTATTTTAACTAAATTCCTTTTTAATACTAACTCATTAGTTAAATCTTATTGTATAGTACATTTTTGTTAATTTTTTTATTTAAATTTAATCATTTAATAGAATTTAGTATTACACAGACGGTCCACAATGTTGGGCACTAGTAATGGCCGAGAGGTCATTCCTCCAGACAAATCCAAAAAAAAATAACAATAATTCAAAAAATGAATTGGCAAAAAATTTACCTACAGAAGTAGAAATGAAATCACTCGAGAATGTAAATAATAAAGCAGATAAAATTCCGATAAAAAATAAAACAACTGTTGACAATATTGGCCAAAACACCTCGCTTATATGAGGAAAGGGACATGGGCCCTTATTTTGTCTTTGTCGAAAGTAAATCGCAGGAAGGGCCAGGAATAAGTAGGCTACATCCTATGACTATAGGTAAATTATTGAATGAGGCTTGTCCTACAGTACATAATAATATCCAATCCAAAACCAGGTAAGGTCGAAATAGGATAAAAATTGAAACCCGATTAGGACTACAAGCGAACGCATTAGTCAATTCAGAAATTTTGAAATACAATTTTTTTTTCAGTTTACATACCTCATTTTATGCTAGAACGAAAAGGTGTAATAAGAGGCATAGATATTAATTTATCAGAAGATAACATATTACATCACACTAAAACTTTGTACGCTGAATCACTAAAAGCTATCGGGGTCAGAAGGTTCAAAACAAATATTCTTAACCGTGATACAAAAGAGTACGAACTCAAACCTACGGGTACAGTTTTAATAACATTTAGAGGCCAGATTCTCCCTAATTATATCAGTATCTATCACGTTAGGTGCGAAGTACATAAGTAAATTCAATCAGTAGTGCAATGTCGCAATTGTTTTAGATATGACCATGTGACTACTCAATGTAAAAGTACAACTCCCAGATGTTCGGTTTGTGGAGAAAAACATGTAAAAGAAGAATGTCCTCCCGGTACGTTATTAAAATGTATACATTGTAAACCAAATCACTCCTCATTAGCAAAAGAGTTATGCCCAGAATATAACAATCAAAAAAGGATAAAAGAGATAATCTCAACCTAAAATTTCACTTACATGGAAGCAAAAAATTTTCTAAATCATACAGTAGGGTCTTTTTTAGGCAAACGCCAGAAACCTTCCCAACATTAGAACAGGGTAATAACAATAAAGTATTTAATAAAATAAACCCGCCAGTTAAAAGCAAAATTAGTGTGAACAAAAGAATTCGGGTCTCAAGTCCCGATAAACAATCGAGCGTCGAACCAACAGAGCCTTCCCTTTTCATGAACATCTTCTCTTCAGTCTTGTTAAACTGTTAATATGGATTCACCTTCTTCATCTTCAACTGTAACACCGAAGAAAAAAAGGCCGACTTGAGTTACTGCAAAAGAAAGATTTGAGTTCGCAAGGCAAGTCCATTATATGTAATGTTTATAAATTTGTCAAAAAAATCTATTAACCCAACTTTTTTGAATGCCATTGGTTTTAATAGAAGTCAAAAGTAGTGGCAGAAATTTCTGGCACAAGTTTAAGATCAGTGCAAAGAGTGTGTCAAGAAGAAAAGCACAGTCCTCCTTCAGAAAATAAATTCGAATCCGAATAAGCCACAATCCATTTTGAATGATTTTGACAACGATGTAGTTCGGCGTTCTGTACTTGAATTTTACGATAGATGTGAATATCCTACAGCTGAAAGATTACGTCCAGTTCTGCAAGAAAAAATTAATTACTCTGCCAGTGTTAGATCTATTCAAAGGCTTTTGAGGAATCTGGGGTGTAAATATAGGAAGACGAAAGATGGGAGAAAATTTCTTCAAGAACGGAAAGACATTACGTTGGCCCGAACTAATTTCTTGCGAAAAATGCACGAATTATCAATATCATTATGAATATCTTGATGAAACTTGGGTGAATGAAAAACATTCCCGAAAATACATTTGGCTAAGCACAGATAACAAGGGTGGGTTGAAGGTACCTGTTGGAAAGGGAAAGCGGGTTATTGTTTACCACGCGGGTAGTTCAAGCGTTTGTGACTCCAGATGGTTATTTCAATCCAAAAGTAAAACTTCTGACTACAATAATGAAATCAATAGTCTTTCTTTTAAATAGTGGTTTATAAATCATCTCATACCAAACCTGGAGGAACCTTGTGTAATAATTTTAGATAAACCTCCCTATCATTCTGCCTTATTGGAAAAATGCCCTTAACTTAACTGGTGGAAGCAGGAGAAAATTGAATGGCTAAGAGGGAAAAATTTATCTTTTAAAGCTAATTCAACGAAAGCCGAATTGTTGTCCGAAGTTGGACCATTTAGAGGCAATAAAATCTATGAAATAGATGAACTGGCAGGAGCTTCAGGCCATGATGTTTTGAGATTGCCTCCGTACCACTGCCAATATAACCCAATCGAATTGATATGGGCTCAAATTAAAAGAGAAGTGGCAAATAAAAATAAAACTTTTAAATTAGCTGATGTGGAGAGGTTAACAAGTGAAGGAATAGAAAATGTGACTCCTGAAGATTAGCGTAAATGTGTAGAGCATGCGGAAAATCTTCAACAAACTGATTGGGACTAAGAAATAGTAGCGGATCAAATTATTGAACTAATATTAATAAATTTAAGTGACGAAACCACATCTGAGTCCGAAGAATTTTCTGATGATGATGAACAATAATTGTATTATTGATTATACTTCATGATTGCAAATAAAATTATTAGAAGGTTTTAATCAATTAAACTGTATCTATTTTAATAATCTATTTTAAAATGTAATGTAGTATGTTTATTAAATCTGAATCTTTATTAAAAAATTACTTTTTTGATCCTTACATTTAAATCCTGACCAATATAATATAAATGAAATATAAAAGATTCCTGGGGTGTCAGAAAGAAGGTCAATTTGAAAACACCGTAATTTCTTTCAGCCGCCTGATTTCTTGTCATCGACCATAATCATGCTTACTTGTTTACTTTATTTTAATATTGAACCAAACCAAAAAGGTTTAATTTTCGTTTATTCTTTAATTATTCATTGTAGGAAACAATACCTGTATTAATTGTTCTTTTTTTTAATTTGTAAGTTATATAATTTATGTATTCAATTATCAATATAAAGTTTTTTTTAAAATAAGCGTTCGGTATTATATGACATCCCATTTATTTCATTTGATTCAGATTAAGACAGCAGCCTATCAGAGTTTTATTAGTTCTATAGGGAAAAGCTGTCCAAGGGTGCAATCCCTTACGGCGCCCTAATATTTTGGTCCTGCGTTGGCCGGATGCTTTTTTTTTTTTGGAACTTTTATCTTTATTTTATTTAAATTGTAATTTTTAGAATTTCCGTTACCATGGCCCGAAGGTAGACAGAAGCTCATGAAGAACAAACCGTTCTAATCGAAGACTTATCGTCAGATATCGTAGCTACTCAAACTCTTCGCAAATCGCTAACCTCAGATCCCACTAAAATTTTAAATTCCAGCATTTTAAATTCCCATTTTAAATTTTAAAGCTCTCCAATATTCATTCAAATTGGAAGCAATTTTATGTAAATTCCATTCTGTGAAGGAGCAAACACATCCAAGACAATGAGTATGATAATGAGCCTATATAGGCGATCTCTACTACGAAACCAAGCATGATGGATGCTTCGATGCAAACTTCTGAAGGTTCATTCAATGACCAACTGATTACTGATCTTGTAAATTTGCATGAGCACAAAAGTAGTTCATCTCGAATTAGTGTCACAACTTACTGCTGACGCTTTCATAGCGTGCCTTGACAGGTTAGTGGCCCGAAGAGGAGTCCCTTCTCAAATCTTCTCAGAGAACGCAACAAACATGGTGGGAGCTGATAGAAGACTGAAGGAGTTGTGGAATCATCTCCAAAATCCAGGAATTCAAGAGCGTATCATCGACCACTGTCACATGAAACAGATAGAATGGAGCTTTATCCCTCTTGCCTCACCTCACTTTAGAAGCCTCTGGGAAGCGAGGGTCAAATCGGTGAAATTACATCTAAAAAGAGTATTAAATGACCGCTGTCTTTACATTTGAGGAGTTAAACACGATAATTGCCAACATAGTGGCCATCTTAAATTCGCGCCCATTGTGCCCACTTTCCATATCCGTGGACAATATTGATGCTCTAACACCTGGTCATTTCCTTTGAAGAGCTAAGTTTTAAGTCACAACTCTTTTTTTCAGTTAGGTCAGAATTAATCCTTTTACATATAAAAAATATGATGAATAATTTTTATTTGGAGCTACAAATATGGAATTTAATAGCAAAAGTGAATTCCTCTATTTAAATGAAACCTGTGATGTACAAATTCTAACTATGATATTTTTATAGTTTGGTTCAGATGATGAAGATGGAGTACGGCCAATGAAAATCCCAATGCAGGAGAAAACTGTTCCTTCAGCAGCTCCTGCCGAATTAAATCTAGAGGACTTCCGACATTCAACAGTGCATGCTGATGAGGTGGTAATGCACATGCCCGAAACTACAACAGAACAAGGTTACTCCGGCAAGAAGTAAGTCAATACCACTCCGTCAACAAACACTGTCGGCTTATATTCCAAAAAAAGTTTCTGATAGTCAAAAAAACAAAATTGAAGAAGCTTTAATGAAGCTCCTCTTCACGAAGGATTCCCAGTCATTTTCTATCATTGAGGATGAAGGATTCGTTGAATACACCTATACATTAAATCCTTCTTATGTTTTACCTAGTCAAAAGGTATTGAGAAAAACTGTGCTTTCAGCAAAATTTGAAGAGTGCTTAAACAACACAAAAATATAAAATTGGTAAAGCTAAAACTGTATAGTTGACAACTGATTGTTGGACTTGCCAGAACACAGGCAGGTTTATGGCTGTTACAGGACACTTTATAGATGACACTTTATGAATTTGAATTTCATTCAGTAATATTACAATTAGAACAGCTTCATGAGAGGCACACTTCTGTAAATCTGCCAGATCCCCTCAGAGAACTTGCCAGAGTTTGGGACATAGGGCAGAAGGTAATGCTGGTAGTATCAGATAATGCCAGTAATATAACAAAAGCTGCGAGAGACATCCTAGAATGGAAACATTTCGGATGTTTTGCTCACAGTTTAAATATGTTGACATGCTTCTGCACAAAATAAGGACCCAAGTTTCCTATTTCAAAAGAAGCATGACCTCTACAGAAAAATTAATCATATACCAAAGAAAAAATAATGACCCTAAAAATCCTCCCAAAAAACTTATTCAACGCTTTGTCTTACTTCACGAATCTTTGAAAGCAACCATGGCCTTACTTGATAAAGATTTACCTACTTTATCTCAATGTGAGTGGAAAATGGCTTGTGAACTGATGATTTGTTTGAAGCCATTCTTTAGCATAACAGAAAATGCCAGTGGGGAAAAATATGCAACAGCATCCTTAGTCATTCCATTGTCCAACTCTCTTAAAGCCGTTATTTCAAAACTTAAACTGAAGAATTTTTCCCCAGATATCCAGACTGTTGTTGACTGTTTTTCAAAAGGAATAATGGATCCTTTTGGCCAATACGAGAACAGCCAAACTCTTACTTTGGTTACGTTTCTGGATTCAAGGTTTAAAAATCTTTGCTTTTCACAGCCTGAGACGACTGAAAAGGTAAAGAAAAGAGCTGTGGGCTTAATGGCATCACAGATGAGGACTGTAAGCAGCAAAGAAAAAATTAACGAGACTCCTCCCAATGAAAACATTCCAAGCAAATCCACAGATGAATTATCTCATTTCAAGAAAAGAAAAAAAAAGGAATGAACGAATCACGAGCCATCGTAGAAATAGATAGATATATAGAAAACGAGAACTTGGACGGACATGATGATCCACTTTTGTGGTGGAAAACTGATGGAAATCAGTATCAACACAATAAGGAAATTGTTCAAAAGCAGCAATGTTCATTTCAGAGAGTAGAAACAGACTAAATGGCAATAATGCTAAAATGGTTATATTTTTAAAACAAAATCAAGGTGGAAGGGAAAAGATATAAATGTCTAATAGAAAACCCGATTCCAGCTGACCTCCCAAGAAGAGATGCAGTAGCCTGCTTCCGCCTGACAACTGCCCACGATTATCTACAGAGTCATCTCCACAATATAGGTTGGCTCAGGATCCTACATCTGTACTATGGAACCGAGGGAGGATGGATGGTGACCACCTAGACACATGTCCTGCTCTGACAGACATAATAAATAAGACATTTGGCAATGAGCATTTGAAAAAATCTAGTTTATATTGGGCAGCAAGATATCGGATGGTCGAACGACCAACGACCCCGGCATAAGAAAAAAAAAATTTTAATAATCGATCATCTGATAACTATATTTCTCAATTTTATTTAAAATAAATCAGTTGAAATGATCTACTTAAGAGTGATTCATGTTGGGTAACAGTTTCGTAATTGTGAGGTAGGGGATTGAGTTAAAACACATGATATTGTTCACAATTCAAGCTACATCAATCTTTACCCTTTGCCTACAAAACGAGCAAAGTAGGATTAAGAAATTAGTGGCCATCGGTAACACATCCATGTTTGTGTATTATCGACGATGCTCAGAAGAAGAAGAAACTAGTATAGAGGGCCGAAAACCGAAAAGTATGAAAGAGAATATATCCCATCAGAAACATTCATTTGCAAGAAGTGAAAAAAAGAGAGAAGAGCTTTCTACAGCCTATGAGAATGATCTGATACAGAAGAGAATAAAGGAATCAATATCTGGAGACCTTAATGAACGTCAAGTCAAACATTGGAGATAATATGGTGGTAAAACCTGCCCTAATCACCATATCGACTAGAGGAATAGGGTTTGGGGTGCTTTTATTAGCTTACGTATCCGACAGATATAGGAGTTCCTTTAGCATACCAGGCATCAATAGTTTATATAGAGCTATGCTGTGTATGCTCGAGGTGAAGTTGATTTTAATTCAACATGATTATGGAGATTACATTATAGATATCAATCATACGAAATAACTAACATTTGATGAAAAACTTATTAATGCAGCGAAGAGAATCAATAGATTACCGCAGTAATTTCATACTATTATACAAAAAATTGGAGCCGTGACACACTAAGGAGTTATATTATATCATACCATATATGCCAACTGATTATGGGAAAGCAGAGAGCAGTGTCAAGATAGCTAAAAGATTGATGAAAACATGCAAAGACAAGACGGATTTCCATATAGCACTACTTAGTTGGAAAAATACTCCAACCCAACTTATGGATAGTAGTCCGCCACAAAGGTTAATGTCACGCCGATTGAGATCAACACTATTTTCCATACTATAGCTCGTGATAACTTATATTTCTGGAAATATTAAAAGGGATACAAGCGTTAAGTTAAAACGTGTTGTCACTCAACTCGAAGCGACAACCTGTGGAAGTGATACCAGTATTTGAGTAGCATTAGGTAATGTTTATTTTATTTTTAAACCACAATTTATTCAAACATTGTTTCATGGTTTTCAGATGTAATAAGTCTTACATCGACGGTGACAGGAGGAGGAAGTGTGCATTTACTAAGTCTTTTAAATTTGGAACTTGGCTGCAAAATGCCAATTTGTATGTATATGGCTAAAAACGTCACCTCCGAGGCAGGAATATATTATGACAGAACTTGGATTTTCCTCAGGCACTGTGGTAGATTGGTCTGACAATTGCAGGGACATTTGTTTACATTCACTCATCCTGAGGGATAATGCTATGATCGGTGGTGAAGGCATTGAAGTCGAAATACCGATATTACTAATCAATTAATTATTAAGAAAAATGAATTTTTACATCAAGGAAATTGTATCTTTTACTCCATTTATTACTGTAATAATCTTAAACTTATAACTGATTCATGTACAGAAAATATTATCTATAAGGCTAATTATAACAATTGTAATTGCATTACTACTAACATTCAGTTCATCAGTTCAGACATCAGTCTGGCCAGGGACATCAACCAGTGTACATCGCTCTCGTCAATTCTTCCATCAACTTTGTTCATAATTTATACAAACAGGATAACTATACTATATATATTATATATACCGAGTGGCCCAAAAAAGACTGAAGGATTAAAAATAGTTATATCTTTTTTGTGTTTAATAATTTTTTTTTGTCTTTTGCAGGTTATTTACTGGTTTTTTGAGATAAATCATGGCTACATATGATGTGCAGAAACGCGTCAAAATCATTGAATTTTTTTATTCTTCTGGAAGGTCAATTATTACAACTCGACGAAATTATCGTCGTCATTTTAATGTCCGAACAGCACCTAGTGACAACATGATTAGGAACTTAGTCTCCCGTTTTGAGGAACATGGAAGAGTGTCAGATCTTCCAGGAAGAGGAAGAGGTCAATCTGTGCGCAATGAAGCAGTTGTGGAGGCTGTACGGCAGAGTGTAAACGAAGATCCATCTGTCTCTACTCATCGTCGTTCTGCTCAATTGGGAATCTCCAGAACATCCCTGCAAAGAATTTTGAAGCGGGATCTTAAAATGTTTCCGTATAAAATTCAAATGGTACAGCAACCTTCAGTCTTTTTTGGGCCACCCGTTATATATCATACATAAGTGAATATATACGCATGTATATTTCTACTGCCGATATAGTGTAGTGAAGAGGCATTTGAAATTAAATCCAAGCATAACCAGTTCGAGCTACAATAATAGGCTATCTCTTAAGCCCGTCAGGATTAAAAGCAGCTGCAACAAACTCTCTCCGTGAGTACTATTTATTTGAACGACCCGGCTTACGAGTCAGCGGTCTTTACTGAGTCGTTTCAGGAGGTTAGGCCCACCTCAAATATGGAATATGTTTATCCTGAGATAGTCAACTTCAATTTTTTTACAACTTCAACTTCAAAGAGATACATAACAAGATTAAAACTCTTGACTCAGGATACAGTCGCCGTGTGCCCATGTCAGCCTTTGCCTTTTGGGCAGGTTGTCATGTGTACGCTCGCCTTTTACAAATAATAGCAACAAATGGAGGTGTGTTATTACTAGTGAAGAAATAATATTTAAAGATTTGATCTTAGATTCAAAACAGACAATCCCATCCTCGTCGCCAACTATTATGAAATAAAAAAGCACTTTATATGTTTGAACATTATATTGAATCAATAACAATTACACTTAAACCATAAACATTAAGTAAGGTTATAAGTTAGAGTATGAGCCTAACAACTGCTGGAATCTTCTGGCCAGGGCTGGTTGCCATGGATACTGCCAGTGCTGACTGTATTAGGAATATGACACCTTTCCAAGTCGATAACATGAGACAGATTGGGTGAAAAAAACAACATTACAATACGATGATTTGGTCTCTGCTCTCGAACAAATGTGGCAACCTAAAAAGAGCACGGTAGTATCACAACGAAATGAAATGCCTAAAGAGTCATGGAAGAGGAACTTTATCGTCCAAGAAGAGTCGGACGGCCAAAGCTCCAGTGGATGGATGGAGTGGTACAAGACTCATATAGGAGGCCAGGACCCATCGCAGGGTTGTAGCGCCATCTGATAGATAGATAGTATCAGAACACTATTTTCTTAATATTTATCAACAAGATAATGTAAATGTTACATCTCTACAACGAGATATCCTCGACTGAATGTTATATGCACTAATAAGAAATCCAATGGCATTTCATATAGCATCTTTCCTTAGTGCACAGTTTATTAGAGGACTTAAAGATAATTGGTTCCGAGAACAATTTTTACAATCAAATGAAACGTCATTCAAAAAAATTGTGGAGAAAGGCAAATCTTTAGAAGCTTCCCAGATTGAATATAAGGAATTAGCAGCAGCGTCAACCTGGAGCACAACTTGTAGTCCTCAGTTCGAGACCACGTATATTCACAAAACGTCCTACCAATCGCCACCACTCAAGGTAACATGAGTCTTACAAATCATACAATAAGTCAAACTCAGGGGTCCAAACTCACATTAAGTCAATTTATAATCTTTAGGTTTAAATAATTGTTGCTCACGCTGTAGTAGAAACGATCACACATCACCGGATTGTTGTCTTGATAGATTCAAATAAAATGTTATTTTGGCAACAAAACTGGTCATGTCTCTAAAGTTTGTATTCAAACTATTATAAATAAAAACAACATTTATACAAATTCAATTCAAAATGAATATAAAAATTAAAATTTTCAATACGAACATAGTAGTGCGGGACCAGGCAGAGAGAGAACAGTGAAAGGGGAAAACTTGGGTTTCAGAAATGGAGATTGCATCGCTGTTTCATGAATTTACTGACTTTCTGATCCTGGAACCAGCTGATTTTCAAAACCAGTTCCAAAACATCATCTGCCCGCAACTAATTGTACACCTAGGAGATATTCTTATTCCTGCCTTAATAGACACCGGAAGCCAAGTAACATGCATGAATTAAGTGTTGTACGAAACATACAAAGTAAAATTCATGATTGAGTAGCTCCCTACTTTTTTTTTTTTTTTTTTCCTTTTTCCCCAATAGGGATGGCATTGGTATATTCCATACAGCCACATCTGGACCTAGCTCCCTACTTGAGGTCATACAATTATCAAGGTACTCAAAAATATTTCAACGCCTATTAAATATCAGGTGTTGGTGTACGTCATGTTCATAAGTATACTTTGAAACTGAAGAGCTGTTTCGGAAAACGCATGCAGATTATTTATTCGGTAAATATGACTATTTAAATGAGAAATTTAACATGTAACCTAATTAACATTTGGTTTCATTCGGGTTCTACAATAAATTATAATGAACATTTTTCAATTAAGTGAAGACATAAGGAGTGAAGAAGATGCCTTCAACTTCTTACAGAGTAAGAACATTACACCTACCACCACATTATGTGAAAAAAGGCATCCGATGAAACCAAGTTTAAATGAAAGAAGAACTTCTAAGTGGAACTGTTATGAGAAGGGATCCAGGAAGGAGGTGGGCCTTCTGTGAGAAACATGCCTGGATATCTCATCAAGGCATCTGCCCTTGAACAAGGTAATTCTCCTAATTTATGCCTGGTTTTAGGATTAAGGAACATTAAATTTTTGTCTCAAGAAAATAGTAATGTGCTGAGGGACAATAGTTGAATGGAAGCACAAACTCAGAGAAGTATGTCCAAATGATATATTAACAAACCCCATAATGATTGGAGGAGAAGGTCTTAGTGTTGAAATCGATGGGGAGGTATTCCCGCAGCAATGGGTGTTCAGAGGTGTATGCAGGAAAACTAGGGAGCATTTCCTATATTCTGTCCCATGTAGAACAGCTGATATGCTGGCTTCTTGGATTAAAGTTGCAATATGGCCTGGGACAACAATGTATTCTGATTGCTGGAAGGCCTATCAGGGAATAAAGCAAATTGAAGGCATGAGGTATAAAAATTACATTGTTAATCATTCAAAAAATTTTGTAGATTTAAACACACGTGCTCATAGCCAAAGAGTGGAATCACTTTGCGCTTCAATCAAATGAAGAAACCAAAAAAGAATGTGGAACCAGTAGAAATATGTTGGATTCATATTTATGCGAATTCATACGGAGGAGAAGTTATAAGAAAGCATGTTTGTTTACAAAAATTTTAGAAAGCATTGGTGATTTTTATCCACAAATTAAATGGCAATTGTTTTATTTTGAGGTTATTTATAAATATACACATGTTTTGTTATGATTATTTTATTTAATACCATAAATAACAGATATCTAAAAAATAACCTCCATGCGTTTTCCGAAAAAGACCCAAACTGAAATTCTTAATAATTCCTAAAGGCCCAAAGAAGATAATTTTATTACTATGAAGGATGAATATGGTAACTTCAAAAAATTAATTAATAGAATTGCATAAGATGGCATCAACTTTGAAAATAAAATAAAACCAAAAAGAGAAAGACAACCCCACACGATGGCCACATTACAGAGACATTAGAAAAACATCATTCGATCATAATAAAAAAGATTAAATAGTCTCTAAAAGGACGACGACACTTTCAATTACAATTAATGTATGATAAAAAAATAATTATAGCATTATTATTCTTGCAATGATATAATAATTCTATAATTTCAGATATTGCAATAATGCTCTTGAAGTATTGATATTTTAACTACGAGATTCACAACATTTCCCTAACCAGTATTTTATATATCTTTTATGATTGCAAAATGTAATGAAAAAACTATGATATTTTAATATAATACACATAGTTATTGTTATTATTAAAAACATGTTCGCTTTTTATACACAATACGGACATATTTTCAAATATAATATTACACTTTTTATGTATTATAAAATTAATAATGTTAAAATTGATAACCTAAAGTACAAATGAGCAACTCAAATTGATATTGATAAAATGAGTTACTGCAAAAAAAAAATCTTTTTAATTCTTGAAGCTTCTTGTGATTTTCTTTAAAGCAGATTAGCTAAAAATTAACAATAACAGAACATTTGTGCTTTAAGAGTTTACTAATAAAACAAAGGCTATAATGAGGGCATTTATTTGGCTCCTCACAGGTGTGAGTCTCTATTATAAGTTTTTTCAAATGGCCTGATGTAACTGTTTTAAAGACGCAAGGAGACATTTGTGAGGCTTCTAACCCTGTATGAAATGACATTAAATGTAATTTTGAACGACTAAATTGAACTGTGATTAAGTCGGATGAAGGACATTGATAAACATTCCCACCTGTAAGTTGGACCACCAAGAGTTCACTAAAATCATTTTCTTTTTTTTAATTCAAAGGGACATGTTGGAGACCTCTCACCTGCACAAGCCATTACATGCATTTTTAAGAAATAAACTCTACAGCAACATAATCACAATGAGGACATTTAAAAAGTGCTTTATGTGTATGAGGAAACATCATATCCTTTCTTAAACTAGCAAGTGTAATTGTTTTGTAGTCACAATAGATACATTGATGGGAGCTTCTTATTTGTATGCCTGACCATTATAAGCCTCTTTAACGACTTCGGTACAAGCGTTGACGGCCAGAGATAGGCAAGTCTTTTTACTTTAGTTCTACAATTGCAGTTTGTATGGTTAGCTAGACTTTTTACAACTTACAAATGTAGAGACTTTTCTATAAAAAATGATGTCAATTAAAATATTGCAACATGACTCAGTGCAGAGATATTTGAATTAATACTAATGGCGCGGCCATGGGCATAGTTACGTACCCAGTGAGTGCCGTACCGAAGTGGTTAAATGACTCACTTTAATTGCTTAATTGGTTACAATGGCTTCCCTTTTGGATGGCAATCCATCACATGTAGTTTTAAATTAGTATTATTGTTTTCTATGTAAGCAAAAAAAGCACATTTATGAGCCTTTTAACCTGTATGATGAGGTGTAACACCTTCCATCAAATCCATGCTAGCCTTTGACCCATTCTAACTGATCTCTTCCATCTAGTTGAAGGAGTCCCTGGGACCTAAAACGATATATAATCCATGATAAAATGCATATTCTCAAACCTACAATATGATTATTATTCAATGAAAAACTATAAATATATATATCATGTATTCAAAACAAATTAATGAATGTTATATTCATACACAGATATGTTCCTCTCTAAATAATATCTGGTACTTGTGTATTAGCAGATCTACAGGGACTGTTATCCTACATTGTTTATAACCTGAACACTGATAACAGCTACCTCATTACTCATATTAATCGAAATACAATGAATATGATATAATATGGAAATATAGTCACAAGCAACTTTCATTCCATATAATTTATTTATGAAATGAGGGCTAAATAGCGTTAAGACCAGGCAAAAATAAACTGTAAAGCTTTTAAATTGTTATTCAAGACCCCCTAGCAACGCTAATCTTCTTACACCAATTTTTTTAAACAAAAATATTTCCAGTTCATGACCTTTTTGATATGATATCATCCTTGGAATTATTCTGAACTTCTGGAAGTATTTCAGTTTCTTCTTACGAAGACGGAAATTTCCAAGTGTCACTCTGTTCATTTCAAATAATCATTAACAAAATTAAAAGCAATTAACATATAATAAATAACAAACAATGCCAGCAAAACCTTGATACTTAACAGAAAAATAGATAAGAAAAATCTAAAGAAAGAGGAAAGGAAAATTATTAGGGAAATTCTGGGACCATGATGGACCGAAGAAGGGTATAGATTACAGAAAACATTTAAAATTGAAGAACATTAGCATCCAGCATAGAGATAAATATGAGGAAAATACGGCTTAAATTTTATGGAAACATAATACATAATGATGCTTCCCGATCAGACTTACTAAAATAATGGTAAAATACGTAGCATCCCTTGTTAATGGAGGGGATTGGATCCAAAATATTAAGAAAGACTTAGAATCAGCCAAAATTACAAACTAAGACATGAACACAACATAAAAATTAAAACTTATAGTTGAATAATGGGAGGTCACTACACACTGAGTACCCACGGAGGTTACTGCTAGGTACTGAATTTTCATAATTCTTTAAACAATGAAAACTTGGTGGGCAAATAATAAGAACAAGAAGCCAAAAACATTAACCATTTTTACTTAGGCCCTTTCACTTTGGCAGCTTTGCGACTAATAACAAATGACATAAACAAAAAAACAGTAAGGAAAACAATTTTATAATGGACACAGAAATAATCCAAGTGAGATCAGTGTTATAAAGCGGTTACAGTAAATAAGATATGTTGTTATGGTAAGGAGGAAGGTTTCATGAAGACTGGCTAATATCAATAACATTAATAATATGATAAGTACCTAATAACTTTAGGTAAAATTAATCTACTAAAAATTTCATTTATTTATAAACATTATTGAAATACTTTGTTAGAGGATCAATTTCTGATTATACTAATCAGGATATTAATGTAATAATATAATAAAAATTGTTCAGTAATAAACACAGAGGTACAGTGGAACCTCTCCTAATGAACACCCAATTTATAACTGGCCTACTCTCAAAACAGGAATTGCCTTAGGCAAAGACAAACGCTCTAATGTGATTAGTCATATTTTCATCACCGAAACATAACTTTATCATACTGTATATACGTTTGCAAAATATTAAAAATAAGAAAACTATTTTCACTCTCTCTGCACTATTCAAATTTATTGTCTTATTCGCCACAGAACACTGCCTGCCATCAGCAGTAAGGGTGTCAACTGTGTGTGCAGGATCAGGTGACTCCAAAGGTCAGATGAATCCAGGAAAGTGTCTGATGGCCAATAACTTTAATGTATTCCATTTATAAGTATAACATCCCTCCACCCTGAGTGCCCTAAGGTGACTCCTGCTTCCTTTGAAAGAATTTCTTTGAAGTGGCAAGCATTGGGAATATTTTCCCGATATCACTCGTCAGAACTTCCTCCAGGCTTGCTTTTTAGTCTCCCTGACCGACTTGTGATAATCCGTAAGGGCGCTGTTTATTGGTATCCCTATCGCCAGTTCTTTTAGTAGCATTCTAGAGCTATCTAGTATGGATTCTGCTTGCTTAAGTCATTATTACACCAGTAAATGTTCTTATTGGCTTCCTATGGACTACATTTACAGTAATTATCGAAGTAAGCATTTTTTATACTGCCTTGAAACAGCACCTAAATGATTCCATATCCATGCAGGACACCATATCCATGCACTTTGGGTTGTTTTACACCAGATCCTGGTGCAAGCTGCTTGAAAGATAAAATAAATCTAATGTATTTGTGGTCAGAGCATGATTCTTCATCAGACAATGATGTCAAAAAAAACTATTATTATGATTTTGGCTCTACACCACACCCAACCAATCTCTGCAATCCTCCGCTATCCTCCTCCAGTTTTGTACACCCAGCTGTTTCAAGTCCTCTTCGACATCATCCAGCCACCTGATCTGAGGGCGACCTCTGCTACGTTTGCCATCTGGTTTCTCATTAAGCATTCTCTTTGGTATCCTGTGGTCTGACATTCTTTCCACGTGTCCCATCCATCTAATTCTGGCTTAACACCACCATCTCTGGCTCTCCATTTAGCTCCATCACCTCCTCATTCTTTCTTCTTCTCCATACCCAATCAGATGAAACTATAGTGATATAAATGACTTCCAATTTTGCCCTACTGCAGAAGGTTTAATATCTCTGTTAAATATCAAAAGATCATAACCAATAACAAACTATTGAACCTGCTCACCTCTCGTGTTATTGTCGGAGCTGTCCCAGATTTTGTCAAGTGCATAAGCATCAAAAGCTATTGCATGATATTGGCTCCTTTCCAACCCATCATCATCATCTCTTCCAGAATAGATGTGGGGATGATACTTGAAGTATCATAAGGTAATCGTTATACCTGCCTTCATTCCGTCCCCCGATGGGGAAAGCTAAGCTGCTGCTGGATCTCTGAAACAAAATTCCCCATGAGGCACCAGTTTTAGTTTATTTTTAAATATAATACAGGCCCAGGAATTGTCTGTCATTGTGATTCTATAGTAATTAAACAAGGCCAGACCTGGAACCATACCATTTAGAGCAGTGGTTCCCAACCTGGGGGCGTAAGTACAAGAGAGGAGGGCATGATATCAGTTGAAAATGAAAAACTCGGACATAATTGTAGTTATTTTACTTTTTTACCTTATGAAATATATGTATAAATAATGAAACTTATATTATATTTTTTTTTTTTTTTCATATGCCCCTACGATTTATTGTTCAAGGGGGGGCTCGAAGAATTTTCATTTGATCAGGAAGGGCGAAGTAGAAAAAAAGTTGGGAATCACTGATTTAGAAATATAAGATTTTTGAATAAGAATTATATCAATATCCTTACCCATGAAATACTGTTGCAGCATGCCACATGCTGCTATAGAGTGAAGCAGCAGCCTCATGAATCCTAACAGTCCAAGCAGGAGGAACATTCCGATGTCGGAAGGTTGGCGTAGCCATCAGGGACACCTTTTGTCCTATGCCCACGTGTCCCTTTAAGTGCCGACCTGGATACAGAGGCACCTCTGATCAGTGGTGGGAGGTAGTACACTCTGCTATAACTAGCTCTCTCATACTTCCTACTAGATACTTCCTTAGTTCTTTGGGCTCTTGTGTTCAATTTATTATAGAGCACCTTGAGAGTTACACATTATAAGCCGCAATAGACCTTCATATCAAGCTCCCTTAGAATACTACAGTTCGTTTCCCAGACCTTGATACTTTATTGATCATATGTAACATGCTCTCATATGTGGTGGACGTACCGGCTATGTACAATTATTTCTCTGTTCTGGATCCTTATCCTCTTTAGTAAGAACTTCTCAGTGACCTGTTTTCCTAGGAAGGAGGTGCCAAAGTTCGAAGGGAAATATCCTCCTGAATGACGCTGCTAAGGATGATCTTGGACAGTCAAGCATAAGCCGGAGGAGGCATGAAGGAGCCATTCATGCAGGAAATAACACACCCTCCTCTTCTAAAGCTTGCGCCATTGAAATGTGGTTCAAATTCTCCCTCCTCGATATCATCCAACCTTTCAGTGATTGAGCATCACATGCCTTCTTAAGTCAGCTTGGCTTCTGGGTAATTACTGGGAACTACTGCAATCAGTCTCTCACCACCTGCATAAAGAAAAATTATTATTTATTTACCCTAGAACTAATAGCCATTTGTGGCATAGATAACAGAAATTTTAAAGCAAATCTCTTCAGGTAAAAAAAAAATATAACATGTATTAAACTTATATTATTCATTAATAATTAATTACAATTAATTGTAAGTGATTTTGATTTTTTAAATTATACAAATCTCAATCAAAATTAGGCTTATTAATGAAATCATAAACCTATTAAAATTTTCAAATATTTTACTTAAAAAGACGTCATTCTTGTGACTTTATTCTTCGACTAATTGCCTTTAGAGGGAGAGGAGTGGCTCAGTGGTAAAGTACTGAGCTGCCATGCCGGCAATCCTGGTTCAAATCCCGCTGCAGGCCATGATTTTTATTTAGTCTGTTTGCAGCGGGAGATGGATCATATAGGATCTAGGACCCTCCTGGGGCACACCCAGCCTCTATAAAATATTATAAAAATAGGGTACCCAAAATAAGGGGGAAAAATCTGGCGGTTGAGTGTGACCTAGGACAAGTCACCTCCTTGCAGAACCGTTGTCCATGAAACAGTACAGTCTCTACCATGTACTGAACCCCAGACCCTTCATGGGTTGTAATGGTACAGGTTTTTTTGCCTTTAGAATAACAAGCATGTACAGAAAAAGAAACATAATATATCTGGCCAGAAGGTTACATAATACAAATCATTAAGTATTTAAAAAATGCCAAAAAAGTAATGTAAAGAGGGAAAGATAAATTAGGAAATAACTGATGGGAAATAATAAGAATGGAAAGAAATCTAGAAGAGAATGAATAAATTTCTTTATCATTCTCTTGTTATTGTTGTTCGTTCATTTAACCTCACTTTATGATGCTATGGCTAATACGAAGATGCTACAGTGGGAGCTCTAAATTTTGCCAATTCAGGTTTAATTAGGATAGGGATTTTTAACAAGTACCTGACATCGTACAGGCTCGGGACCCCGTTTAACGTCCTTTAAGCCTTTAGCCTCCGTTTAACCTTAGGATGGCGTAACTACGGATTTTTTACTCCCATTAAAAAATCCTAGGGCCACCTGCCGGGCTACGAACCCGCAATCTTGGGCTTAGTAGTTTGTTACACTAATCACTAGTCACCTAGTCGCCCAAAAATTTAGGAGTCTCACTGTGGCATCCTCTGATTAGCTATACCCGCATAAAGTGTCGTTAAATTAGTATTCAGACATATTTAATAGAATCTTTATTTGTGTCAGGCTTTATCTGTAAAGATAAAGAATCTTTATTTGTAAAAAATATGCGGACGATCTGGCCTTAAAGGCGGGGACTGAAAGCAAAGCAATAAAGCAGGTAAATACTTTAAAGGAAATAGCTGAGGTTTACAGATATTGTTTAAGAAAACAGAATTAATGACTACAGATAGAAACTTTCAAAAGAAAATAGTAGAGAGAAAGTACGGGAGAATTAAAATAACAAATAAATTCAAGTATCTGGGGGAAATCATATGTAGCAATGGGTCGGAGAAGGAAAGCATAAAATAGAAAATAACTACGAGTTTACAAAAAAATGCTCCCACTTGGTGCCTAAATTCTTTAACAATCTCGTCCTTTTTTCGACTCTATGCCTATTTTCGAACACCTTAATTATCTCACAACCGTGTTTCACATTCATAATTAACAATTAGAAGGAATAAAATTTTATAGCTTTTATCAGCAAATTTCATAATTTTTTCAACCAATTTCATAATTTTTTCAACCAATTTCATAATTTTACCAATCAAATTCATAATTTTTTCAATCTTTTTCATAATTTGTAAGATGTTGTGGTTTGGTTATCAGGAAATCATATAACACCAAAAAAAGAGATGGTACCCATCGTATAAGTTTGACACTCGAAACTCTTGCTGCGATTGAGGAAGTAATGGAAGACTAGCAATAATTCAATCAAAAACTGGCAACATAAATCACTATTACAAGTTCCAGGAGCTATAACAAAAAACCGAACTACCTGTTGGTTGTTGATAGCCAAGACGAGAGTTGTGTTCCTCATACTGTCACAATAGCTTTCGTGGTATCTTTTGACCTAAGCCAGGTTATTGTTAAATGAAAGTTAAATCCGGATTTATCAATGAAGACAATGAGAGCCATTTTGAGGTATCCACCTTTTAAAATCTAGAGGGTATTGTTTTCTTTGCTTAATGGCCAACTACGAGTTCATACGGTTAAGGTCTTTTGCAGTGCGTTTTAACACGTTCAGTGCTGATCCATGATAGTAGTACTTACCAGTGGGCTGAAAATAATTTTTTTTTCTAACTTATAATTTTTACTTTATTTTTAATGTAGAATAAGGGAAAAATAATTAAAATTTTTTTTTAAATATTTACCGCTAAAAAACTAATGTCATTCCAGAATAACTTGCGCCCACGGCAAGAAACAAGTTAGGCAAACCCGCCTAACAGTGGATGCAGTAATCTGCACGTTTAAATTGTTATTACCATCCATCTCGTAAATTAATTAGTTAATTAATAATTAATTAACCAATCCATTAATAATTAATTAATCAATTTGAAATATAATTCATTTATATTGATTATACGTTTCAATCAAGTAGACATTTTATTAAAATTTATTATAAAATTAAGATAAGATCAATAAAATACTATTTTCAATTTTATTTGGGTTGTTATAGGAGACAAAAAAAACAATCTTGTTTTTTAACATTTTATTTCAATAAACATAAATATTTATTTATCAACTAAAATTTTAATAAATTACTTACATACTGTAGACTCCCGATTAACCAAAACCTTCGGGACCGAGGGGTTTCGGATAAGCGAAAATTTCGGTTAAACAGGAGTCCGAAATGTCTGCGTGAAAATGGATCAATTAGAATAAAAAACACGTTTATGTACTTGAAAAAAAGCTTATTTTATTTAACAATTAAAATAACTACGTACATATGTATTTATAAAACTATAGACTTAAAAAGAAAAATGAAAGAAAAAAAAAACTTCATCGTTTAAAAAAGTCGGTGATTTTTCTTTGCCGAGCTTCTGAAATTTTTTTTGTCGATGCGTAGTCACGCCATTTCTGAAGGGTAAGTATATCAGAACGGCAGGAGGTAGGTTGATGTTCGATGTATCGAAGCACCGTCTCCAGAGCATCTGTCGCTTGGGTGTGTGTAATGCGAGCTTCTGTTCCAATTTCGACGGGATCATAATCTTCTTCTTCTGCGATGTCATCGTCAGTCAATGTAATGCTAAATCTATCATCAGAATCAACCCATTGTTTCACATCAGTTTCTTCAACGTCTTTGCATCCTTGAATTTTAGTGAAAATGCTAAGAATTTCAACATTTATTCCTTCTGATTGCCTGCTGATTTCATCTTCATCTGGTTGTCGTGGATCTTCACATTGATCAACTTCTAAAGGTCTAATTTTATTCCATGAATTTTTTTAATTTGAAGATGGAATCTCTTCCCAAGCATCAGCTAGCATGTATACAACATCTTTTATATTAACCAATTTTAAGGCTTCTAATAAATTGATTGAATGTTCTTCAATTCTTCCGAAAATTGTAGTCATTAACTTTCGCCTATAGCGTCTTTTTAATGACTCAATAACCCCCTGATCCATGGGCTGGATCAATGGGGTGACGTTAGGAGGAAGAAAAACAGCACGGATATCACCACTAATGAGAATATTTCCACTGGGATGAGAAGGTGCATTGTCAATTATTAAAACAGCTTTTAAAGGGAGATTTTTCGATTTTAAATGTTTTTTAACTTCCACGACAAACTGATTGAAAAACCACTCGGAAAATAATTTGAGATCCATCCAAGCCGATTTCTGAGAGCGATAATAAACTGGAAGAGAAGAATAATTTATATTTTTAAATGCACGAGGCTTCGCGGATTTCCCGATCACAAAAAGGGGAAATTTGTGCGATCCTGCTGCATTTGCACAAAGAGCTACAGTGATTCTCTCTTTGTTTAATTTGAATCCAGGTGTACTAACCTCGCCTTTTTGTACAAATGTCTTATTAGGGAGCATTTTAAAATTTAATCCGGTTTCATCAATGTTGTATATTTGATCGTCAACTAAGGACTCGTCAGACACCATTTTTTTTAATTTTTCACAAAATTCCTTTGCTCCTAATTCATCAGAGGAGCCACTTATTTTCGCGCTTTGAATATGGTGTCGGCTTTTCCACCTGCTTAACCATCCTTCGCTAGCATTAAAATTCGGATCACCTTTAAGTTTTGAGTTTAAAGAAAGGGCTTTTTCTTTTAATATCGGACCACTTATTGGAGCACCCAGATTCCTATTTTGCGCAAACCATAACCAAAGAGCTTCATCTAAAAGTTCATTTTTTGGTTTTTTTAACGTAGCACGAGATGAGCCTGCCTCAGTTTTGCTGCAGAACTTCCGCAACTCCTCCTTATTTTTTTTCCAGTCATGCACTGTTGCAATTCCCACCTTGTATTCATTAGCAATTTTCGTTAGTGACTCACCTTTCTCCAGCCTATCGATCGCCTCTAACTTGGTCTCCAACGATACAACAGAACGCTTACGTTTTTCACTCATGACTTTAAAATCACTCCACTTTCAAACCAAAGAAGAAAAAGAACAGCACTTCACTCTGCGTAAGTTGAAGGCAGACTGAAGGCACTGCCTTTAACTGTTTCCAACAGGAAGCTAGGTTTGTTTACTAAGTTCGGAGAAACAGATCGTCACATCCGTGGGACCTTCGACCACACCCTCTTCTCACGCCTCTTTCCGCGAAGCTAGGACAAAGTAATTTTTTCCCCCTCCCTAGCAACTCTAAATGTTTCGGTTAAGCGAGAGAATCGGTTAATCGGGAGTCTACTGTACTAACAAAATACAAACTATTTATATTTAACTATATTAATTTACTTACGTACTAATAACACTATTAACATTTAACCATATTAATTTTATTTACTTACTATTAAAATAAAAAATATTTACATTAAACTATATTTATTAACTTATATACTATATACCATTATTAACACTATTTTCAAGTTATATACTATTAACATTATTTACAAGTTTTCGTGGTACTCCCGGAAACATGAAACGCACAGCCCTATTTTGTCCGGGCAAACAGCACAAAAAAACGTTGTCATTTTTCTAGTTTGCTTACTGGAACAATTCCTACACCGCAATTGGGCTCTTCTACCCCCACGGCCTTCCCCCGATTCTGTCTCAGCCAAGTAATGGAACGGAGAAGATGGGTCAGTTGTTGGAGGTGGAAGTTTGGGTCGATTTGGGTAGTCTAAAAATACAAGTGACTCGCACAAGTCAAGTCTAAACGTTACTAAGTCCGGTTTTGCCCGTTGTCCTGAGTATGAGGAGTGCAAGAAGTAACTGTCCATGAGAAGCAGCTGAAAAATGTGGAATGCCAGCTTTCGATACCACTTGAGGGTTTTGCGTCCACAAGGATAGTAGGACAAAAGTTGGTCCATTCTGTCGACGCCACTCATGTTCAAGTTATAATCATGAACAACATTTGGTTTTTTTTGAACCACACCTCTTCTATTAGTGACGTCGACGAGATCACCTGTTGGCTTCGATGACAACACAAGGACTTCCCGTTTGTCCTTCCACTTCATGACGCAAATACCCTCATCGGTGAAAGGTTGTACCATTTCATCTTTTTTCAGCTTTGCTTCTGTGACCTCTTTACGATTGTTTTTTCTTGTCCTCCTCAAAGTCCCAGTACTGTAAGTTTTGTCAGTCAGTAAGTCTCTAGTCAGTTCTACACTATTGTAAAAGTTGTCCATGTAAACAGAGTGTCCAAGTCCTTTTCTCTCTTCCAGTAATTTATGGACAACCTTTGATGCATGTCCTTGACCACCTATACTCTCGTCTAGTGCACCTGCATATAAAAGAAATTTCAATGCAAGCCCTGACGGTTCCGTCAGCATATACAGTTTCAGACCGTACTTATGCCTTTTCGTTTGTATATACTGACGGAACGATAGGCGGCCACGCCACAGCACCATCGATTCGCCAATCGATAAATTCTTTCCGGGAGTAAACGTTGCTTGCATTTTGTTATTGAAGTAGTCAATAAGTGGTCGAATTTTGTACAGTCTGTCAGTTATTTGTGTGTTGTCCATTGGGTTTCGCGAAAAGTGTAAGCACTGTAAAATTAAGATATATCTGTCTCTCGACATGATTGTTGAGAAACAAGGCACATGCAGAAGACCTTTTCTGAATGTCTTTTTTGTCCAATAAAAAGACAGTCTTGGCAATCTTATCGTCCCAGTATGGAACGTAAGGCCTAAGAATACAAGGAACTCTTCCTTTGTAAGAGGAGAAGTCCACCTTGTAATCCTCGCCTTGGGGGAGGTGGATGAGTTTTTTAAAGCCTCTGCATATGCATTTGTTTCCTCAACAATCATGTCTAGTATCTGGTCATCTAACAACAGTCTAAAAAATCCTATGGGCGTCAGTTCGTCGGGATATTTTTGTAGTTGTCTGGTTGTGGTAAAGGGGATAGTTTGAGGGGTTGTCGGGGGGTCAACAGTCCAAATGAATGGGGCTACCGTTGGGGTAGAAGTACCTGTTAGATTACCTGCAGGTGGCAAATCCTCTAGATCCTCTTCACCACTGCTGGTCGACCCTTCACATTCGCCACTCTCTGGCAAGAAATCAACTTCTGATACGTCGTCATCACTCGAATCATCAAACAAATATTTGACAACATCGCTGGTGAGATCTGTTATCGGGATAAATGGTTTTTCCTTGAAAACAGTGTCAACCTTTGCAGCGGCTCGCGTCTCTGAAACAGAAGAATTAATATTTTAAAAATAACGATCTTATTTGTGTTTTCCATAATAAATTACAATTTGTTTACATTAACAAAGATCAAAAAAGAAAAATTGTGCAAATACCTTTAGGAATTGTTCCGGAAGTCGAAGACCTCGGTTCAGCTCCTGACGTCGATGGAGTTGGCTCAGCTTCAACTGAAGTTGCTGAAAAAATAATAATTATTAAACTTAAATAAAAAAATGAATTATTATAAAAAATTAAAAATGGAAATTTACCTTCTTTCAAAGCAGCCGTAGCCATTTTCTTTTTCAAGGAAGGATTGCTCTTGGAAGCACTTTCTGAAGCTGAAAATTGACATTTTTTTCAATAAATAACTAATTTGCTTATATTTAACATAAACATCAAATAATAACGTGAATATTAACTTACCATCGGCAAATGTGGACCTGGTTCTCTTAGGTCCCATGGTTAGGCTCAAATAGATTTTGTTCAGGTGGTTAATCTAACAAAATAAATTGTTTATTAATATATAATTAAATGTCCATAATTGTAAAAAAATAAATGTTATAGTACATATTGAAAATTTAATTTGAAGATATTTATAAAAATAAGACAGAAAACTTACCTTAAAAAGAAATGTTTAAAAGGGGATTTGAACGAGTTTTAAAATTCCTAAACAAGAACGCATTACACCCCTAGAAGGGAAAAGCATACTGAGTTAACATTGCCGTTGAAGAAAGGGGTATCAGGTAGAAATGATGTCGCAGAAACTCCCCAGAGGTGGGAGGGAGCGAGCGCCCGTCGTTCTGTGATGACAGGTGCCCAGCACATTGATGTATTAGTGTCATTCCAGAACGACGTGCGCCCTCAACGTGTTAATGTAATTTTCAACTGAAATAGTCCTCTATGAATTATGGAAATCGAAACATTAATGTTTCGCTGAGATGGTTTCTCCTTCATTTCTTGTAAGGTGAAGGCTGCCTTGTCTTCAATTACTTCCTCAATTGCACCAAGAGTTCGGGTGTCAAACGTATACGATGAGTACCACCTCTTTTTTTGTTGTAATATGATTTCCTGACAATCACACCGCGACATCTTACAAATTATGAAATCGGTTGAAAAAATTATATATTTGATTGGAAAAATTATGAAATTGGTTGAAAATTTTATGAAATAGGTTGAAAAAATGATCAGAACCATTTATCAATACACTATTGTAGGGCAGTCCTTAATTTGAATCACAAGATATAGCTTTAATTAATACCAATTTATAAATATTTGAGTTGAAGATAGTTGACTGGATATTTCAATCCATCATTATAAATATTTGTTGGCATAGGTGTTTAACAAACATGTATTTTCTAACTTATGAATAATAGCAATAAAAATAATTTAAAAATTAATTGGCTTTTGAAAGTGACCGATACTGATAACAGATATAAATGTTGGTATTGGTCAATCCCTATTATGTATAACAATGCATTAATTTTTTTTATTTTAATGAAGATTACATTATTGATTAATAAGACATTACAGTTTAAGTTATGGCTTAGTAAAAATAACAATAGCATAATTTAAATTTAAAAAAGAGTTAATGAGTAGAACTGAATTTAACAAGAAATTTCTTACTTTCTTATCTTATTTATTAGAAAATCTTACTTTTAATCTTAGTTTCATCTATCCTGCCTTCATTGATAGGTTCGCTCCTATTACCTGAAAATTCAAATAACAAGCATGACTTACACAAATTTATGATATAAATATAAATTCACTGGTATCTGTTCTGCAGCAAGTAACTTCAACTTAAGTTACAAGTTTTAACTATTTATTAGTTTCATTTTTAATATTTTCCAAAAATAAAAGTTATCTTGAGCTTTAGTAAGGAAAAGAGAATATTAGTAATATATAAAACAAAGTCCTCCGCCGTGTCTGTCTGTTCGCGATAAACTCAAAGATTCATTGAAGACCCAGCCTAATCCCTTGGAGATATAACAAAACAATGCATGTGAAATGTTCCTCTTTGCTATCTTGGATGATAGCATGTATCTATCTTTAATGGATAGCTTACTATTCCCATTGGTTACTTACAATGGGGCGTTTGGAAATTTATTTAGACAGATGCAGTATTAATACTTACCAACTTAAATACTTTAATTACTTTAAGCATTTTCTGAGCATTATTATATTTTACATCATATGACCTAAATGAGTTTCTTAAGAGTTATCGCTAAAAATTAATGCGTGAAAATAAATTCATGCATTATGAAGTATTTTCTTTTCTGTTCAAATACCTACAGAATAAAATAAATTAAAATACTTTATGTAGTGTAGACATTATGTTACATTTAAATCTAATCCACGTATTTGACGCATCTAATTGATGTGATTCTATGACAGATAAAACATGTAGGCATATTATTCTCTACTATCTGTGCAAATCCGGGGGGGGGGGGGGGGTCGCTAGTAGTAATATAAGTATAATAAATATGAATAAAAGTAATAGAATTAGTGTATCAGATTGATAAATAAAACACAATTTAAATTAGAATAGAACAATGAATCTAGTAATGAGCCTTTGGTATATGAAAATTTCATAACAACTATTTATAAGAAACAACTATAAATGCGGTAAAATATTTTTCAAAAGACCATTGTATTTTCGGAGAATATTAAAAAAGAACCGAATGAACAGTTAAAACTTGAAGCGACGACATGTGGAACTGATGCCTTATACCTATTATAAAAGTAAACAAAACTATTTACTGTTAATGACAATATTTTGTACACAAATTTTATAAAATCAATATAATAAATTTAACAATTATGTTCCTACCCTATCAATGGATTTTCTTATAATGAAGGAGAAAACAAGGGTACAACGAGTAGAATTACTTCTACTCCAAGCACACTACACACAGGATTTCACACGCACAGTTCATATGGAGTTATAAGATTACATCACTTGATAACATCATTTAGACTTGTAAATATTTGTTAAATAAAAATTTGTTTCCAAATGATTCAATCATATTATTTGCATATTCAATACAATAGTTTAGAACAGTCATTGTAGTTCTCATTTATCCTTATAACATTCCATTTTCCTTTAAGTAAATTAATAAAAATAATGGTACTTGAGTATATAACGCACGGCACTAGGAGGCAAATGTTCTGCGCATGCCCGAGCGGTTACATTTTATAACAGTTACATTTCTACCAGTTCCTTGGATAACCTTTTAAAATATTTTGATTTGAATCTGAGATCGCCTCCCTTCGGATATTTTGAAGAGAAAAGATTTGCCGCCGGGCGGCAAATCTTTTCTCTTCAAAATATCCGAAGGGAGGCGACCTCAGATTCAAATAATAATAGGAATGTAATAATATTGGAAATAAATAAATCGAAGTAATAACAATATAATTTAATATATAACATATTATAAAATATGTTGTATATAATGTAAATAAATAAAATAATGAGATCAATAAATACTCCAATATATAAACGATTTAAAATAAAAATAATTATCTAAAACTAGTATAAAGTATAATAAATAAATAATAAATATATTTAATCATAAATAATAAGTGTAGGATGTAAAATAATGGAACATATATAAAATATTTAAAATTCAAAAAATTATTTAAAAACTTAACATTCAATCGCATTTCGATGGAAAATGGGTTGCTATACAGTTCAACATGGATTGAAAAGAGTCTCTATTCCTACATTTCCTATTTTTCTGCAAAATGTTTTTCTCCTGGCAAAAATGAATTGCATCTTCCTCGGTTCTTGCCAAATCCCAAATAAGCATTGTCGTATAATTAAGAAACCCCAAACAACAAAATATCGACATTATCTTGTATTATTAACAAAGAACAACTGAGCAACAAACACAACAACGCTCGAACAGACTAGTAAACAAACAATGATGTCTGTCAAAAATGTAAGGTTATCCAAGGTAACTGGTAGAAATGTAACTGTTATAAAATGTAACCGCTGGGGCATGAGCAGAACATTGGCCTGCTAGTGCCGTGCGTTATATACTCAAGTACCAAAATAATATTAATATTAAAAAGGGAAAGGTAAAAAGAGACCTTACATAAATGTTAAGACTATGAAAAAATTCCAATGAAAAGCCCTTAAGTCTCCAAAACTAAAAACAGATATTTTCAATTTCTGTTTTTAGTTTTGGAGCCTTAACGACTTTTCATTGGAATTTTTCCACGGCATTAATAAACATAAGTAATTCAAAAAAGTTATTGTTCATATAAGTCAATAGCTATGCAGGATAGAAATGAGATTTAAGTAAATTACCAAAATAGACGTACACATTTCAATGCCAAAAGCATTTGTTAAAAAATAATAAGTTATTATAAAAAACGAATTTTACTAACCAACTGGATCCATCATAATAAAAAATACACCAAGAATAGATCCAAAATTAACTTGAGAAGTAAATTTACGACTGGTTATTTGTAGACAAGCAAAGTAAGAACACTAAATCTAAATACAACAGAGAACCGATCGGCATATCTTCACTAGTTCAACACGTTTTCAATTGTTCAACGCTTTTCAGAAATCTCCAAAGAGGTCGCAAGAACTGTGAATGCATTTAGCGGAAAAAGCCTTTGCGATCATTATAATTTTATAACTCAGTCTAATAACATATATATTTATTATTACCATCAATAATTCAAACTAACCGTTTTTACATCTAGAAGCAGTGGATTCCAAATTAATTTGATGGATTAAAAAAAGAGTATCTTTAGTAAGTAAATTGTATTCACATAATATAAACTCTTTCATTTTGCGAGAACTTATAACAATTAATTAAGAAGTAAACATAATTGTTAAGCAAGGTACTTGTGTGTTAACGCCACTGCAGTTATTTTTCCCTACTTGTTCGCATGCGCGAGCGGTTACATTTTGTAACCGTTATATTTCTAACACCTGATTTTTTATTATGTTCCTTCTTGTTTGCTGAGTTTTGTCTGTTGCTGATTTATTGTATGTTTGCTGATTTGTTCTAGACTCATTGTTGTTATTATTTTATTTTATTATTATTTGATTTGTTGTTATTATTTTGCCAATTTTTGTGCTACGAAAATGAGTCTTTGGGATTTGACAAAAACCGAAGAAGAAGTAATTGTATTTTTCCAGGAGCGAAATATTTCACAAATTTTCCACCGGAATCCGATTAACCAATTTTTAAAAAAATGAATTATTTGGATTTTTCATATTTCATTTTTTTCATTATTTTGATTGTTCGTGATATATTCCACTATTTATTTCTATATTATCTGTTTACGCGATTCAATCGGCGGTAAAATTTCTGATAGCGACTAAAGCAGTGGACTGTATTATTTACTACGACGAACATTGAAATAAAAAAAAACAAAAATAAATTTCCGACTTACCCTCAGTTGGAAAAGTCGCTGAGCGGTCTCTCTGCAGGTAAAGGGGGGGACTTGAGGAATCAATCCGTTTACCTGCACGTTGATACTTCCAACTTCTTTCGTGCGCTCCGATTTAATGTAATTATACAAATCCTCCACGACCATCTATACAAAACAATTTACAAAAACATCACTT
This sequence comes from Troilus luridus, assembly GCA_964056705.1. Classification (NCBI taxonomy): domain Eukaryota; kingdom Metazoa; phylum Arthropoda; class Insecta; order Hemiptera; family Pentatomidae; genus Troilus; species Troilus luridus. The sequence goes on along the minus strand of OZ057412.1, from coordinate 197,446,078 downwards.
TTGCGACTAAATTCTGCGAAGTTTCAAACTACAATACAAAGGCGCGTATATAAAACGTCCAATGCGCATGGGCCCACGGTGCGCAGGCGCGGAGTCCCCCTTCCAGCTCTATAATTAATAAAAATAATTGTATTTATTTTACGATTTTAAATTGGCTCAAACATACCCCCGCCCCTGAAGACTCCTCTTCTGAACAATGGAGTTTTAGGATTGGAGAGACTACAAAAAAAAAAGAAAAACTCAAAATTCTTAACTTCTACAACAATCGGATATTTTACCCTAAAAAAATTTAAAGAAATTCAACTAAACCACAACGATTATGTATCTACATATTTACAATTTCTCGAATCCTCTACTGACTAGGCAAGGAGCAGAGCTTCACAATCGGCCGTCTCATTGTCCCTTTGTTGGTTCGAACTGCGGCCACTCTCACCACTCCATCTTGGCCTGGAAAAACCTCCTCGAATATGCCTAACGGCCACTGTAGGGTGGTCATAGGACTTTGATCTACGAGAACCACTGTCCCCATGCGTATGGGTCAGGAAGGCTGTGTCCATTTCGTTCGGACTTGGAGCTCATGCAAATACTCCTTGCTCCACCGCGACTAGAAAGACTGTACCAATTTGTCTAACAACTGGTAGCGGGATAGACGATTCGAGGGTAATTCCAACACTGCGTCCACAGGTAATGATTTTAAGGGTGTAAGGTTCAAAAAATGTGCAGGAGTCAATGCCAAAGGCTCTGATGGATTCTCCGAAAGAGGGCATAATGGTCTGGAATTCATCAATGCCTCAACCTCAATTAGGAGAGTATTGAACTCCTCATATGTCAGGCGTTGCTCTCCTATGACCCGCGATAGATGGGATTTGACACTTTTAATGTTGGATTCCCAAATTCCTCCAAAATGAGGACTACTTGGAGGAATGAATTTCCACTCAATTTTATACTCACTAAACCCATCTATCAGAGTATCTTTGAATTCTCGGAATGAGTGTAAGCTTGAGAGTTCATTCAATTCTCTCTTAGCACCGACAAAATTGGTTCCACAATCCGAATATATTGTGGAACAAGCACCACGACGAGACAAGAATCTTTTGAATGCGGCTAGAAAGGCTGCCGTGGATAAGCTAGTCACGAGTTCCAAATGGATAGCTTTCGTAGCTAAACACACAAAAAGGCAAATATAGGCCTTCTGAGTGGCTGAATTTTGGCGACGTCCCATACTTATTTGCCAAGGACCAGCATAATCTACTCCTGTGTTCCAAAATGCCTTGACTTGGGTCACTCTACAGCTCAGGAGATTTCCCATAACTGGAAAAGAAGACTTGGGTTTGACTCGAAAACAAATATTACACTCTCGTACCACTTTCCGGACAGCAGATCGAGCGGAGAGAATCCAATAATTTTGTCTCAACAACGATAAGAGCAAACTGGGACCTGTGTGAAGGTTCTGTAAATGGTAATAATGCACCAACATCCGTACGAACGGATCGATTTTGGGTAGGATTATGGGATGCGCATATTCAAAGCCAACCGTTGCATTTTGCAGCCGTCCTCCCACTCGAATTAATCCATCGGCTAGGAACGGAGCCAAACGTTGAATGCGATTGGAACATGGTTTTCCATTCTGGAGAGCAGATATGTCCTGATGGAAATGCTGCGACTGTATGGTACGACAAAGAACCTGTTCAGGTTTTACTAAATCTTCCCTTGTGATAATTCTTGGCGAGGGAGTAGCCGACAGAATGGTAAGACATAAACCATAACTCGCCGTAGTTTTGAAAAGGACGAGTAGGAACAAATAATATCATAAATCATGTTTTCACTTTTCTGGGACTGTGCTTTCATACACGCCTTCGGCTTTTGTTCAGGCAGTTCCACTAATCCCGGCAAGAATTCAATGATGTTGGTTTGCAGTTTTGGGCCCACGTGCAAAATATCATTCAACGATTTACCTGAGCTTGTCTTGCTACTAGCATCGAACACAACCCCCACCGGTGTGCTTAAGCTCAGAGGCTTGAAAATCGCGTGATGGGGTATAAAATAACCTTCTCCATCTTCTGAATCAGGAGAAAGCGACATATGTTTCTGATGAAGGTAATCCGAAATTACCGCATGGTAGGCATGATGCACGTCAAGATTTTGGACAAACCGTTGCTCTAGATTATAAAACCGCTTTAGGGTCGAATGATACGAATGGCCTAGCGACTCAGGATTTTCTCTGAAAGGGAGAGTGACGATATATTGGCCACTTTCGTCGCGTTGAACGGTTTCAACGAAATTCCGCTCACATTCTATACACTCCTGATCTAAGCAGACACCCTCCATCGGGGAAATATCTTCGAGTTCCCAAAATCGTTGGAATGGAACGATAGAATCATTTACGGTGGTGAGGAGAGAGATGGGTTCGGGAGAGCTTTCCGAAATAGGCGCTTTCCCCATAACTATAAACCCTAAGGAAGTATCAATCGCCATGGGCTTGTCCGGAGATTCGACTAATTTTGCCCCGCCCATTATAATTGGAAATAGTTCGGCCCCTGGCACCCCATCGATTTCGCCAGGTAAATGAAAATTCTCATCAGCCAGCTGCAAATGGGCCAAGCGAGAAACGCCCAATGCCATAGAAGGTAATTGATCGACAATGCGATCAACGACTTAAGGTGCGATTTTAAAACACACCCTCGAATAAAGGCGAGAAAAAAATCGCAAAGAGGTTTTACCCCGGACAGTATTACTTGATCCACCAAACCCAAGAATTGACGAGCGAAAGTTTTGTTCAACAGTTAAATTTAATTTTCGACAAATGGATGTGGTTAAAAAACGAGACTGACTACCACTGTCTAGTAAAAATCGAATGGGTCGGAGACTACCCTGAGAGTTCTCTGCATGTACCACCACAGTCGACAAAATAACAGTTGAGTGGTCTGCCGAACTTGCGGCCATGTTCATCGAACATAAGGTTGTCGAGGGAACCCCCACTGATTCAGTGGTTTTGAGATGCGTTTCCGACTTTTCATTATTACGACCATGTTCAAAATGTAACAGCGTGTTATGTGGCAATTCACATTTACTACAACTATTAACCGAGTAACATTCTGAAACTCTATGTTGGTTTGAAAGACACTTGAGACACAGAAAGGCAGCTTTGACAACTTTGAATCTCTTCCTTGGAGTTAATTTCAAAAATTTGTCACAACCCTTTAACGGATGAATACCAGTTTTACAAAACACACATATTTTTTCCTTTTATTTCTTCCGATTTGGCTATAAGAAAATGAGTTGCCTTGTTAGATTTTTTTTGTTGACTAGGATTATGAATTTTAGGTTTAATTTGCGTTTCGGTAGGAGGTAAACATCTAATTTGTTTTCCCAGAAAGGTCACCAAATCCGAATATGTCGGAAGCCTTTTATCTCGATGGGCGGCCTCAAAAGCTCCTTTTGTGGCTGGATCTAAAACCGCTAAACACCGATTCAGAAAAACAAATTCCCCCACATTATCAATATTCAATTGTTTTAACGCCGCAATGGGCGCGCAGAAACCATCTAACACTGAAATTATACCCTCTCGAGATTCCGAACGAAGGGGCGGAAAACGAAAAATTTCTTCGACGTAACTTGCCAACGTGCGTTCATCGTTATAACGATCGATCAAAGCCTTCCACATTATTTCATAATTAGCTGATGTGAGTTTTACATGTTTACAAATATTCAATGCCGATCCCGTGAGCCTAGAGGTCAGATGTTGCATTTTTTCCAAAGCCGATAAAGACGAGTCCTCATGGACAAGGGTATTAAATAATTCATAAAAAACAGGCCAATGTTCTAGTGAGCCATCAACCGTGGAATTTCGATCGTACGTAAACGTGCCGCGTTAGTTTTGCCCGCAACTGTCGCTTGAATGCCCGAATTCCCTTTGTCTGACCCATCCGACTTCGGGTGCATAACAATGTTGGCTACCCCCTCAATCTGTTCGACCATCTCGAATATCGATTTCGTGAATGTCGGTTCGAAATCTTCTACGAATTCTAGAGAAATTTCATTAATTCTAATTTCGAGTTCATCAAATTCTCGTAATGTCTTATCTAATAATGGATAAGATAATTTAAAACTCGCCGCACCTTTTGCTTCGGTACATTTTTTCGATAAATCAAATATTCTCTGAACTCTTTCGAATAAAATTTCCTTCTTTTTATTTAAGATTTTCAGTAACCGTTCCTCTTTCGTATCATCCATAATTGCTAAATTTGTGAATCAAAATAAAATAAAATTCTAAACTTTATAGTAACAAATTTAACGTTATAACTATTAACCGCTAATTGTAACTGATATAATGTTAACCGTTACAACAAATTATTAACCGTTATAATTTTAACAGTTACAAAACATTATAAGCCGTTATAATTCGTTAACAATAAACTTTTGTGAAACATCTGTTTATCGAAAACAATTCTTTCTAAGGATTATTTCTAAGTATAATCATACTAGACCTTATACTCAACAACGAACTTGCTTAATCCCGTTCTAAACCGGTCAAAACTTTCCAACGACGCACCTACGAATAACAAATTTTACCGCTAATTGATCTTCTACAACCATTAAAATAAAATTATCCGTGCCTGCGACGGACCAATGTTTACGCGATTCAATCGGCTGTAAAATTTCTGATAGCGACTAAAGCAGTGGACTGTACTATTTACTACGAAGAACATTGAAATCGAAAAAAACAACAAATAAAAAAACAATAATAAATTTCTTACTTACCCTCAGTTGGAAAAGTCGCTGAGGGGTCTCTCTGCAGGTAAAGGGGGGGGTTTTGGGATGGGGTAGAAAATGATTAGAAGGAAAACTTGAGGAATCAATCCGTTTACCTGCACGTTGATACTTCCAACTTCTTTCGTGCGCTCCGATTTCATGTAATTATACAAATCCTCCACGACCATCTATACAAAACAATTTACAAAAACATCACTTTTGCGACTAAATTCTGCGATGTTTCAAACTACAATACAAAGGCGCGTATATAAAACGTCCAATGCGCATGGGCGCACGGTGCGCAGGCGCGGAGTTCCCCTTCCAGCCCTACAATTAATAAAAATAATTGTATTTATTTTACGATTTTAAATTGGCTCAAACATTATCCATTATTTTAATTGTTCATGATATATTCCATATGGAAAATAAATTATTTTGGGTACTTAAGTATATAACGCAAGGCACTAGCAGGCCAATGTTCTGCGCATGCCCCAGCGATTACATTTTATAACAGTTACATTTCTACCAGTTACCTTGGATAACCTTACATTTTTGACAGACATCATTGTTTGTTTACTAGTCTGTTCGAGCGTTGTTGTGTTTGTTGCTCAGTTGTTCTTTGTTATTAATACAAGATGTCGATATTTTGTTTTTTCGTGTTTGTTAGTTATACGGCAATCCTTTTTTGCGATTTGGCAAGAACAGAGGAAGAAGCAATTCATTTTTGCCAGGAGAAAAACATTTTGCAGAAAAAAAGGAAATGTAGCAACTCCCATCAAATGAAGCTATACCTTGGAAATCGTAAGTTTTGGAGATGTGATATCAGACAGTGTAATCAGCAAGTGGGACTTAGGAAAGACAATTGGTTCGAGGGAAGCAAAATTCCACTATGTACAGCTATAAGATTTATGGTTCTTGTGTACATAAAACACGGTGGGAGTGGGGGGACTGTTCTGCGCATGCCCCACCGGTTACATTTTATAACAGTTACATTTCTACCAGTTACCTTGGATAACCTTTTAAAATATTTTGATTTGAATCTGAGATCGCCTCCCTTCGGATATTTTGAAGAGAAAAGATTTGCCGCCCGGCGATCTCAGATTCAAATCAAAATAGGAATGTATTAATATTGGAAATAAATAAATCAAAGTAATAACAATATAATTTAATATATAACATATTATAAAACAATGATATACAATATGAATAAATAATATATAATAATATAAAATAAATAATATATAGTAATATAATATAAATATATAATGTAAATAAATATAATAATGAGATCAATAAATACTGTAATATAGTTTAGGAAGTAAAATAATGGAACATATATATAAAATTAAATAAATTATTTCAAGACTTAACATTTAATCGCATTTTGGTGGAAAATGTGTAGATATACACTTCAACATTGATTGAAAACAGTCTGTATTTGCATCAATATGATGTTGTCGCCATATAAATTCTGCTAAATAAGAATTCAAATGATGTCTTGCTGTCCCCCTGTGCCTTTTGTTCCTCCATTTAGCACTACCCAAATAAGCATTGTGCTGTAACTAAAGAACACTAAACAACAAAATATCGACATATTACTTTGGATTTTTAACAAAGAACAACTGAAACACAACAACGCTCCAACAGAGTAGTAAACAAACAATGATGGCCTTCCAAAATGTAAGGTTATCCAAGGTAACTGGTAGAAATGTAACTGTTATAAAATGTAACCGCTCGGCCATTGCCCCCACTCTCACCGTGTTTTATGTACACAAGTACCAGATTTATATATTGTTGGTGCGAGGAGTTGAACTCGATTAAATTTTGTGCAAAGCAGCTTAAAATATCCACTAAAACTATTATAGATTGGAATAATTATATGCGGGAATTATGTGTATTGGACATGGAAAGTAAAGAAAACAAGAAGATATGTTATTGTTTTATAATATGTTATATATTAAATTATATTGTTATTACTTGGATTTATTTATTTCCAATATAATTACATTCAAATCAAAATATTTTAAAAGGTTATCCAAGGTAACTGGTAGAAATGTAACTGTTATAAAATGTAACCGCTGGGGCATGCGCAGAACATTGGCCTGCTAGTGCCTTGCGTTATATACTTAAGTACCTTATTTTGATTTGTAATTGTTGATGATTATTTAAAACATTAAAAATTCTAACCCCAATAAATAGATTTAAAACATGCAAGAGAAATGTTTTAGAAATATAACGATTACAAAATGTAACCGCTCGCGTGAGCGAACAAGTATCTGTGTGAAAACAAAAAACACCTATAGCGTTTTAAAGAGTATAGCGTGCGGCGGCGGACAGACAAATTTTGTATTACAACCTGCGTCCTACGTACCTAAAATTCTACGTCTCTTGGAACGTGAGTAGCAAAAGTTTGAGATAGGGTTAAACTCTGTTTTTATTGTTCAATTTCCATAGCTTTCAAAAAATAATTAAAAAATCAAAAACGTGATTTTAATCATTTGATGCCTTGTGCAGGTTACTATTTCGGCGAATAACTCTTTTACCTTTATAAATTATAACAAAAACTGATGCCCAAATAAAGGCTTCTGTGTAGCGTATTAGAAGTGTAAGAGTCGGGATATCTGTATACAACTACAAAAATATCAAGTAAAAGTATCAGATACAGAAAAGTATCAGTATCACTTGTATTCAGATACAGGAAAATCCAGTATCTACCCATGACTAGTAAAAGTATCAATTGATACAAAAGTATCAGATACAGAAAAGTATCAGTATCACTTGTATCAGATACAGGAAAATCCAGTATCTACTCATCCTTATCAAAAAAGTAACAAAGAAACAGAAATAAAATAAGTTTCTTTCGACTGTATTACTCGTTCCCAACTTTTTCTCCAGGTAGCGCTAGTGCTGCTGTCATTCCAGGAATAATCTTGTAAACTGAACTATTATTCAAACCTACCTTTTAAAGTTAACTAATATTAAAATACAATTTATAGAATACAGGACTTCAATAATCAATTTTAGCCTCGACCTTCAACTCCTATTAAAATCATGTCGAAGCTCTATTTCGTTATTGGCAAGTGAAACAATGAAGGAGTTATTGCAATAACGGGCTCGTTGTGGTAACACTTTATCACAGTAGCTGTTATTTTCCAATAGCACGTTATTTTAGACTGCGACGTTATTTTAATCCACCCCTACTAACTAGTGATGGGCTTAGCTGCTACTTTTCAGTAACAGTTCTAACCGTTACTGTGATTTTTCTTATCTGTGATTTCTTAACTGCTACTAACTGTGATTCGTGATTCTGTCGAAATGCAACCAACAGTGATTCCGTAGGCATGCCTTAATTCCAAATCTTGAATACAACGATCACAGAATACACATTATAAGGATAATAATTACTTTGACACTTGTATAATTCACCATAATCCTATCAATATACAACAGATGGAATTATTTTCAATATCCTATGTAACGTAAATTTTCCTCTTATGGTTTAGCCCATTCAAGACGACGATTTTTTTCGAACACGGTCCCCAGAAGGAAAAATAAAAAAACATGTTTACTATGGAAATCACCCAATTCGTAAGTGAATTCTCTTAAATAAGATAATTGCACACTGGGTAGGCAGCTCGCTCCTCGGAAATGTTTATTAAAATTTTTACCAAGTGTGCAATGTAAGATAAAATGAAAATACATCATTAAAAAATTTATAAACATTTATTTCAAAAATAGTTAGATCATATAAAATCGCTATTTTGTTTTCAATGATAAAGAACAGAATATAATGCAAAAAAGTTTTAAAAAGTTTTAAAAAATAAGTTTTTGTATAGGTAATTTACAAGTAAATATTAATACTTTACAATAAACAAGCTGTAAATAAATATCTGACTTTCCCTTTTAATTTATTTATATATAAATTTAAATTTATATTAATAATTTAAATTTATTACTGTGCAGTTAATTTTCTACAGTAAAATTGTTTGAGTCAAATTAAGGTAGTAATAGTAGTCACAAACACGCTTCAATTCCGTTCGCTGACGACCAGTCGCCCATATGCGAAGAACAGTTAGAACTGTTACTGTAGTCGCAATAACAATCACGCTTCAATTCTGTTCGGTTCTATCGCCAATCACTGTGAAGAACAGTTTAGAACTGTTACTGATGAATTTGTGATCACAGGTAGACCTGTGACTTTTGAGTAACAGTGAAAAAGTAACAGTTCGTGATTTCTGGCCCATCACTACTACTAACGACTATCGGGCAACCCTACCTGATAAGAAGTTCTGTGTGTTGTTTACGTTTCCTCCAGTTTAAATTTATGTTTTAAAGAAAAAGGAGTGATGGATCAAATCGGTAAGAAACCAATGTATATGTATATATAGTTTAAATCACTTTCCTGTATTAAAAAATTGATCTTCTTTATCTTTTTATTTGTTATAAAGTTGACCCACTCAATTTTGTATTGTGTTGTAATCCTTAGTGCTAAAGAAATGTCATTGAGTTTATTAATCATACTTTTTGCCTTATCAAGGTTTAGTAGTTTAATGCATTGAATGTTAGAACATAAGGAGTTTTGTCTGTTAAAAATAATTATTGTTGAAAATGTTTCTGTGTGCGTGTATTTTTTATTCCTCTAAAAATGAATGAGTCTTCCTGTTGTAAAAATAGGTAGGAAGTCAAAATAAATATTTCTTTCAGTAAAAGTACAGCAATGGATTCTATTTTTCTCTTTGCACCAAATATTATCATTAGTTTCATTAAAACCGTAAGAAACAATATTGTTGAATGTTTAATATTCAAAAATTTAAATCTATTTACTTCATTTGATCCTTGTTCTCAAGTTTTTCATTTATTAAACAAGAAAAAGACACTTATGAATCCCTTACTTCACTAATATACATTGGCTCACTGCGAAAATGATACACTCTGTAGAAAAAGAAAAAATTAAATGGTTCCAGGGAACAATACATTTATTTATAATATCAATTTAAATTTGTACAACCAATACAATTAAAACAATTAACTTTGATTATTTAAAAAAAATTAGCAAACTAAAAATGAATAAATAATTTCACCTCAAAATCGTAAAAAAACGTGTCTTACTTTTATTATTAAATCCTATTATTTTTATATGTTTTTACACTAAGAACATAATCAGGAATGTTTAGTGTATAAAATAAATTATTGTTTTTAATGTAATGCAAGTTAAACTGTTATTTTATTCAAACATTCCTATCAGTATCCAGATGTATCATTTTGACTCTGAGCCACCATATTTCTTCAGGTTCTTTTTTCTTTTTTTTATTTCTACTCATGTTTGATGCAGAATCTATTTTTTCTATGTTTACAGATGGGGCTATTAAAGCAAAAGAAGTAATTCCTTTAATAAGCTGGGGTGCCTTAAAAATCCTCATTGGGAGGCGGTTCAAGGTCGTGGTCCTCTAGGATGTTCTTACTCTTCTCTAAAGCATGCTGTGTTTCTTTCTCCTAAGAGCACTTCTGATTATGAATATCCTCCAAATGATCCTCCCTTCTGTTCATAGCTTTTATCTCTTCTCTGATCTTACCACTTTCAGCATTTTTTCTTCCTCGTTATTCCTCTCTTCAATACCTCTTACATATTCTACTTGAAAGTATTCACCAATGCCTTTTTATAATTCTCACGCCTAGTACTTCCTGGGGTGTTTCTTTTATTACAACCTTTAAAACATTCCACTCATCCTCGGTATTGTTCTTTTGATCATGTTCTGTTAATTGATTAATTTTTTTGTTTACATTTTGTAATAATTAATAATTGAATTAGAATGCAAATGGAAAAAAACACAAGCAGAGCCTTATGTTTCAAATCTGGTGTAAAATACAAACACTTATCAGTCGACGTTTCGCCTATTCAGGCATTATCAAGACACAATAAAAAGTAAGTTCAATCACATCTCAAAACAGAAGTGCAATACATCCCAACGAATAATCGCTCAAAAAGGCTCATAATCCGGGACCGCACCTCCACCCCAAGACGTTCAACCCAAAACTTAAATAATTGAAATAATTTAATAATTGAAATTTTTTATATTTTCAACAATTGATATTAAAGTAGAGGAAAGGCTGGAAAATTACAATAGTGATGTAATATATTCCTTATTTTGAATTATTTCAAAAAAATTGAATTCTAAATTAGTAGCTGAAAAACATTTTACAATTTATTACTAAAATATATGACCAAGTTCCTAATTTGAATTTTGTTTTTAAAACATTACTTTATACCTGCAGGTGAAGTGTTTTATCTGAAACAGGAAAGTGAGCTGCTTATCCCGGATGAAGGTGAGAAAAATTTATTGTATTAACCTTTCTATGTTGTATTTTATTTATTTTTACTTTGTCTATTTGTTAATCGAAACTCACTACACCTTATCCCCTTTGAAGAATTTTTCTTCAGTTATTAATGTTTCTAATAACATTTACTAGTTTAGAAAATAATTAAGTGAAAGAATGAACGCTAAAACAAAAACTGTTGCTTACAAGTTTAACTATTTTCTTTTGTTACAGTTCCTACAGTTAACATCAAAGAAGAAAAGGAAGAGCAACTTTATTATGGTAAAAAAAATATTGCATTAAAATTAACACATTTTAAGTAAATTATTTCAATAATGATCAATATACTCAAAAATAATTGGAAGCATATTGGAACGAAGCACATTCAATAACAGATAGATCTTTGTTCAATCAAGAAAATTGTTGTTGTTAATAAATAATATTTTCACAACAAATATATTCCATATCTTGAAGATATTTTGTTGCTCGCTGGTTTCAAGTTAAAATATTTACATCTTTCTAATAATTTTTTGTAAGTTTATATTTATGTAATCTCTTGAGTTAATCCTGTGTCTTTTCTTAACTTTCAGATGTAAATAACAGGAATGTTTCTATAGAGGAAGAAATGACAATTGAAACTGAATCAGCTGGTAAGTTTTTGCTTTTAAGGCATTTAAAAAAAATATTGTATTCCATAAGATTTGGGTGACATGAATAATATTTAAAAATTATATTACTATTTGTTTTCTTCCTTGTCTATTTTATTTAATTTTCTTATCATCATCATTTTAAGGTATGATGAAATATAGATAGCATTAGAGAAAGTACAAGAATGGTCCCACTCCCTTGGCTTCCTTGGTTCTTTCGTGCCTTTCTTTCCTTTGTTTTGCATTGAGGACTCACAAGAGTACCGGTAGAACTTTACCAGTTCATAGCTTATGCCCCTACTCTTTGGAGACGGGAATAATTTTGTTTTGACACATCAAGGAGGATTCGTTTATGCAGGATAGAATACACCCTCTTATTTCATACCTTCAAGCATTAAACAACAGGTTGTCATCTCTTCGGTATTAAGATTCTTAAGGATCTCTCATTGTCTTAAGGAGACACTTTGGTCGCTTATCAGTTGTTGAGAACTACCGCAATCAAATGCTACCTCATCCCTTTGTTTATTTTTATTTGAAAATACTAACATCATGATTACTAGGATCTGAGTTACTGTCTTAGGTTTAAGACTGGCTACAACAGATAAATGATTATTCTGCTATCAATCTTAATGACCCATTGGGACCTGCTAACCCTTCAGAGGCTCACCCAGTCTCTACAAGATCGACAGCCTTAATTGGAAGATAAAAGCTAGAGGTTGAGCCAACTAGCTAGTTGTCTCTTCAATTTACTGAACCCATGATCTTTCACTGGTTGCAGTGGTGTAGGTTTTTAAATACTTCATTATTTTTATTTTTTTTATTGCAAAACCAGATTTCCTCAGTCATTGTCAGTTATTTCATGTGCTGGCCAACTGTGGGTCCAAACTCTGGTTGCTTTCCAATTTGGGCATTCAAGTCATTCAAAATCATTTTCAAATTATAGTGTGAGTATTGTAATTGTACTTATTATTATTATTAACTCGGCACTACAACTCAGTTACGAGTCTTGGCCTCCTCCAGTCTTCTCTGTTCTGCGCAGCTGACATCCAGTTCATCACTCCCAGGACCATCTCAGCTTCCGTCTCATCTCTTCTCACATTGTCATTGAGAGGTTCAGTCAAGATCCTCTAAGGGATTGCCTAGTCCTCTATCCCAGCCACGTGTCCAGACCATCGCAGCCTCACAAGCTTCATTGTCAGAACAACATCCTCTTCGTTAAATACTGCATATATTTTGTTGTTTGTTCGCCTTCTCCAGTTCCCGTTGAGATGGACTCCTCCAAAAATTCTTCAGAGGATTTTCCTTTCAAAGACTAATAGGTCCTACTCGATTCTTATACCTGTTGTCCATAGTTTAGGTCCATACAACAGGACTTGGCGGATCAATGTCTTGTTTAGATGGAGCTTGGTATGCCGTGATAGAAGGCGGGAGGTGAACTCTTTGCGGAGGATAAAGTAACACTTGTCGGCCATCAATATTCTTCTCTTCAGTTCTACCTCAGGTGCATTATCTTGAGTGACCAGTGACCCTAAATACGTGAATTGGCCCACTTTCTCAAAGTTGAAGGGACCAACATTGATGCTTTCGCCAGGTTGGGTCCTCTCCTGTGGCCATGTACTTAGTTTTTCCTTCGTTTACCTCTAACCCAAGTTTTCTGGTGGCGTCAGGGATGATGTGAGATCCCTGCTTTTACCAATAATTAATAAACACCATTTATTATAATAATAATAATTATTATTGTTGTTAGAAAAGTTATGAATATTAATGTAAGAAAGAAATTAGTTGACTGTAGGTACTATAATAGGATGTAATTAGTTGGGGGTGCAGTCAAGAAAACACGCAAAAATAGGTGAAACTATTGTATTTTATGTGCCGACGTTTCGACCTACTGTGTAGGTCATCTTCAGGGCTATGAGAAAACAGACATAAACAGAATAGACTGTAAAAATACATAAAATAGAGATACAGAAAAAATAACAAAACGTAGAGATATAAAAAAATTGAGCGAGAAAAAAAAGTGAAGGATATATAATGAAAGGATATATGAATAAAGATGATTACATAGTAGATGTATAGAAAGGTGATAATGCAAAACAAAATACAAAGAGAGAAATGAAGTTAAACAGAAAAAAAAAAAAAAAAATGAAAAAGATATAAATATAATGAGTATGGAAAACTTAGTATAATAAAGATAGAAATGTATTGCAGAGAAAACAATAGTATGAAAATAGACTCATGGGGAGTACCATAAGTGAAATGAAAGAACATGAATTAAAAATATGATACCTAAGAATAAATAGAGAATAATATTGTAGAAAGTAAAGAATAGGAATCTAATGTATGACAGGCGGAGAAGTGAAATATAAATATAAATTTAAAATATAAGTATCAGATGTTATATAAAGGTATACATGTTATATAAAGGTATACACTATACATTATATAACAGATGTTATATAAAGGTATACAGATGTTATATAAAGGTATACAATAGGAATGATGTTATATTATATAAATAAAGATGAAAGTATACAAGGAACTATACATGAGAGATAAAAGATATCAGTAAGTGAATGGAGATATATTATAAAAAATAATGATGTTCTATGAACATGAACTTTTTTATTAAAAACTATGATGGATGCTAAAGTGATGATGGGAGAAATAGGTGTGAAGGAAGGAGATGGAGAAAGATGAAGAGAAGATATAAATAATATGAAACTGTACGAACCCAATAGGAGTGGCTGCTGGGGCAGAAGGTAACTGACGCGAAAAATACGTTATAACGACGGAAGCGCTGACCGCGATCTCTGACGGTCAAAGATCAAAGTAACGAAAAATAAAAAATTCAAAAAAATAAAAATAAAAAAGTAGGGAAAGGGCAATATGGGGACGCCTAAATCATGTGAAAAATAAATAAATAAATTAAAGTAATGAAAAAGGGGCAGTAAAGAAATAAATGACTAAAAAAGAAAAAATAGAAAGATACTGACCGTAAACGGAGAGAAATAATATATTTTTGAAAATTATGGTGTTTTTAGTAAATTAAAAATTTGGGAATAAATTGAGGATAGGTGATGTGAGTCGGACTTAAGGTTGACGGTGGAGGAATCTAGATTGATGTGGATGGTTTCCGAGAGAATACGTTTTTCATAGTTGGGAACGGAAGCTAGGATAGACGTATTATCGAAGTTGAAAATGTGGTTTAAAGATAGGGCATGATCAGAGAGTTTGGATGCGGTTGGGTTATTGGATGAAATGGAATATTTATGTTGGGAAATACGATCTTTAAGTAAGTTTTTTAAATAGCAATCCCATGTTATACAAGCATAATGAACACCAGAAGCAAAAAAATTATGAAATACCAAAAACTTTCTATTGAGTTAAAATCACTTTATCGTTTAGTGAAAGTGTTAATAACTCTAATAGTTATTTCGTCGAATGGTCGAAAAATATGATAACAATAATTATATAGAGAGAAATAATTGATGGTTACATGTGTATCAAATTTTTTTGCCAAGCAAATGAAGAAAAATACAAAGAATACCATCAATGATTTACATTTATCTTTAAAACTATGGAACTAGATGAATGAACAGCCACATTGGAATAAAAAACATATATTTATTTATATATACACACACACACACACCCACATTAAAACGTATCATTCATTCATCAAATGAAAAAATTTTAACTTATCAGACTATTTGCGTTTTTTGGGGATTTGAAAGGATATTATGTGATTGAATAATATGGCATTTGAAGCTTGAAAGATTATTGGAATGACGAATAGAAGAAGGTATTGAGTTTCAAAGGGACGAGGATCAGATAATGTATAATAATTTAATAATGCTATATATAAATCTGAGAGCCGATAAAGGGTGTTATGGGAGTGGACCAAGGTTTTGAATTCAAGGAGATCGGAAATGTATTATGGCTGGCGGGATTGAATATATTGGTAAAGAAAGGAAGCTAGGAAGTACTTATGATGGTAGGAAAGGTAGAGGAACTTCAACTTTTCATAATATTGAGTGATAGGGGTGTCTCTTGAGATCCCAAAAATGAAGTGAATGAATTTAACATTCGTTCATAACATCAAGATTCCCAGAAGTATGTCCATACACTAATAGTCCAAATGAGATAAAATTAAGGAAGTAACTAGAAGTCAGCAAGTTTCAAATGGGAACAGGTGACGGCCGTAATTCAGGCGCTTTAAGGTGCAAAAGGTACGACTGTAATTTCAGAGATATGGTTTTTCCAGGGGAGGGTTTGAATCAAAAATAATTCCCAGATTTTTTATGGTTGGGTAGAATTTGATAGTATTATAATGTATATAGGTATATATTATTTGCACTGCCCATGTAAATAAGTGTTTAGGTCAAATTTGTCCAGAGAGTTAATTGTATTGAGGGAATCAGAGCTATCTTTGTTGAATCACCACTTTTTTCTAAACACTGACTATTTGTGTAATTGGTTGTTTCCTGTTCTTATTTTACATATTATTTTCATGTCAACAGGAGTAGGAGCGGTTACTCATATTAAACAAGAAACATATGTAAAACATGAAGAACTGCTTCTTTCAGATGAAGGTAATAAATATGTATATCATTTTTTGTAGAGGAAGCTTAATATTAGTACAAAAAAAATAACTTTCAAAAATAAAACATTTCAAATGTAATTTATTTAAACCGTTTTTGAATCAATGCTTGAAAGGCGGTACTTTATACATTTTCATGTTTGTCTTGGTGGAAAGATAAATTTGTCTTCTTTATTAATTCTAAAGTAAAGTGTAGATCTGGAGACGATGAATACGCTGTCTTATATTTCATAATAAATAGACATATTAAGATCTGATTTTTCCCAATCCCAATTACCTTAGTTTCCACATTAAAAACTTTTAATCCAGACAGAAATTGGTAAAATATCTAGGCCATGTAATATTATTTATTTATTGTATCTTATAAATATAATTTGTAAGTAAAAAGAAGAATGTAAGACAATTTTTAGGTAAAATCAATTTTTATAAAAAAATTATAGAAATCTGCTCTTGGGACTAAGATCTTTGTTTGATTTATTAAAAAAAGATACAGATGGAAAAAACCACAAGCAGAGCCTTATGTTTCAAATCTGGTGTAAAATACAAACAATTATCAGTCGACGTTTCGCCTATTCAGGGATTATCAAGACACAAAAAAGAGTACGTTCAATCACATCTCAAAACAGAAGTGCAATACATCCCAACAAATAATCGCTCAAAAAGGCTCATAACCTGAGACCGCACCTCCACCCCAAGACATTCAACCCAAAACTGAAAAGCAGGTGATATGCAAACAGCTGGGAAGGTTATAGAATCAGCTGATCACTAACATACATCAAGTAATGTTAACCCATACAATTTTCTACATATTACCAAAATTAGCAAGATTTAACTTTTAAAATATTCAATCCTTCAGAATAAAATTGGTTTAAATTTCTACAATCTGTTTTAAAATTAACTGCAATGTCAATCTTATGCGCAATCTGCATCGCCTCGAACATTTTTCTTCTAGAGCTATCACTCTCCTTATAAATCACTCTAGCATTACCAAAATCAAATTGATGCTTACAGGTTTTAGTATGCTGGGACAATGCTGTGTTAGGTTCCTTGCCACCAATATTCTTACAATCATACTGATGCTGATACATTCTTCTGTGCAGCAATTGTGATGTTTCACCAATGTATATCTTAGGACATTGCAAACAGCTAATCCGAAGGCGTCGACTGATAATTGTTTGTATTTTACACCAGATTTGAAACATAAGGCTCTGCTTGTGGTTTTTTCCATTTGCATTCTAATAAAATTTAATATTTCGTTTTGAGTTTTGGCTCTATTTTATTAAAAAGATACAGAATTCATTGGGCTGATGATTCCCAACAATGATAGAATTAAACTTTGCATGTGTTCCCCACCAGTCCTTGCAATTTTTTATCCAACAAAGAAGATTTATACTCACACAGATGCAAGGGGAGAAGGAACTGGGAGCAATTTTAAAACAAGAAGCTGAAAATATTCTATTACATCCAGTGTTTTGAAACTATCTGATGGTCAAAGAAAGAAAATTTAATATTTAGAATTTTAAGCAATTAAGGAACCCCCATCGTATGTTGGCAACATTTATTAATCGGAAGAGAATTTACGGTAGCGTCTGATCACAAGCCGTTTTTGAAGGTTAAGTCCAGACCTGATCCAGGTTTAGGAAATCTAATTTTATACCTAACATAATTTAATTTTAATATCCTTTATCTCGCAATCCGATACTTGTAACCCATGAAACAGAGGATACAATCGAAAGTACATACGTTGTCGATTTAAAAGAATTAAGAGCATATAAAAGAATTAGAACAGACAATGACATAATATACAAATTAAAAAATCGTTGAAAGAAAATTTTCATTTCAGATATTTTAGCGGCTGAATTAATAGATAAAAAACATAAAAAAATTAGGTACATTGGTTTGAAGAATATTATTGATTCTATTAAGAAATTTTATCAGTTCAAGTATATGGATAAAAAGATAATGGAGTATTGTGACAAATGCATTATTTGTATGAAGAACAAAGCATGGACAAAAAAAATGGGTCTTTTATCGAATCAAGATCCTCCAAAGGCACCATTTGAATCATGCTCAAAATGGTGCTTCCCCTGTTGTAGATGATTTTTTTTTTTTGCAGCGTTATTGTTGTCAGAACTTTGACAACCTCAACCAGCATCAGCCTCTAAGTCAGGCAACTCAAACCTCCCAACCCAAGCTCTGAGAACCCCGAACTAAGCCTCATACATCTGTTCCTAAGTCCGTACTTCCATGTCAGCAAATTCCTTCCCATTATCTACCCTGAAGAGTCAAATTACCACCACAACATCCTAATCCGGTTCCATGTTATCAGACCACTCAAACTAACTCCTTAGTTTCTATCCATATTCATTGAAATAAGAACCAGCTCCTCGGGTTCAGCTGTCTCCCAATTAACCATTCAATTATTTTCCACTCATAGAATAAAACTTTACATGTGTTCCCCACAATTTATAAGCAATTTTTTATCCAATAAAGAAGATTTATTTTATCTTTATCTCGTAATGAATATTGAAACCAGAACCAACTCTCCTTTATATGTCAATTATCCACCCCTACCTCCAGATCTATATACAACTTATATACAAATTCCATCCCGTCATCCTTCCTGAGAGATCTTCAAGAAACCATCAACCTACGGCCTGCATAACTGTCATGACAGACTTTACATGTTTCTACGTTACAAAGAAATATATTTTGCTTTACGGACTGAAACACACATTTTGATATACTGGACTAAAGCTTATTTAGATCAGTTTACCCAGGCAATACTTCACATGCCGATCTTGCATTTTCATCCATAAAGCGTTATTCCTTCCACTCTAACTGATTCTATTACATCAATCTTAGTAACCATAGCAACTCGTCCTATCTATATCACTCTTTCAACTGTATACTGTCCTGGTAATTATGTTTCTTATATATAGCCTTCTAGAATCCCTCTTTAAATCTCGTTAACTCCAATTCATTGCTGGGTTAGACTACAATGTTTTACACCAATGATGGGATTGTCGAACAAGACTAACTAGAAACAGATAGTAGAAAATTCAAACTTTAATTATCCTAACTGCTGACAAAACATGATCGATAATGAGGTCGCAGATTTTAATTATCCACTCCTTAATGAAACCAATTTCTGATGGAGAAAAAGGACAGTTATTTGCTGAAACAACATTACACCAGACCAACAGTTTAGATTTTGAACACCCCGTTCCACTATCATGATGTGGTGGGCGCTGTTTCCTCTGCATTGGAATGTGGATTGTTCTCCCGAACGATTGTGCTCCCGCCTTTCTTGACATGGAACAGGCTTTTGACCGAGTCTAGGACTCGGGATTCCTTTACGAATTCTATAAATTCCTACCTCCTTTACATGCTTTCTCATTATCCAATCCTATCTCACTAACAGGCCCTAAAAATGTATATCCATCCCTATTTTCTCAATATGCTGGTTTCCTCAAACCACTTTCCTTCGGCGAATCCTCTACACGGTTTACACAGCTGACATCCCATCCCACGCTAATACCAACCTTATCACTTAAGCTGATGATACACGTGAATTATCATTTAAAACTAATCCAATTATTACATCCCATACCGCTGGCCTTGAAGAATAGTGTCAAAACTAAAGGATAAAAATAAGTTTCTGCAAATCCTGTCAAGTCACCTTTACACTCAGTCGTAAACCTATGACTCCAGTATCCTTAAATAATATCCTACTGACTCCTGTAGAGGAAATCTGACGCTTAGGATCACATCTTGACAAACGTTTAACTTGAATATACTAGACTGAAAAGACAAGAAACTGTCCCGTTTCTAAAAACATTTACAAGACAAACGCTCTAAGCTTCCAATTAATTACAAATACTCATATACAAGACTGTTATTAGACTTATTTGGGTCTATGGATTAGAGCTTTGGAACTCCACCAAGCCATCATATTCCTCTTGTATCCAATCCTTAATGCTCCTTACTTTGTTATGTATCAATTCATCCATAATGCCCTATTATTTGCTGATTAGGCCTGGACTCCAAGAAAGAAGATGGCCTCTTGACCTCTTAAGTTGGATTTGTTATTGGAGTATAACTACGGGGTAGTTAATTTAGTTTCCTTTATCCATGCCATTATATTTACTTATTATATTATTGTAATACAGTTGGAAATTTTAATAAAAGTAGTTTCTTATATTTCTTCCTATTTATTATTCATAAATTTGTTTACAGTCTAAAAAATGTAAATATAGTTTGACTACCTGAAAGAGAATTGGGCTTAGGCTTAATAAAAAGGGCTTTTGATATTGATTTTAAGAGGAATCAATATGTGAAATAAATAAAAACACCTTGACTTCTGATAGATTTTAAATGTGAATTCCACGATTCTTGACTGCTCTAAGATCCCTAAGTGGGTATTTTACAAAGTAGTCACTTTTCACTACGAATTATCTTTAGATAAGTTATCCTCTTGAAAGACAGAGCAACATAGTCTCCACTCTGTACCAATTGAACAGTCTAGACAGAATTATATCTAAGCAATATGTTCTTTATATTCCTTTCTGTATCACTTAAAGACTTGAGGAATTTTATAATAAATAAATAGCACATCAAATAACTAACTTAAAATTTATAAGCCAATAATAATTATAATTAGTCAGAAAATGTAGACTCATTCATTTGACCATAATTTACCTGTATAAGATTTTCTACTATCACAGCATTGGCTTTCTACCTGCTCCACGATGGGTTTAAAGCATTAGTGCCTCACCATAGAAGTTCTAAATCAAGAGTTTGGATTCTATTTACCACCAACCCTTGTATTGAGTCTCAAAAATGATCTTAATCACAACTGAAACAGTCTACATTTTCTGATTAATTATAATTATTATTGGCTTATAAATTTTAATTTAGTTATTTGATGTGCTATTTATTTATTATAAAATGCCTAAGAAACTATTAAATTTTAAGAAGTAATTCATTTTTTTTTTCAATTTTAAAAATATAAACTTTTAGATACACTTATTCTGAAACATTTCATCCCATAAGTTTAAGAAGGTTCCAATATCATATGTCACATGTAAAAAAAAAACAGAACTAGATGGGTCAATTATCGATTCAGTGTAAATTAGTTTGATATTGATTTCAGTTTTAATATGAGATATAGTTGAATGCTGTTATGATAGTAGAACATCACTTTGAAAATTAAGAGAAAAATAAAAAACTTGAATGAAATTATAAGTATTGTTTGTGTGTAGGTATAATTACAAGCTTAATAAATAATGATGTATTTTGTATGCATTTTTGGATCATTGATTATATATATAATAATATATGTGCTTTGTTAAAAAAGCACTGTCCTAACTAATTTCTAATCACTAAATGTTTAATAAAATCAATATGACTTCATTTATTAAATTATTTTACGGATGCTTTAATACTTGTTCTCTAATTATACTTCATTGATTTCAGAATATGAAGATAATTGCCAAGGAAGTGAGAAGTTTCAACAATATCCTCAATGCGATTATAAATCGGGAGAATCTGAAACTATAAAAAGGCATATAATGGTACGTCATAAAGAGGAGAAGCCTCATCAATGTCCTCACTGTGATTATAAATCACCAGAATCTGGAAATATTAAAAGGCATGTAATGGCCCGTCATACTGGTGAGAAGCCTCATCAATGTCCTCACTGTGATTATAAATCAGCAAACTCTGGAGATATAAAAAGACATGTAATGGCCCGTCATACATGTGAGAAGCCTCATCTCTGTCATTGCAATTATAAGTCAGCAGACTCAGAAGATATTAAAAAACATGTTATGGCCCGTCATACAGGTGAGAAGCCTCATCAATGTCCTTACTGTGATTATAAATCCGCAACACCTGGAACTATGAAAAGACATGTATTGTCCCGTCATACAAGTGAGAAGTCTCATCAATGTCCTCACTGTGATTATAAATCGGCACAATCTGGAGATATAAAGAAACATGTAATGGCCCGTCATAAAGGGGAGAAACCTCATCAATGTCCTCACTGTGATTATAAATCATCAGAATCTGGAGCTATGAAAAGACATGTAATGGCCCGTCATAAAGAGGAGAAACCTCATCAATGTCCTTACTGTGATTATAAATCAGTACAAATAGTACATATCAAAAGACATGTTATGGCCCGCCATACAGGCGAGAAGCCTCATCAATGTCCATACTGTGATTATAAATCATCAGAATCTGGAAAGATTAAATTACATATTATGGTCCATCATACAGGTGAGAAGCCTCATCAATGCCCTCACTGTGATTATAAATCAGCAGAATCTTCAAATATTAAAAGACATGTATTGGCCCGTCATACAGGTGAGAAGCCTCATCAATGTCCTCACTGTGATTATAAATCAGCAAACTCAGGAGATATAAAAAGACATGTAATGGCCCGTCATACATGTGAGAAGCCTCATCTCTGTTCTTACTGTGATTATAAATCAGCAGACTCAGGAGATATGAAAAAACATGTTATGGCCCGTCATACAGGTGAGAAGCCTCATCAATGTCCTCACTGTGATTATAAATCTGCAATACCTGGAACTTTGAAAAGACATGTAATGGCCCGTCATAAGTGAGAAGTCTCATCAATGTCCGCACTGTGATTATAATTCAGCACAATCTGGAAAGATTATAAAACATATTATGGTCCGTCATTGATGTCCTCTTTAATGATTTTACATCAGTATTATCTGGAGATTTGAAAAGACATAATAGCCCAGCATACAGGCAAGAAGCCTGTATAAGCAGTGTTCTCATTGTCTCTTCTCCAGCTGATTCCGCGTGGATAGAGGTCTTTGGTGATTTCTGGTTTGATGAGGTTTGCCTTCAAAACATGGCTGTTTACTGCATGAAAGTGGGTTTGCTCCAGATGGTCGACAACCAGAGGCAGGATGGGACTTATGACAGAGGAGAATGGGTTATTTGTCCAATACTTTAGGGATGAGCTTCTTAATCAAGCTGGGATAAGTTGCCCATCCAGAAAATACCCCTTTTGTTTAAAACTGGATAAAGTTGAGCGTATTCCTTCAAGATCTTGATTAGTTCTAGAAGGGGTTTTTTATGGATCCTATGACCACTAGCGGGAATGTGGTTGGAATATTGGACAAAAAACATCAGAGGATCTAACATGAATTGTTTGATGAAAAATTTCAATTGACTTTCGTTTACCAAACTGGTCTTCTGCTAATCTGCTAGGAGGTAAATGCATAATTTGTTAGTGGGAAGAGTGACATTTGGTGATTTGGATGTTATATGTTACCAAAGGGTTAACTTTAAAATCCTTGCCCTTAACATAAGTCCGTAGAAGACACTTGAGAGTGGAAACTTCGACGAGATGTTTTGGCAAAGGTGAATATGTGAGGCCTAGATATTGCATCCATTGAAGGGTGAATTCTAGCTCTGATTTTCTTAACTAGACAACAAATCATAAACATGTCTTAACTTGCAAAATTGAGCAGTGTGTATGCAGAAAGAGAATTTCCCCTAGGTCCCCTGATTAGAGTGGTGAATGTTCCGAGTAGAATATTGCTGTTAAAACATAAGAACTGCTGGCTAGAACCGCAACCAATGAGAAACTTTTCTTACTTCTTCGGTGTATCTTCATCTTTCTTTGTGGTTACAAGATCTCTATGAACCAAGGTGTGATTGGGTTTCCTGTGCTGGCGTTAATGATATTTGGTCAACAGTTCTTAGTGTAATGGCCCATTGTGAAGACATTTAAAGCGTATGGACCATACGGTCTTGTTGGTTTGTGTCTCCATGAGAAGGTTGATAGAGTGATATGTATTGTACTGGGCAGAATAATAAGAGTCCTCACACTTGGCTAAACTGAAATCTCTTGTACTGCAGACATTGACTGGATTTTGATTTAAATTCCTGTGATTCTTTTAATTGGATTAATGGAAAGACACAACATTATACTTTGAGGGATTCCTGTTTGGATAAGTATGTTGAGGGCTTATGGATCCAATCCGCCCGATTTAGTCCATCGGCCTAATTTAATCAATGAATTTCAGGTTTTATAATAATTTTTTTCCAATCTTTTGTAGTGAACAAAATGGCAAAACCAAGAGCATACTTAACTTCAGCATTGTTTTAAAAAGTAACTTATTTATTAAAAATAACATTGTAATTTTATATTGTGCCTATGTTTAAATGTTTGAAAAAAAATGTTATTGAAATTAATAAAGTTTATTAAATACCTTATGCCTTCACTGAACATCATAATTGTCAGAATAATTTTATATTCTACCACAGTTTTTATATGAAACGAAATTTAATATGTCATCACCAATATTTAAAAGCATAAACCAATTCTTGTTTTGGGATTATCTTTGAATCGCAAGAGCATGTAAAATAAAAGTATTATAAAATAATTACACTTACCTTTTTCATTGTTTTCACATTAACTCCTTTGAAATAAGTAGCTGAACAATGGAAGATCCATAATTAACTAAATGCCGACAAATATATGCTAATTAATAAAAAAGTAAGCTAGTTGGTACATAGTAGTGGGTGGGGAGGTTTGGAGTATTGCCTGATCCCGTCGCATCTTATCCTATGTAGGTATTCTTGCGTATTTCAGTCATTTTTGTTTTTAGCCCAGGAGATTTTTGTTCAAAGGTTTCGATCTGGATCAAACGATCAATTCCTTACAAGCTCGCCTCCAGGCTAAATTACCTGGCTTCAAAAGTATATGGAGTATGACAAAATCCGACGAACAAGGTAACAAACGAACACTAAGCAACATTGTAGTTACGACTGACTACAATGTCACTCTAGAACAAATTTCCAAACTGGGCCCTATAGAGATTATATGGGGTAAAGTGTGGAAAAAATGAAAAACATTACCGGCTCCAGGCAATGACATTCATACCAGGAATTCGGCCACACAAAACATTATTGCGGGCGCATAATTTAATGCGTTCGCTGTGGTGAAAACCACGAAACTGAAAATTGCCCAAACCCCCCCCCCCCATGTGCGCAAACTTTGGAGGGCCTCATATCGGAATTGCGAAAAAAGAATCCAACTTATTACAAATAAAGTTCAGAATAAAATTGTTGTCAGTCAAGACAACAAACACTTAAATCAGCAGGCTACTAATAGTGCCATAAAATCCGACCCGCGGCGACCTGTGGTCTAGTGGTTAGCGTAACAAACTACTAAACCCAAGTTCGCGGGTTCGTAGCCCGGCAGGTGGCCCTAGGATTTTTTAAAGGGAGTAAAAAATCCTTAGTTACGCCGTCCTTCGGAAGGGACGTTAAACGGGGGTCCCGAGCCTGTACGATGTCAGGTACTCGTTAAAAATCCCTATCCTAATAAAACCTGGATAGGCAAAATTTAGAGCTCCCACTGTAGCATCGTCCGATTAGCCATAGCAGCATAAAGTGACGTTAAATGAACAAACAACAAACAAATCCGACCCGCATTCATATGCCGGTGTCACCTTCTCAGAAGTTATCCCCCCCCCCCCAACAAAATCCTAATCAGGACGAAAAACCCACATGGGCTCTCGAGCTCATCAACATGTTCAAGGACATGAAAGAAATGTTCATGGCATTAATGGGCACACTTAACGTAGTGCTACAAAATGTTTTCATGAACAAACATGGATAGACATTATATAATTAATTACAACATAACAGGCCTCGTTAAGCGAAAGCTCGAGCTAGAAACCCTTCTGGCCTCTTATAGGTCGTCCGTTGTGGCACTCACGGACACAAAACTCAACAGACAAACACATATACACTTTACAGGATATCACACATACAGACTAGACGCACAAAACGTTCATGGAGGTGTAGCGCTATTAGTGCGTAACGACGTCCCCTCCAGACTACTAAACAACACCACACTCAATGATGACGAACACTCAGCAATCACAGTACTTGTCAGGCTCAAACACAATAACATAATCACATGCATTTACAGAAGACCGAATGCCAAACTAGACACTATCAAAACGAAAGTGAAAGACAACACATCATCATGGGAGACCTAAATGCCAAACGCCGCACATGGAACTGTACGAAACCTAACGCACTAGGTAACCATTTAGCAATAACAAAATACACAATCATACACCCTAACGCATACACTTACAGACATTACTCAAACCCAGCATACACTTCCACTAGGGTGTCCCTTAAATTTCAATGTCAATATATTTTTACGCATACCTTCTAAAAACTTTTGTATTGACCTAATATAGTACAGAAATAAATATTAGCCCGATTTATAAACGATAACCCGTGCCGACTTGAGTTTTTAACTTGTCCATACAAGTTGCGCGGGTGCAGCGCTGCGACCTGTTACTGCGAGTTTCAATTGTCATTTCATACGTGATTTCTAACATTATTAGTGCGTTGTTGTTTATTGTGTGAAGATGTCTGTGGAATTACGAAGTGATAAACAAAATATTTACCTTATCGGACTGCCAAGCCACCAGATAAATGGTGCAAAATTACCATCTAATCGACAAGTTCTCGCCGTTTTATATTTGAAAGTGCGAATCTTGTTATAAGAGAGTGGACTATATTTTGGGAAAAAGCCAGAATTCCTACGAAGGCATTTCCTAACTGCGTGAAGAAACTTGTTGATTTAAATTATGTTTGGAGGGAGCTGCAAAAAAACTGTAAGAAAACTCAGGTGACGTTCAAGAACCGTGAAAATAATTTTGTAAAAGACCTTGATAACTTATTTGATATTGCACATGCTCATGCATTTGACAGAATGAACATAGCGGAAGACAAAGATTTTTTAAGGAAACAGAGAGAGGCAGGTCGACCGGGATGCTTAGGTGGAATTGACAAAAAATTGGCGGAGAAAGAAGAACGAGTTAGGCAAAGACGATAGGAAGAAGAGGAAAGAAAGGTAAAACAAAGAGAGTTATTGGCTGTTGCACCTACTTCTTCGATAGATAGCTTGGAATGTCTGGAGAATTCGGATGAGGAACAGATTTCGAACTGGGAACTTAGTACTCAGATTCCTTGCCCTGAAAAAAGTTCTAAAAGAGGCACGAAAAGTTTCATAACTCCTAAACTGGTAGCAGTTTTAGATCGATGCCAATTAAGCATAAGAGACTCAGTTTACATTCTCCATGCGGTTTTAGAAGCGCTTGGTCTGAACATCGATGATTTTCCTATTACCAAATCTTCAATACAGCGAATTCGTACTCAGGCGAGAAAACCCAGGGCAGAAGCAATAAAAACTGACTTCCAGAATAATTTGCCTGACGTAGTCACAGTCCATTGGGATGGAAAACTATTACCTGAATTGGATGTACGAAGTTCAAAAGAAGAACGCTTGCCAATTCTTGCTTCATTTGACGATAGAGAACAGCTTCTTGCAGTGCCAAAATTAGAGAGTTCTTCTGGAAAACATCAAGCTAAAGCCAGTTCAACTGCACTCTTTGACTGGAACCTCCATGATAAAGTACAGATAATGTGCTGCGATACAACAGCTTCAAATACTGACCGTTTCAGTGGAGCTTGTGCTATTTTGGATAGCACAAGCATATTTATCATATTATTCATCATATTTATGAGTTGGTCCTTAAAGCTGTTTTTGAAACCAAGGTAAAGCAAATTACAAGTAGCCCAGATATACCAATTTTCAAAAAGTTAAGAGATAATTGGAAAAATATTAACACCGATAATATTGAGCCACCTCTGAATTTCGTGAAAGCACATATTGCTGAGACAAAAATTACATCTTTGTTAACTTTTTATAAGACTGAACTGGAAAAAACTTTTATTAGAGACGATTACCGCGAATTGGTGGAACTATGCGTTGTGTTCTTAGGAGGAGATACAGAGAATAAACTAAAACTCAGGCCCCATGGAGCTTTGCATCAAGCGCGATGGATGGCGAGAGCGCTCTATTCTATAAAAATATGTTTGCTTCAATCGCAACTTAAAATTACTGCAAAGGACAAAAATGCTGTACAAGATGTTTGCTTATTTATCGTCACCTTGTATACTAAACCTTGGCTCGAATGCACAGTGGCAATTAAAGCACCTAACCAAGACTTATGCTTTTTGAAAGCTCTAAAAGAATATGAAAAAGTAGACGCGACAAGTTCCAATAAGCAAGTTTGTTCATCATTTACAAGTTTTATTGTTATTTACAACTGTATTACAATAATACATCAAGTAAATAGGCTATGTGATACGTAATGACATGAGTTAATCCCAAGTAGAGAAACTACCCACTGGTAGTACTGAAATCACTAGTTCAACTAAGTAGGTCACGTGGCCATCTTCTTTTCAGACGCCTCGGAGGATTATCGGGAATCGAAGAGGAAGCTAGGTTTGAAACTAGAGGGTTTGAGTGGGAATGAAGCTTATGAAAGGATAGATACCGGGTTCGGGCCAAATCACCAACAAATGGGATATTTAGGTCGTAATGGATGACTTTATTCTTAACAGAATAAGGAGCGTTGAGGATTTTACGAAGGATTTTGGGTTGTAGGGATCGGATACGAGAGGAATTCGATGGCTTAGTGGAGCCCCAAAGCTCTAATCTGTAAGTCCAAATAGGTCGTATGATGGTCATGTAGATGAGTCTTTTGTAGATAATTGGGAGGTTAGAGCGTTTGTCGAGTAAGTGTTGAAGTAGTCTGAATATGTAGTCTGAAACGTCGAGCGGTTTCTCGTCTTTTCAGTCTAGTATGAGGATTCCAGGTTAATCGTTTGTCGAGATGCAACCCTAAATATCGGATCTGTTCTACAGGCACCAGTAGGGTATTATTAAAGAATACTGAAGGGCAGGAAGTCATTGGTTTACGACGTAAGGTAAAAGTGATTTAAGATCAGTGATATGGGATTGGAGGAAAGTGCTTTATAGAGTTAACTTGGCCCAATTAGTAGTTCCAGAAACCTGTAATGAGGCTTTAAATAGCCCACAAGCTGCAGAATGGCACGATGCCATTCAAGAAGTTTGAAGAAGAACCACAAAACAACACTTGGAAGTTATGTGACTTAACTCAAGATAAATCCTGTTTGTGGGTTCCAAATGAGTTTTTAAGATTAAATACTTACCGAATGGTGAGATTGAACGTTTTAAAGCAAAGCTATGCGCTCAGGATATACAAAAACAGAAGAAATCGACTTCAATGAAACTTTTGCACCAACCGCACGATATGATACGTTAAGAATTTTATTTGCAATTGCAGCCCAAAGAAATCTTAAAATGAAACAGTTTGATATTAAAACTGCATTCTTTTATGGAACATTAGAAGAAGTTTAAATAAAAGCACCAGATGGAATAGAAAATCAGGATAACAAATTTTGTAAACCTCATAAATCGCTTTACGGACTTAAACAAAGTTCAAGTTGGAATCGCCACTTTATTGAAGTTTTTAATTCCCTTGGCTTCAAACAAGGGGAACCTGACAAATGTGTTTTTCATGCAACAATTAAGGCACATCTTTTTATATTGGCTTGTTATGTGGATGATGGAGTCATATCTTTCAATGAAACTGTCTTGCATGAAGTAATTAAAAATTGAAAATTACACTTTGAGGCAACTGATGGTGATGCTCATCAATTTATTGGGATGGAAATAAAACTGAAACAAGATGGCTCATTCAACATCCATTCATATGGCTATATACAGCGAATCTTAAAGCGCTTTAATTTTGAAGACTTTAAACCTAACTCCGTTCCAGCTGATCCGGGTACAGTTTTAAGTAAACAGACTATACCATTAGATGAAAAAGTACCTTATCGAGAGGCTTGTTTGCAGTCAGTCTAGTCAGTAGATTTCAAGAAAACCCCGGTCAAGCAAACACAAGACCTAGGTATCATGTACTCATTTGACCCGAACGAGATATTGATTGCTGAAAGTCAACTTCAGGATTTCAAAATGACTAGTGGTACAGTCTCATGGGCCAGTAGACTGGAGTCAACAGTTTCAACATATACTACTGAAGCTGAGTATGTGGTAGCTTCTGCAGCTGTCTAAGAAGCTATATGGCTCAAGCAACTTTTGTGTAACATTAATATGTTTCAAAGTGAAAGTGTTCCCTTGTTGATTGGTAATCTAAGCGCTATTAAATTAATTAAATACCCTGTATTACACAAGCGCACAGAGGATATCGATATTTGTTTTCATTCTGATAGGGAAAAATATGAAATTAAAGAGATAAGTATCTCATGTGTTGCCACTGAAATAAGGAAATTCTTTTAGGGTGATTCCGCATTTCTAATATATCACAGTATATCAACACTTTTCTATGGTAACATCCAATATTTGTCCTGATACTTTCACCCGAAAAATCGGTTAAGTACACACTTTATTACTAATACTGAGGGGTCTGGTGGTTAGCGTAACAAACCAGTAAGCCCAAGATCGCGGGTTTGTAGCCCGGAAGATTACCCTAGGATTTTTTAAATGGAGTAAAAAATCCTTGGTTATACGGTCCTTCCCATGGGACGTTTTAACGGGGGTCCCAAGCCTGTATGGTGTCAGGTACTCGTTAAAAATCCGAATCCTAATTAAACATGAATAGACAAAATTTAGAGCTCCCAATGTAACAGCATCAGATTAGCCATAGCAGCATAAAGTGACGTTAAATGAACAAACAACAACTAATATTCAGTATTCCTCAGCCTTATGCAAACATTTTAACTTTCTTTTTGTTAATACATAATAATACTTTACTATAATAATATAGTGAGGTTTTATTCCATACTTTTAGCTCCTTACTCAAAGTAACAAAGACTTATATTCGTAACTATACTCGGCAGGCACTAGGTAAATGGTACATGGATATCGGGTGCTTTGTAACTAGTATGTTATGGCAGATACACAGTACAGAATACCGAGTACCAAGTACTTAGTACCTATCAGAGAACACCAATTATCAAGTGTCGAGAACCAAGGATCCAGTATCACTTAGTGATCAACTAATCACACATTTTTTACATTAGCATCTGAATATTAACTATAAAATTATTGTTACAGTTTATCATTGTAATAAACACTTTAGGTCCAGGAGGGGGTACAATAAAAGCTAATAAAGTAGTAATTTATTCATATTTACTCAATATATAATATTGACCTTGTAAGTTGGTTATATCGATACATCAACCTCATTATGATTTAACATATTCATTAAATAACTCTCATAGATATCAGTGTAATTAACTGTATGAACTGCCAAAACATGTTTTTTTATAGATCCGGATTGTACTGATTTATAATCACAGTGAGGACATTGATGAGGTTTCTCCCCTGTATGACGGGCCATTACATGTCTTTGCATATTTCCAGATTGTGCTGATTTATAATCACAGTGAGGACATTGATGAGGTTTCTTCCCTGTATGACGGGCCATTATATGTCTTTTCATATGTTCAGATCTTGCTGATTTATAATCACAGTGAGGACATTGATGAGGCTTCTCACATGTATGACGGGCGGTAACATGTTTTTTTAAATCTACAGAATTTACTGATTTGTAATCACAGTCAGGACACTGATGAGGCTTCTCACAGGTATGACGGTCCATTACATCTCTTTTTATATCTAGAGAATTTGCTGATTTGTAATCACAGTGAGGACGTTGATGAGGTTTCTCACATGTATGAAGGGCCATTACATGTCTTTTCATATGTTGAGATCTTGCTGATTTATAATCACAGTGAGGACATTGGTGGGGCTTCTCACATGTATGGCGGACCATTACATGTCTTTTTATACTTTTAGAATTTGCTGATTTATAATCACAGTGAGGACATTGATGAGGCTTCTTACCTGTATGACAGGCCATTACATGCCTTTTCATATTTCCAGATTGTGCTGATTTATAATCACAGTGAGGACATTGATTAGGTTTCTCCCCTTTATGACGGGCCATTACATGTCTTTGTATATTTCCCAATTGTGCTGATTTGTAATTACAGTGAGGGCATTGATGAGGCTTCTTATCTTTATGATGGACCATTATATCCCTTTTCATAGTTCCAGATTCTGCCGATTTATAATCACATTGAGGATATTGTTGGGACTTCTCACTTCCTTTGCAATCATTTTCATATTCTGAAAGCAGTAGATTAGCATTAGAACAAGTAAATAAATGAAACAGATAATTAAGGCATCAGTAAAAAACTTAATAAATGAAGTCATATCTACGTCATTGATTTTATTAATTAAACAGAAGCTTGCATTGCTCTCAATGAAGACAGGCTTCTCAATGTCATACATAGCTAGGATCGGGGAACTACAAAAAAAGTTCTTGATCATACTGAAACTTAATCACATTCATCTGAACACTAGAATTTAACATTTTTCTTCAATAAACAATGCAATGTATCCAGTTTGACAGCACTGTGTTCTATGTACTTCAAATAAAAGTACTTGTCTGAGGGCCTCTGGAGTTTTTGTGAATTGAAATGAAATTATCTTGGCCGGGTAACACTTTATTCTTCGAAAACAGTACAAGTAAATATAATGGCATGGATAAAGGAAAGTAGAGTAACTACCCAGTAGTAATACTCTAATAACAGATTCAACTTAAGAGGTCACAAGGCTATCTTCTTTCTTGGAGTTTGGTCCTAATCAGCAGCAAATGGGGCATTGAGGTCATTATGGATGATTTTATTCATATCAAAGTAAGGAGCATTAGGGATTGGATACAAGAGGAATTTAATATCTTGGTGGAGCCCCAAAGTTTCTACTCCATAGGCCCAAATAGGTCTTATAACGGTCGTATATATGAGTCATAGTTAATTGGAAGCTTAGAGCGTTTGTCATGTAAATGAGATAATGAGAAAGTATGTAGGGGGTAGAAATATATAGAATTTGTAAAGCGATCCCCGGTACCAGGCTCGGTCAAAAGCCTGTTCCATGTCAAGAAAGGCAGCCGAACAAAATAATCCATATTCTAATGCAGAGGAAACAGCGCCCATGATAGTGGAATAGGATGTTTGGAATCTAAACTGTTGATCTGGTATAATGTTTCAGTGAATAACTGTGCTTTTTCTTCGTCAGATCTTGACCAGACGTTGGTTTCATTAAGGAGTGGATAATTAAAATCTTTAAACTTTAAGAGCTTTTTGGTAGTCATCCATCATGTTTTAACGGTAGCTGTAAGATTTTCAGTTAAGATAAATAAAGTTTGAATTTGCTAATATCTGTTTCGAATAGGTTATGTTCAACAATCCCATCGTTGGTGCTTAGCATTGTAGACTATCAGTTGGAGTGGAACGGAATAATGTTCAATCGATGAAAATGCAAGATCTATATCATGTGAAGTATTGTCTGGGTAGCCTAATCACTATGTGATTTAGTCCAGTGTATCAAATAGTGTGCGGTGAATGAAGTGTATTTCAGTCCATAAAGCAATATCTATTTCTTTGTAATGGAGAAATATCCCAAGTTCCTCACAGTTATTATGCAGGCCATAAGCATTCCACAAAACGAAGGGGCTTTATGCTCATCATAGGCGACTAAGCGGAAATTCAGTTTTCAGGATTTTGATGAGTATGAATGTAGGTTGATGAGTGGTTTGATGGTTTCTTGAAGATCTCTCAGGAAGAATAACAGAATGGAATTTGTGTATAAGTTGTATATAGATCTGGAGGTAGGGGTGGATAATTTACATAAAAAGGAGAGTTGGGTGAGAGCTGAACCCGAGGAGCTGGTTATAATTTCAATGACTATAGATCGAAACTAAGGAGTTAGTTTGAGTGTTCTGATAACATGGAACAGAAATAGGATGTTGTGGTGGTAATTTGACTCTTAAGGGTAGATAATGGGAAGGAATTTGCTGACGTTGAAGTAGGGATTTAGGAACAGATGTCTGACACTTGGTTCGAAGTTTTCAGAGCTTGGGTTGGGAGGTTTGAGTCGCCTGACTTAGAGGCTACTGGTGGTTCGTTGAGCACAAACAATGATACCATTAAAGTTGACGATCAAAGCACTTTTTGATTATTCTTTGTCTATTATATTTTGGAGTTGGTGTGGAACTGGTTTGGTATCATCCAAGTGAATATTTTCTAGAGGATTGACGCTTGTGAACTTTATGATTTCTTTGTACTTTCCTCTAAGTAAAGTTATTAACACTAATAAACTAATCATAATAAAAACTTATGTCTTTAAATTTAAGCAAATTTTTTAATTTGATTTGAATGACTCATGCTCATCCACCTCGAGATTAATGAAAACAATAGTTAGACATTTTGCATGCATGTGCCACTTTAGTAAAAAACCAAAAACACCTACAACCCGTGAAGGGTCTGGGGTTCAGTACATAGTAGAGACTGTACTGTTTCTTGGACAACGGTTGTGAAGTGAGGTGATTTGTCATAGATCATGATTAACCACCAGATTTTTCCCCCTTATCTTGGTTGACATTATGAGGCTGGGTGAGCCTCAGGAGGGTCCTAGATCCCATAGGATCTATCTCCGGCTGCTAACAGAATAAATAAAAGTCTTGCCAGCAGCGGGATTTGAATCCATTCCCTATATGTCACTTAAGTATTGTTACAAACACCACACAATAGAAAAGTGTGTCAAGTTTGTGTCATTTTAAAAGTTAATTTTCATAAATTTGCCACAGCATATTCGAATCTTATTAAGAGAAAAACGCAGAGCAAGATCGAAGTGGCATAGAACTCGATACCCAGCAGATAAAACTATCTATACAAAATTAACTAACAAACTAAAAGCAGAAATCAAGAAATTCAAAATTTAATTACCTGGACTGAAAATCTTACAACCACCGACAAAACATTATGGATGACCACTAAAAAACTACTAAAGTTCAAAGAATTTAATCATCCACTCCTTACTGAATCAAATAACTGGACAAGATCTGACGGAGAAAAATCACAGTTATTCGGTCAATACCTTTCCAAAATCTTTCATCCACATCCTGATATTATTAACCCAACTCACATTGAATATATAAAAGAAGCGCTAGATGTTCCCCTCCACCCAAAGCATTCCATCCTACAGAAATGTTGGATATTTCTTTATTTATTCACAGATTACCTTCCCACAAAGCTCCTGGGCCCGACCTCATCACAATTCATATCTTAAAACACCTTCCTAGAAAAGCCATTCTATTCCTTACCTATATATATAATGCTGTACTCCGCTCCACATATTTTCCTGACCTCTGGAAACTATCCATTGTAAAAATGATACCCAAGCCTAAAAAAAACCCAGAATACCCTTCCTCTTACCGTCCTATCTCTGTTCTACCTTGCATGGGTAAAATCATAGAAAAACTCATCCTTAAACGATTGTACCCCATCCTTGATGCAAATCACATAATTCCAGATCACCAGTTTGGATTCCGAGCATCCCACTCCACTATTCAGCAATGTCATCGTGTGGTGGATGTAGTCTCCTCTGCATTAGAACGTGGATCATATTGTTCGGGCGTCTTTCTTGACGTCGAACAGGCTTTCGACCGAGTCTGGTATCCGGGATTGCTCTATAAACTCCATAAATTTCTACCGCCTACCTACTTTCTCGTCCTTCAATCCTATCTCACAAACAGAACTTTCCATGTAAACCACAATAATGTCTATTCATCCCTCTTTTCCCAATCTGCTGGTGTTCCTCAAGGTAGTATCCTTGGCCCAATCCTTTATACAGTTTATACAGCTGACATCCCAACTCATCCTAATACTATCCTTACCACATATGCTGATGATACATGTGTATTATCAGTCAATACCAATCCAGTTATTGCATCCCAAAGCCTTCAATCCCATATCACTGATCTTGAAGAATGGTGCCAGAACTGGAGAATTAAAATAAATTCTCAAAAATCCCATCAAATCACTTTTACCTTATGTCGTAAACCAATGACTTCCTGCCCTTCAGTATCCTTTAATAATATCCCACTTGTGCCTGTAGAACAGATCCGATACTTGGGGTTGCATCTCGACAAACGATTAACCTGGAATCCTCATACAAGACTGAAAAGACAAGAAACCGCCCGACGTTTCAGGCTTCTTCAACACTTACTAGACAAACGGTATGAGCTCCCAATCAATTACAAAAGACTCATCTACATGACCATCATACGACCTATTTGGACTTACGGAGTAGAGCTTTGGGGCTCCACTAAGCCATCGAATTCTTCTCGTATCCAATCCCTACAATCCAAAATCCTTCATAAAATCCTCAACGCTCCTTATTTTGTTAAGAATATTAATAATCCATAACGACCTTAATGCCCCATTTGTTGCTGATCTGGCCCGATCCCGGTATCTATCCTTTCATAACAAACTTCATTTCCACTCAAACCCTCTAGTTTCAAACCTAGCTTCCTCTTCAATTCCCGATAATCCTCCGAGGCGTCTGAAAAGAAGATGGCCACGTGACCTTCTTAGTTGAACATGCGATTTGAGTACTACCAGTGGGTAGTTTCTCTACTTGTCATTATATCATGTCATTATGTATCACTCAGCCAATTTACTTGTTGTATTACTGTAATATAGATGTAAATAGCAATAAATAAATAATAAAAAAAAACAAAAAAACAATTTTCATAAAGGTATGACATAAATTTACTAGTCAGTGTCATAGCGATTTGGGCATGAGAAAAATATAAATTACAGATATTAGAATTTAATCTGAAAGATAATAATTCTAATAATAAAATGTCTTACATGAAATGGGAAGTATCTTCAAAAGAAATTGTTGAGCCCAAACTTGAATGCTATTGTTAATTTTATTATGTAATTACGAACTAGAAATTAATTTAGGTAGTATGAACTAGATATTAAGATAGCGCACTATGTTTATTTATGTACTAGCTGGCTATTCAATAATGAAACGAATTACGTATATATAACGAAAACACACGCCGGCTGACGGGATTATTGGCAGTGCCGAGTCTAGCCCCAGCCTACAGTTACAGTTCGTTGTGTGCACACACTGACTCAATTTCGGGACTATGTCCTCATGTCATTAAACAACAAGAAGCATCTTTCCATGTTGGAACAGTCGATGTGATTCCGTTTGTGTTTTTACTCACAACAGTGATAAGTTTTTTCTTTGTATTTTTTTTTTTATCTATAATTATTTTCTTTCAAATTAGAATTTAATTAGACTTTACTTCATTTGCATTTTTTGCATGAGATATTATTTCTTTTGGGTTTTAATTAAAATTATTTGTGTCACATTACAATTTATTTTAACTAATATTTGTTTTCGTATGAAATATCATCATTGTTTTATTTTTTGTCTTTAAAGAAATTTTTACTTTGCATACACAATAAATATATAATGTTATTTTTTTTTTATAAAGTCTGATTGTTTTTCCCACAAACAGTTTTTTAGTTTGCTTCTAAATCATAGTTGCTGAATGTATATAATTGAGATGGCCTTTCAGTGTTATCTGAAAAGGATATGTGTATATTTATTCAAGATAGAGATCGCTTGCTCAATAAATAGTTCTACTTATTGGTAGTTAAGCGTGTAATAGCCTTGTTATAATGTGATATTTTCTTTGTGTGAAAATTACTGGTATGAACTACAGATAGCAGCAAGCTGAATGCACAGCGCTATTATATGCTGACACATTTAAGCATAGAGCTTGCCTTTCATCCAGATCCTTTTCTGTCTTTTAGAGTGAGTTCTATCTTCAAGATAAGTATTACGTTGTGGTTTCTCGAGGAAGGTCTTTCACAGTATACTGCTACTGTTTGTTAGTATTTTATGCCAGTGTAATGGCTTGCTTTGACTTTCTATTATAATCATTGAAGTCTACAACTAAAAGAATCGTTATAATTTACATTTGGAATGTTGTTGCATATTTATAAATATTACTGAGTTCTATGGTTGTTTTTAATAATTATATGGCACATTGTTCTTCGATATTCTTCGTTGTATTTTATTCAAAATTTATTGAATTTACTACCCTCTCTGTTGCTTAATCCGGTTTTGATGTTTAAGAACATGGGGGAAGGTAAAATGTTGGATTATATTCTTGTATTTCACAAATATCTGACATGTTTGACATTCCTACCAAAAAATAATTAAGGAATTTGTGTATTTAAGTAATTAATATTTATTAAATTAATAGTCCTTTTCATGCTTTCACTTAAGTCGGACATGTAATTAAAAAAATATGGAAGAGAATGCATACCCTGCAACTTTCTCCATCGTTCCGTTATTCTGTTGCTGCTGTACATATTCACAATACACAATATATATTCTAAAATTTATTTATTTTTTTCCATTTGATACTATTAAAAAGTTTGAAGTTTTGGAAATCGTGTTTAAGCTGTCTTGATCCCCTATTTATGTGGTAATTACTGTTCTGTTTTTTAAATTTATTAACTTATTATAATTTTTTTATTAATTAAATTCATTAATTACCAGATACAAGGACGGGTAGCTGAGGAGTTATAAGAATTTGGGAAACTTCGGTGTGCTCTTCTTCCCTGTTCTATTTTCCGACTTTTTCCAATATATAGGGTTCCGTCAGAAGAAGCGAGGGATCGTTGACTGGATGATGTAAGGAAGAAAATAGTTGGGGGTGCAGTCAATTAAAACACTAAATAAGTGGATACTTATTTTAATTAAGTGCCGACGTTTCGACCCACTTTGTGGGTCATCTTCAGGGCTATAGAACGCTGCAGTGCGAGTAGATGCGGTCTAACTGGTTAGATGTGACCATCGAACAGGCGTCATACGCCAGTCGTGCTCGTACCATCTCAGTTTCTTTCTCATTATCCATTGCCGACGGTTTCATTCAGTTCCATTTCATTCATAACTATCAAATTTACTTCACATCAAACGAAAATTATGTCTGTTTCAAGTTGTTTTTCGGCTCTTTGATCTAAGTGGGGATTTATATTCATATACCGATCGTTACTGTATTTTTTGTGGTTTGGCCTGTTCTACTAACGATATGTAGTGCACATGTTTCCCATGTGTGGGTTGTATTTGGCTCAGTTCCACCTGAAGGCCACTTCCGGTTTTTATGTTGAATGTGGGTAAAACAATGTGGGCAGTTTTTATTTTATTTAAAAATGGCCCTTTTGCCCTATCCAGCCATCACATATTTTGCGTTGGACAAAAGTAAAGGCCCTTTTTGAGCCCCTAAACCACGCAACAGAAAGAATAAATAAAAAATCAATAACTGCCCCAAAAAAAACATGTACAATAGGGCAAGCAATTAATCATTTTGAGCATGAGTTAAATTTTATGAATACAGAATTACTCACCAGAACAATACAATGATAAAACTAACTCAGTCCTTAGGAATGAGTTAGAATTACTTATTGACTTCAGTTCAAAATATTCATGTAAATATGAAACGGAAGATCAGTGAGTACACTTTGGGCCTAATAGTACAATGTACTTCACATACTGGCTTGATTTATTCTTAAAATTTTTTTCAAGGCTTCGCCACTGTGTCAAAATCACTTAGACATGATATTTCTGCTATAATTGTTCACATAATCAATACACTTGACATTTATCTTGTAAAAAATCCTGAATGATAGTTCAACAACACTGTACCTAGACTCATTAATTCAAATGGTGCCCAAATGTCCAAAATAGGGACTTCTTCATAGAAGTGATCTATTGTAATTATGACTGTTGTCTCTAATTTATTGTAT
Organism: Troilus luridus; assembly: GCA_964056705.1. Lineage (NCBI taxonomy): Eukaryota > Metazoa > Arthropoda > Insecta > Hemiptera > Pentatomidae > Troilus > Troilus luridus. Next base: position 197,406,109 of record OZ057412.1, on the reverse strand, counting down.
AAAAATAATGGCAGTCCTATAACCATCAAATTTATTAAAATAACATGAGTCATATCTTTCTATATGTCTAATAGTAATCTCTACTTTGTAAGCAAATAATCTACAAAACTTCCAGTTATGTATTTATACTGAATTGCATACCTGACATATGCCCAATTCTTTACCCCTAAAACTGAATTAAATGACTATACTAATATGTTCCTGTCCCGTACTCCTTTTTTCATATTAGACACAGATCATTCTACAGCTGAACCAGGTAAAAATACTCTAATAACTTCCAGTTCTTCATCATAAGATAAGCCAAATCGATCACATTCACTACTGTATTGCTCGAGCCAAACAATTGCATCATTTTTACCAGTAATTTTTTCCAGGTTAATTCTTGTTCTTATTTTTTTTTTTAATTGTCTGAATTCATTCAATTCAATCAGTGTCTCTTGTGGAGGTGTATCAGTCACTTCATCAAAATAAATCTCTTTAAAATCAAAGCTATCCTCATCATCTAGATTAAAATGCTTTAATGTGGAATCTAAGGTAATTGTGATTGGGACAAATCAGATCTTAATATGTCTATTTAATACAAAATATAAAACAATGTATTCATCATCTCCAGATCAACACGAAAATGTATTGGGTAGTAATGTGAAATGTCAGTTTTGTTTATTTAGTTTTCTTTTCATTAGAGATTGGATTATTTGTACATAAACAATTATGTTATGTTTACCGTTTGAAAAGTCATTTAATCCTTTTTCATAATCAATCTTACTTTTCCTTTTGAAAGTGAAGCAACAATTTAAAAATAAATAAGAATAAAATTATGTCTTCTGCGGAAATTCGTATAATTTTTCTCTACGAATTTAAACTTGGCCATACCATCACGGAGGCGTTCTGAAACATTAATATTGTTTAAGGTGAAGATACAGCAAGCGAAAGTACAATATTCCGTTGATTTGAAAAATTTCGGTCTGGGGATTATGACTTTAACAAAAAAGAACGTGATAGGCCGAAAACTAAGTTGGACAACGAAAAGCTGAAAGAGCTGGTCGAAGTGGGCCCTTCCCAAACCACTCGTGAATTAGGTTCACAACTTGGAGCAAGTGCCATGACAAAAAAGCTGGAAATATGGGTACTACATGAATTAACCGAGGCCCAGCAGCTTACCCGATTGAAAACGTGCTACTCAATTCTGTTGCGAAACAGAAATGAGCCTTTTTTCACCTGCGATGAAAAGTGGATGTTATACGATAACAGCAGGAGATCTGGACAGTGGTTAGATAAAAATGAAAAACCTCAACATATGCCTAAACCAAACCTTCACCCCAAAAAAGTAATGATTACTATTTGGTAGAGTATGGCTGGTTTAATCCACTATTCTTATTTGCCAGCTAGTGAAACCATCGCTGCCAACAGTTATTGTGAAGAATTTGAAAGGTTTCACAGAAAATTGGGATAGAAACAACCTGCTCTGGTTAACCGAAAAGGTCCTATTCTGCTCTACGACAATGCACGCCTACACATTCAAGGTTGACTGTGCAAAAGCTGTGTTTGTAACCCGCTGATTATATCGAATGCAAATTTCTATTAACCTATCATTCCTGATTGATTCTACGAACTTTCTTACAACCATGCTTTTCTCTTCAGATCTCACTCTTGCATTTAAATCTCTGATCAAAAGTAGTTCTTATCTAAAATTTCTAGGAGCTGAATATAGAGGTCCTTTCTCACCAACCATCACCATATTCTCCGGACCTTTCTCCAACTGATTTTTACTTTTTCCGTTGTTTGGATAATTTTTTAAGAAATAAAAAATTTGACAACGAAAATGCGCTGAAATAGGCCTTCCAAGACTTCACTTCTACGTTGACACCTAATTTCTACAGAGCAGGGATAGAAATGCTTGTTTCACGTTGGGAGAAGTGTATTGAAAGAGAAGGATCCTATTTTGATTAATAAAATTATTGTTTTCTAATAATTTAAATTTACATCTTCACTGACATTTCATGTTAAAACCCAATATAAGCTACCCTCTTTCTATATCCAAAAATGTTTTTAAAAAATTACATTCGAAATTTGTCGTTTTTAAAAGTTACTTTTTTATACTAATATTAAGCCTCCTCTATAAAAAACGATATAAATGTTTCTTACCTTCATCTGTTAGCAGTTCTTCCTGTTTTACATATGGTTCTTCCTTAATATGAGTACCCACTCCTGTTGACATGAAAATAATATGTAAAATGAGGAACATGATCCATCTAATAACACAAATAGTCAGTGTTCAGAAAAAAGTGCTAATTCAACAAAGACAATTCTGCTTCCCTCAATATAATTAACTCTGTCAAAGTTGACTTAAACAATTATTCACTGGGTCAGCAAATATAATATATATCATTATTATACTATACATCTCCTAAATCCATTCTAAGGACATTCGTTCTGGAGTAGGGAGATGTCAGCTTGATCACCTGGCTCGGGTCCAATAACCACTGCTCCTTCAGGTTCACTTAAATTGGTACAAATCCTGCAAGGCTGATCACTTCATACAGAGATCACTCACAATACACACCTTTGGGTCATCACCACTAGGAAGCAACCTTGGGATAAGGTTAAGTGATGGGATCAACAGGAGCAGCATTATAAGCGCTGAACAAATTAAAATAAGCTCTAACAAGCTGTTAAGAACTTCCGAAGAGTTAATTACAACTTATGTAAAACCTTTCTAAGCAGTGCAACCATTCCTGTAATTGTTTCCTGACTTGTTACTATTCTATAAACCTTCTCTAATGCTATCAATATTACATCATGCTTTATAATGATGATGATTAGAAAATTAAATAAAATGGACAAGGAAGGAAACAAGTAGTAATATCATTTTCATATATTATTGATGTCGTCCAAATCTTATACAATGGAATACAATATGTTTTTTTAAATGCCTTAAAAGGAAAAACTTACTAGCTGATTCAGTTTCAATTGTCATTTCTTCCTTCATAGAAACATTCCTGTTATTTATACCTGCAAGTTAAGAAAAAACACAGGATTAACTCAAGAGATTTCAAAAATAGAAACTTACTAAAAATTATTAGACAGATGTAAATATTTTAACTTGAAACCAGCGAGCAACAAAATATGTTCAACAAATGGAATATATTTGATGTGAAAATATTATTTATCAACAACAACAATTTTCTTGATTGAACAAAAATATTATTGATAAAAAATTTCCAATTAATATGTTTATTTTAATGCAATATTTTTTTCACCATAATAAAGCTGCCCTGCCGATTCTTTTTTATGTTAACTGCAAGAACTGTAACAAAATAAAATAATTAAAACTTGTAAGCCACAGTTTTTGTTTTAGCGTTCATTCTTTCACTTAATTATTTTCTAAACTAGTAAAGGTTATTAAAACCATTATTAACTTGTTCAATCGCAAATCAATCTCATAAATTAAAAATTGAAATCTTCGCGGGTGTTGTTCACAGTTGTTGTCTTGGCGACGAATAAAGGGGACTTTGTTTCCCCCACTCCGTTATCTCGCACTTCACTTCTCTTCGCATCCAGACTACAAGCTAACAACACCTCTCCACTCTGCTCCCCTTCCACCCCCGCAAGGAGACGGTACATTAATTTAGTTACTGAAGAAAAATATGCATTAATTCTTCTAAGGGGATAAGGTATAATAAATTAATAAATTTTTCTCACCTTCATCCGGGATAAGCAGCTCACTCTCCTGTTTCAGATGAAGCACTTCACCTGCAGGTATAAAGTAATTTTATAAAAACAAAATTTAAATTAGGAAATAGGTCATATATTTTACTAGTAAGTTGTAAAATGTTTTTCAGGTTTTAATTTAGAATACAATATATATTTTAATAATTTTTAAAATGCCTTAAAAGCAAAAAACTTACCAGTTGATTCAGTTTTAATGGTCATTTCTTCCTTGATAGAAACATTCCAGTTATTTACACCTGAAAGTTAAAAAAAAATACAGGCTTAACTCAAACGATTTCAAATATATAAAATTACTACAAATTACACTTGCCGACACCATTTTTCTAACACTGCTCAGCTAATTATTTTTAAAATGGTAATGCCTTCCTAATAATAGAAAAAATATCCCAAAAGTCCTGACACGTACCATTTGGCAATAAGCACAATAGAGCTTCCCATACCGGTAGGTATAAGTATTCGGCATGTTTGCGGCTCCGAGAGATAACACGGCACAGAACCTACTTACAAAAAATGCCACCAAAGGGTTTATTCTTTAAAATTAAATTGTGAAATATGGTCAGGTGTCTTGCAGTAAAAATATAATAAATTTTATGAGTGGTCACTCACTTTAAAAGAGCAGATCTTGTTTAGTAAAAGAGAGTCTTATTGAGTTTTCATTTGAATTTGGCTGTGAGTGGTTATATGGTGTTAAGAAAGGTTTTCCAATTGGTCAGTTAACTCAGTACGACGAAAATGTCAAGTGAAACGCACCGCAGTTGCAGAACTTCTCCTGACAAGTTCTGTTATATTTGTGGAGAATTTCTTGTTAAGTCACAAGCAAGGCCATTTTCTGAAAATGTAAAAAAAAAACAATTTTCTATAATTCGGTATTTCAATCGGAGGATCAAAATAAGCATTGGGCCCGCGATGTGTGCAGTATAAGCTGTAGCGTGTTACTGGGACAGAGGATGCAAGGGAAGAGAAAAAGTATGCCTTTTGCGGTTCCAATAATTTGGCGAGAAGCCACCAATCATCTTAATGATTGCTATTTCTGTATGACACAGACTGAGGGTTATTCCAAAAAAGCAAAGCAAAAAATCGAATACCCGAATGTACATTCTGCCATAAGACCTGTTTCTCACAATGCAGACCTGCCAGTACCAAGTGCGCCTTTAGAGTGGCAAGATATTGTTTTAGAAGATAATGGCAACGATACCACGTCATTAACCAGCTAAGAAGAAGAGTCTACCAAACCCACATTGGTTCCAGGTTCTAGTGCTGGTGAGCCACAGTTGATTCTTCAAAATGAAGAACCACATGATTTGGGGTTGTCAAAGAAACAATAAGAACTTCTTGGTTCCCGTCTTAAGGAGTGGAATTTGCTAGCCAAAGAAACAAAAATTATGAATTTTCAGAAAAGAAATGCAGTGTTTTCTGCATTTTATTTTTTTCTGATTTTTACTTTATTAAAATACAGAGAGAATTTGGTTAGAAGTTTTAGAAAAATAATAGTACATAAAAATAACAGAATAGTAGTCAATCAATCAACACTGGCTCTACAACCCAGTAGGGGTCTTTGCCGCATTAAGGCCTCACCTCCACACGTCTCTGTCCTGTTCCAAGGTCTGGATCCAACAATGCTACATGCATCCCTCTCAACCTCATCTGTCCACCTTAATCGTGGCCGTCCACATTTCCTTTTTCTGTCAACATACCCAAATAGCAGTCCCTAACGTAAGTAAGTTGACAGAGTAACGTTGTCCTCCATTCTGGCCACATGTGCAGCCCTAGAGATTCTTATATACTGAATCACGTCTAGCTTCTGATACATCCGATATATCTCTGCATTCTGCCTGAGTCTAAATTGATCGCCAACTTTTACCGCTTCAAACATCCTTCTTAATATTTTTCTTTCGAAGAGGAGTAAACTGTCGGCATCTGCCCTGAACAGATGGCAGTTTTCCAATCCATAAATTAAAACAGGCCTGATAATTGTCTTGTAAAGTATCATCTTGGCTCTTCTTGATATCAGATAACTTCTTAAAATTTTTGCCATTGCAAAATAACACTTATTAGCGGTCAAAATTTTTCTTTGAACTCCTGTCCCAGTTAAACTATCAGCTTAACCAAAGAGCCAAGGTATGTCACCTACCCTATTCAAAATATTCATTCAAGGTGCTACAAATGAATGTAGAAGGATGGGGCTGCGAATGCAGAACGACTTTTACCTTCACCACCTATTATTTGCAGATGACCAAGACATCATAACCCCAGGATAAAAAAAGACACAATATATGTGTATGAAACTAATATAAATACATAATAGGTGGGGGTTGAAAATGAACTTTAAAAAGACAGTATATTCGGTAAAAACAAAATTTCACTAAAAAATTTGTTGGATAAAACCTCAACTTTGGGAAAACACTCAATAAATAAAAAATAGAAATAATCGATATATCGGAGTAAGAAAGGTAATAAAAGGATTGTTAAATAAACAATAAGCGCCAACGCTGTGCATATACTTTGATTAATGTAACAAGGATTGCTTACGTGTTACGACTTCCTGCTGGTCATTTTCGCAAGAGAGGTTCGTTCTACTAGCTTATACTATTCTCAGCTTTATGTTACTAAAAAAAAAATAATTTTTTTGATGGCCAGAGTTATTAGAAAGATCTAAATATTGGAACTATAAACCAGTGACCAGCAAAATATGTTCCATTAATGCAATATATTTATGGAAAAACAATAATTAAACAACAATTTAAAAAAAACAATTATTAACATCATTAAATTTCTTAATTATACATAAATATATCTATTGATAAATGTGCTTCTTTCCAAAATATGCTGCCAATTATTTTTGAGTATATATAGATCATTATTGAAAAACAATTTACATAAAAATGTTAATTTTAACGAAATATTTTTCTCACCATAATAAAGCTGCTCTTCCATTTCTTCTTTTATGTTAACCGTGGAAACTGCAACAAAATAAAATAATTTAAAATTGTAAGCAACAATATCTATATATATAAAAATGTTATGTTCGTTTGTGTATGCTTCAAAAACTCAAAATGTTCTGCATCAATTCAGCTAAAATTTTACCATGATGTACAACACGCTCCAACCATTGTTTTTATATATTTTTCACGTTACTAACATAACCCTAACTGCGCATATATATATGGTGAATTTATCAACTTTGTCTTATCGACACGTTCGAGGTGTCATTTTTTTCAGCTTGGCGAGACAAACAAAAGTGTTTATATACATTTTTCCCATTAACCTAATTAAAGTGAGATAAAAATTGTTTTTAATATAAATTAATCGGCCAACATTTTTTACGTATTTTATTATTTTTTATAATTACAGTTTTATTTATAAATGAAACAGGTGACAGCCCAAAGAAAAAATCGAGGTCGTTGGTTTTTGGGTTGTAATCTTATCTCTTTCTTCTATTCCAGTGAAAATCGAAATAATGCCTCGCAGGAAATCGTATTTGGGTCGTCGTACTCGCCACGCAGAAGGAGAGAAAAGACGGCTTTCAAATATGACTGAGGAAGAGCGAGCAACTGTACAAGAGAGGAACAGACTTAGCACCAGCCAGATGCGTAACGCGGAACCAGCAGAAAGAGGAGCAGCTAGGCGTGAGGATGCACAATTGCGAGCACGGTAGTCAAGTGCTGCAGCAACAGATTTGGTTCGTTCTCAACGGAATTAAAGTGATAGGGTGAGAACAGCTAATAAGGTCAATCTTTAGAAATGTGTGGTTTAGATTTAGATGTGGATTGCTTTTCACATGGATAACTGTATGTTGCGTGTTCCCGTGTTGGCAAACCAGATAGTCTTTATATCTACACAAACAATGGAAAAACAAAAAATATTGTTTACCCACAAGTATTGCAATATTAAACTTCTATAAAACGTATGCTTTTTTGTTCATCATTTCCAACACATGCAACCACAAGTGCCACAGCGAAGCGTGGCAGGGTACAGCTAGTTTATTTTATATAATTCATTAGTTAGTTGTTTTAATTTTAAATATTTTTATTTTAGTGTTCATTCTTTGATTTGATTCTTTTCTAAACTAGTAAACGTTATTAGAAATATTAATAACTGGTGAAAAATATATATTATTTTTCAAAGGGGAGAAGGTAGAGGGAAATTTGAATAACAAATAGACCCAAGTAAAAATAAATAAAATACAACATAAAAAGGTTAATAATATAAATTTTTCTCACCTTCATCCGGGATAAGCAGCTCACTCTCCTGTTTCAGAGGACACACTTCACCTGCAGGTATAAAATTTAAATTAGGAACTTGGTCATATATTTTATTAATAAGTTGTAAAATGTTTTTCAGCTTCTAATTTAGTATACAATTTTTTTATATACATTCAAAATAAGGAATATATTACATCACTATAGTAATTTTACAGTCTCTCCTCTACTTTAATATCAATTGTTGAAAATACAACAAATTTCAATTACTAATTAATACAAAATGTAAACAAACATTAATCAATTAACATATCACGAACAAAAGAACAATACCAAGGATGAGCGAAATGTTTTAAAGGGTGTAATAAAAGAAATAGCCCAAGAGATACTAGTAAGAATTATAAAAAGGAATGGTGAATACTTTCAAGTAGAATATGTAAGAGCTATTGAAGAGAGGAATAACGATAGGGAAAAAATGCTGAAAGTGGCAAGATGATCAGAGAAGAGATAAAAGCTATGAACAGAAGAGTGGATCATTGGGAGGATGTTCATAATGAGAAGTGCTCTGAGGAGAAAGAAACACAGCATGCTTTAGAGAAGAGTAAGAACACTCTAGAGGACCACGACCTTGAACCGCCTCCCAATGAGGAATTTAATGACACCCAAGCTTATTAAAGGAATAATCATGCCTTAGAAGAAGACTATATCCCTTGTGGGCCAAAATTAGAACAGAGGCTGTAGTTTGAAGACCCCTTCAACACAGTTATTGTAAATAGATTGAACTAGAACATGAAAGTGGGAAAAATAAGGTTGTTTTTTTTTTTTTATTATTTATTTATTGATATTTACAACTATATTACAATAATATAACAAGTAAATTGGCTGAGTGATACATAATGACATGATATAATGACAAGTAGAGAAACTACCCAATGGTAGTACTCAAATCGCATGTTCAACTAAGAAGGTCACGTGGCCATCTTCTTCTCAGACGCCTCGGAGGATTATCGGGAATTGAAGAGGAAGCTAAGTTTGAAACTAGAGGGTTTGAGTGGAAATGAAGTTTGTTATGAAAGGATAGATACCGGGTTCGGGCCAAATCAGCAACAAATGGGACATTAAGGTCGTTATGGATGACTATATTCTTAACAAAATAAGGAGCGTTGAGGATTTTACGAAGGATTTTGGATTGTAGGGATTGGATACGAGAAGAATTTGATGGCTTAGTGGAGCCCCAAAGCTCTACTCCGTAAGTCCAAATAGGTCGTATGATGGTCATGTAGATGAGTCTTTTGTAATTAACTGGGAGCTTAGAGTGTTTGTCTAGTAAGTGTTGAAGTAGCCTGAAACGTCGAGCGGTTTCTTGTCTTTTCAGTCTTGTATGAGGATAAAAATAAGGTTAAAAATAAAAAAGATAAAAAATAGCCTAAGGTTAATAATGTAAATATTTCTAACCACCATCTTGGATAAGCATTTCTTCTTTTGCTTGAATAACCCCATCTGTAAACAGAGAAAATAATAATTTAGGCAGGACAATAAACTTAAGTAATCATTAGACACATTGCATAATCGAGCATTTCAAACACCAGTAGAAATAAAATATAGAAAAAAGAACCTGAAGAAATATAGTGGCTCACAGACAAAATCCTAAATCTAGATATTGATAGGAATGTTTGAATAAATTAACAGTTTAACTTGTATTACATTAAAAACGATAGTTTATTGTGTACACTAAACATTCCTGTATCATGTTCTTTGTGTAAAAACATATAATAATAATAGGATTTAATAATAAAAATAAGACACATTTGTTTATGATTACTAATCTCAAAGTGGAAATTATACAACTTTCTCTTTCCCAATATTTGTTAAGCTTGGACTGTTCTCCTTTAGTTAAGCTCTTGTGTTGAAAGTGTTAGACTTTTATGTAAGTCAGTTCCACAAAATCAAAAATAATCGGAGTAATCACAATTAGTTGGTCATTCGACATTTTAATGAAAAGAAATCTCTGATTTGAATTACTGATATTCTTAAAAATGGTCATTCAATTGTCCACTATATAGTTGATAATTTCTAAAAAAAACAACACATTTTGATAAAAAGTTAAAATTGCAAGTAACATTTTAAGTGATAGGAATGAGATTAGGATTGTCAGAGAGACAATAAAAACTTCAGGTTTGAGTGAACCCAACAAACTACAACCTAAAAAGTCCTAAAAACAATTTAACTAAATTATTAGCTCACTACAAGTAAAAGTACTAAAAAATTAAAAAGAAGTGAGGTGACATTATTTATTCATTTTTAGTTTGCTAATTTTTTTAAATAATCAAAGTTAATTGTTTTAATTTTATTGGTTGAACAAATTTAAATTGATATTATAAATAAATGTATTGTTACCAGTAACCATTTCATTTTTTCTTTTTCTACAGGGCCTATCATTTTTAATTATATCCTATTTAGCGATAAACGCTATTAAACCAAAAATTAAAGCTATAAAAGCTATTTTTTCAATAATTAATGCTAAATTTCTTAAAAATTAAAGCTATGAATCAGTGTCTCTAGGCATTATATATTAATAGTTGTCGAAGAACGTTTACAAAAAATAGGCATTTTAAGCACCACTTGGAGGGAACAACGATGTACGATGGTATTTAAATAAGTAGGTGTTTGTCACAAATTGTTAGTTTTTCATTTTGCTGCCATAGAGTTATTCAATATATTGATATATGTGTATAACCAGACACCTGAAGTTGGATGATAACATTTCTAAGTCAAACAAAATGCTCCGTTTGTAGCAAAAAATAAATTATAATTTTAAGGTTGACGGGCTTTAATAAACCAAAGAGTAATAGTTTTAAGTTTGTTTATTTCAAACGAATAGGATACATTGCAGTAAGAAATGAGTTGACAGTAAAGTGGATATGGAATAGTTGAGAATAAGTAGGATCAAATGAGATAAATATAATAAATTTTTATTAATAAACATTCAACAATATTGTTTCTTATGCTTTAAGTGAAATAAAGATAATATCTAGTACAAATAGAATCATTTGCTGTACTTTCATTGAAAGAAATAATTATATTGACTTCATATCTATTTTAATAACAGGAAGACTCATGAATTTCTAGAGAAATATAAATACATGGACACACAAATAATTCAACAATAATTATTTATAACATACAAAACTTCTTAGGATCTAAGATTCAATGAATCAAACTACAAAAGCATTATAAGGCAAAAGGTATGATTAATAAACACAATGACTGAGTACTATCTCCACATTTCTTTAGCACCAAGAATTTAAAACAAAATACAGAATTGAGTAGGTCAGCAAAATGATAAAGAGATAAAGAAGATCAATTTTTGCATACAGGATATTTATTTACATTATATATATATATATATATATATACACCTACATTTGTTACATACCGATTTGATCCATCACTCCTTTTTCTTTAAAACAGAAATTTAAAGAAAAGGAAATGTGTATAACACAGGAACCTTCCTATCAGGGAACAGCGATCGCCAGGCTTCTGTAACCTCCTCTTTGCCTTTGTGTTCGTTCAGTGAGGAGTCGTTCCATTAGTGGAGGATTTCCATTTATGTGAATTCTGTTAGTTCAACATTTTGCCCATTTATAAAAGGGTAATAAAACAATTTATTAAAATGGTTAAATCTGAATTCGACTTCTTATTTGTGTTGTATTTTCAAAAGCATGCCTTCCAATTGATAATTTCGACACATTACTAAGTATTTATAACAGTATTGATGAACATAAATAATGATCTTAAATTTCAATTTTTAAAAAAGCAGTTAATACAGTACCTGTATCTCACCGGCAAGAGCATGAACAGATACGGTAATAAAAAAAATCGGGGAATAGTGCATCACTCAACTTGTATAAAAGAACGACATTCTTTAAGGGTGATTCGGTATTTCTGTCATATCATATAATAATACTTCCTCATGGTAACATGCGATATTTGTCTTCATACTTTCATCGGTAAAATACAAACTTTAAAACTAATATTTAGGGGCAACCTCTATAGGTTTAAACTATTCTAATGGTTAGCATAACAAACTAATAATGCAAAGATCGCGGGTTCATACCCTTGCTGGTGGCCCTAGGATTTTTAAAGGGAGTAAAAAAATCCTTGGTTATGCTGTTCTTCGGATGGGAGGTTAAACGAGCTGTACAATGTCAGGTACTCGTTCAAAACCCCTATCCTAATTAAACCTGGATAGACAAAATTTAGAGCTCCCAATGTAACAGCGTCAGATTAGCCATAGCAACATAAAGTGGCATTAAATGAACAAACAACAACTAATATTCAGTATTTCTCAGCCTTATCCAAACAATTTTTCTTTCCTTTTGTAACTACAAGGTAATGGTATATAGACTCGCAAAGTTTTATTTCATACTTTTAGTTCTTTACTCGTTACGAAGTACTTTTCATTCGTTACTATAATCGGCAGGCACTAGGTACTTGGTACTTGGTACATGGATATCGGGTGCCTTGTAACTAGCATCGTATGGCAGATTCACAGTACAGAATACCGAGTACCTTATACTTAGTACCGATCAGAGAACACCAATTATCATCTGTCGAGAACCAAGTATCCAGTATCACTTAGTGATCAACTAATCACACGTTTTTTACATTAGCATCTGAATATTTATTATAAAATTATTGTTACTGTTTATCATTATAATAAACTCCGTTAGGTCCGGGAGGGGGTACAATAAAAGCTAATGAATTAGTAATTTATTCATATTTACTCAATATATAATATCGACCTTGTAAGTTATTTTTATCGATAAACATTATAAATCAGCCTTAATATGCTTTAACATATTCATTTTTTTAATGATTGAATTCGTCCTGGTAGAATATAAGTTGTTCTGGATATAACATTTAATAACCTTAAACATTTTTCTTTTAGAAAGTGAATGAATGATACTTTTGTTCTTTAAGTTATTAAAAATGGAAATAGGATCTGGGAGATATACAGGAGATAGAGGACCTAAGGGGGCAGGCTAGCGCTAGGGCCTTCTACTGGAGTTTAATCATCCTGCACAAAGAATTCAAGCCAAGGAGAGGCTAGATCAATAGGGGCTGCACCATCAAAGAAACCGTCCTTAGCAAGCGGGTCAGCCACTTTGCCAATGCTCAACTATAGAAGGAGAAACACCGCCTCTGAGAAATAGCTTTGAGTTCACTGAACCATCGAAAGAAAACAAAATCGATCCAAAAACTAAAAAACAATAGAGCCGCAGGACAGGAGAACACAGGATCGGACCTTCTAAAACCTAGAGGCCACGGGTTACTTAAAGCTATCTGTATAGCATTCGGATAACTGGAACGCTCCCAGAGTAATGGTGCACGGGCGTCATCATCTCCCTCCACAAAAAGGGAGATCAAACCAACTTTAATAATTATCTTGGTATAACAATGAGTTTCTATCCAAAATCATCTAAGACCTATGAAGTGTCTTGGGTTAAGCACTCGGTTGAGACTGAAATGTTTCTTGCACACGGTTATGTAGCGAGGTGATTTGTCCTAGATCACGCTCAACTGCTAAATCCCCCTATTTTGGTACCCACTTATAGAGATAGATCTCGTAGGACCCATCTTCGGCCCGGTAGCCGGGAAGAACCCGGGTCTTCCAGATCGCTAGTCTGGGACTCTACCAACTGAGCCATCCTGGCTGTATAAGGATTGCTCTCGGCCATGGTCATATCCTTTCTTTTCACTGATCCTAAGTCCCCAGGTTCTCGCATTTGGCGAAGTATATGAGGAAATGAATGTTCTTTGAACATTATTTTAATTTGGATCTAGTTCCTGGACATATCTTTTCTTTTCAAATAAAAAAATTTTAAGTTAGTAAAAAATAAAATAAAATAAATTATAATGACGTAAGTCAACTAGATCCAAATTAAAATAATGTTCAAAGAACATTCTTCCCCACGTATACTTCGCAAAATGCGAGAGCGCGGGGACTTAGGATCAGTGAATAGAAAGGATATGACCATGGCCGGGGAGCGAGCCTGACACAGCCAGGATGGGTCAGTTGGTAGAGTCCCAGACGAGCGATCTGGAAGACCCTGGTTCCAGTCCTGGTCCTGGACCTATCTTTTCCTTTCAAATAAAAATATATATCATTTATATTGTATAATTATGCATAGTATAATATTTCAGATTAAATGTAAAAAGCACTGATAATTAAAAATGAGTGATACCCAAATAAAATAAAAAAAGTTTCGTATTCTGATATGAATCAGAGAAATACGTTTAAATTTGAACGTGAATACTTAATTATCCGTGCTTGGGTTTGCGGAAGTTTTTTGGTGCCGTTGAGTGAAGATGCGGAAACTATAATACTAAATAAACGGAAACGTTTATGAACGTAAGTAGGGAAATGGGCTGGGAGTAAATTCGAATAAAACTAAGAATAAGTCAATAGCAGAAAAGAGGGAGATTTTGAGGATATTGTTTTAGGAGGAAATAAATTTGAATACGTCGGGAAGTTAAAGTACTTAGGGTTTATGGTATCTTGCAAAAACGAAATTTAAGAGGATATAAAAGCGCGATTCTTCGAAAGTTCTTTTTATTTTTCGGTTTCGAATTTACTAAGCTTGTGGCTTTTGTCCCGAAATCTAGAAATCAAAATTTATAAAACCATCATCCTTCTAACTCTTCTGTACGGTTGTGAAATATGGTCGCAAGCGCCGAAGAATTAAAAAACGTTGAGGTATTAAAAAATAAAGTGTTGCGTTGAATATTCGGCCAAAGGGTAAGCAAAATATCAGTCTTTTTATGAAGAGTCACGTGATCAGTAACGATGGCCTGGGCCCAAAAAAGCATGACGTGGAGTTATTAAATATTGGTTGTAGGTTGTACCTATAATGTGGCTAGCTCACAGTTTTATATTTCATAACTAATTTTATGGTGGACAATATTTGCCATGTTATTATGTCTCAGCAAATATTCCTTTCCAGCAACTCGAATCCCGGATGTGAAATGAATTGGTTCTTGGGCTGTTTCAGAAATTGCTTCTCCATATATACAGCGCCAATGTACTCGTATGTATATGTAACAATGATCTGGTCCTGAATAGTTAGAACAAAAACATATTAAAATCCCTGTACGATCTGTTAAGAAAAAAAAAATTAGTTGTGAGGGTCTATCACCTATGAACTTTACATATTACAAAGTGTAGTTATTGTATTTTGATATTATGAAAACATTGGCCTGAAACAAAGGGTACTTTTTTTCCACACCAAGAAAGAATAGTAAATGGAATTTTTAAGCTTTTTTTTCTACATCAGTAAATATCATATATGCTTACCAAAATATGTTTAATATAAATTAATATATTATTTGCTTACCTAAAGAGCCTGTAGACATGATGTAATAAAAAATTGTCCTTTAAAGGCAACCACAACAATTGTTTTCACCATCCAAACACAACGTATGATAACAACTTACTGGAATATAATTTAGCTAATATAACTTAGTAGGAACGATATTTACCTAATAGGATCGGTTAATGACTCAACGCCAATACAGTTTTGGGGGTGATTATCGGTCACATTGTAAAGAAGTTAGGCAAATTTGATTTCTATTCATATGACATTTGTTGACGAAGTCTGTGGCCAATTTGTAAAATTGGTAAATGTATTAGAAGGGTCAAAATATTCATACGCTCATTTGCTTTGGGAGGACTTGGTGTCCCTAAGCATTGCTTTAAAAAAATTGAGTGATGGTGTTTTCCCTGCCAAAACCTTAAAGGCTGTGCAGGAAGTAAAGAGCCAGGTTGTCTTAACCCAAATAAGAGAAAGTTGTCAGAAGAGTTCTATGGATAGTGAACAGTGTGGGCCCCTGTGAATAGTATTGATGCAGAAAAATTTTTTAGTCGCTATAATCTTATATTGACAGATCGTAGAACGAAAATGATACACTCTACAGAAGAAACACATGCCATGTTGAGTTTCGATCAATAATTCAATAAAAATGTTTCAAGTGATTTTGCTAATTTACTTGTTTTTCCCCTCTTGCCGACTCCCATTCCTTGGCGTTATCCTATTTAGCGATAAACGTTATGAAACGCAAAATTAAAGGTATTAAAGCTATTTTTTCAATAATTATTGCTACATTTCTTAAAAATTAAAGCTATAAAATTAGTGTCTCTAGGCATTATATAAGTAATAGTTGTCGAAAAACGTTTACAAAAAATAAGCATTTTAAGCCCCACGTAGGGGGGGGGCAGCGATGTACGATGGTATTTAAATAAGTAGGTGTTTGTCACAAATTGTTAGTTAACGTTTTTCATTTTGCTACCATAGAGTTATTGAATATATTGATATATGTATATAACAAAAGGCACCTGAAGTTGGATGATAACATTTCCAAATCAAACAAAATGCTCCGTTTGTAAGCGAAAAACGGACTTTAATAAACCAAACAGTAATAGTTTTTTTAGCTTATTTCAAACGAATACGATACATTACAGTAAGAAATGATCTTGATATTAAAGTGGATATGCTACTAGCCTTACAAACCCGGTTATTGCAGATTGTTATTTAATTTGTTATTGACCGTGGATCGACACTGTGGTATCGGGACACATTTGGGGTTCACCCAGCCTTAATGAATATAGTTCTAGACTTTGAGTATGTATAAAAACCTGGCCGCCTATCTCGGCCAAATTACGTCCCAGCTTTAACCGGTTGCTCATAACAAGCATAGTTTTTACCAAGTACTTGATCAAAAATCCTTCATAGGTTGTAATACACGTTTTATTGAAAATAGTTGAGAATAATAATTTGAAAAAAGGGAGGGGGCGTCCATGTAATTACAGAAACATTCGTGGCGTTTAAGTTTATGAATTAGATGATTGAAGATAATATGATACATTTTAATAATAAAAACCTAGATTTTATTAGTAATAAGTTGCGCTTAACCACAAATTTAGTGCATGAATCATTGAAGACCATGAAATGTTAACATGTGACCTAACATAACCTGCTTCACCTCAAAGAAAGGCTACATAACATTGGATTATACGATCCCGGAATTTCCCATATTCCATGATTTTGTCAAATTCTCGTATTTCATAGTATTTTTCTTGCACATAGAGGTAGAAGGTTATTTGTGATGATTGGTGGTGTGGAAACATGTCTACGAGACTTGGGAAAAACTTTGTTGAGAAGTAAAAGGTAGTTATGATAGGTTTGACATCTCTTGTGGTCAATCAAATAAATATTATTCTGTGATAACCATCTGTGAATCATGTCATATAAATATAGTACCATTGTTAAGCAGGTGTCAACCACTGCTTGTAAGGCACAAATCTTCAAATTCTTCGGACTCTTTAAAAAATTCCTTTGAACAACCCCCATTATCAACACCTCTACCAGGTCTAAAAAAAGCCAGATATGCAACTACCAGGGAAGAGGATAATGTTACGGAAGTTACCACCTTGCCCAATGGATTGCGGGTTGCTTCGGAGAACAGATTCGGACAATTTTGTACCATCGGAGGTTAACTACTTTTCATTATTCAATATTTAGTTATAACCAAACGCTTTGTTATATTTAGTTGTCATTTATTGTATTATGTTTTAGTTATCATTTATTGTATTATGTTTTAGTTATCATTGAATCTGGCCCTAGGTTTGAAGTTGCCTACCCTAGTGGAATTTCTCATTTCTTAGAAAAAATTGCTTTTCATGTAAGTGATATTGTATACCTTCAGTAGATAAAGCTCAGTTTCTTTATCCAGTTTAGTAATGTTATAACTTTTTTAATTCTTATTTAGAATACAATTTCCAGAATTATTAATTGAAATATTTTATTTTTATAATTTTTAGTCAACTGTAAAGTTCAAAAGCAAAGATAGCATATTGCATTATTTAGAAAAACATGGTGGAATTTGCGACTGCCTTGCCTCAAGGTAAATAGAATTAATAACTTCTTGATTATATTTCCTATCTTTATTCCAGGTTTGAAAGCTGTTCTAGTGTGTTATAGCTTGAATTTATTAATTCATTTTTCCTTATTTGTACTAAGTGTCTTCATTGCCTATTATTTAATTTTTTGGTACTATTTTCCCTATCTGTACCTTCTTATCAATAGCCCTGACTATACTATACTATGATACACTAGCGCTATCTAGGATAATTCTTGCTAACTGCTTTGTGTTCAATTATAAAATTTGGATAATTTTTATTCATTAAAATTATTACTCCTTTTATTATACATTTGGGATTATTAAGTCAAGTATTATTAAATCTGGCTGTGTTTGCTCAAGAAATAGTTATATATCCATTTCTTATGGGATCGAAACCTTATTATAGTTTGAATTATTTATGTATTTATTAGATCACAGTTGTCAACTCGATTAGTTTCCTGAAGACATGTACATTTTACATTCACAAACAGTTCCTTGTATGCTGATATCCTATATTTTAAAATGATTACTATTCAATTTATTAATCTTATTATATGAGGCGTTAGATGCAAAAGGGGATAAATCCATATTTGAAAAATTTTCAGGGAACACAGACGTATGCATAATTCACGTTCTTATGCAATGATTACTTATTTGAGACAATTATTTTTAGAAAAATTAGATTGGCTTTGATATATTTTGAATGGTGAACCATGTACCACCGCACGGAGGAAGCTAAATTTGTGAAAAACAATAAACAAATTAAAAATTATAAAATATGGATTTATCCCCTTTTGCACCTCATACAAATTATTTAGTTTATCTGTATTGTTATATTCATCTCTTATTTTAAATTGATATAAAAATCTAGTTTAAAGCTCAAACCATACTTTAGCAATGAAAATAGAACAAAGGGGATAAAAAAATTTGCATTTTGCTTAAGTGGCATTTATAATACTAATAATAATAAAGTCTTTATTTATTCTGGGACAAGTCCCTTTAGGATAAAAGTACAGGGTATTATCATGTCTTGTAAAATAGGATTGCATTTAATTAATTAATACAATTAAATTGACAAATTGAAAACAAATTGCTTATTACCTCCAGTGATAACATTTAAAGAATAAAAAAAAAAACAGAGTACAAGAAATAAAAAATATCATAGAAATAAGATTACAATAATTGCAGAGAAGGAGACAATAGATATGTATGGAAATTAAAATGCAAAGTAGAAAGAAGCAAAGCAGATAATGAAACAAAGATACAATTAATATCAACTAAGATAACTTGTTTTTAAAAATATCTAACTGGATTAGTGAAGCGTCAATGATATAAATAAAAACAAATCATTCATTTATCAGTTTGAAAATTGTAATCTGAAAACTGATTATGTTATTTCCGATTTTTTGGGAATTGTAAGAATATAAGGTCATTTGAATCTACGGGATTTGAAGGTTGAAAGATAATTGGAACGGCGAACGGAAGAAGGTATAGAGTTCTAAAGGGACGAGGATCAGATAAGGAAAGCTCTATCAAAAGCAGTTGTTCGGTGGGATGCTGTTTATAGGTCTGAGAGCCGAGAACGGGTGTTACAGGAGTAGACTGAGGTTTCGAATTTAAGAACATCGGAAATGTATGATGGTCGGCGGGATTGGATAACTTGGTAAGGAAAGGAATGCTAGGAAGTACTTACAGCGATTGGAAGGGTAAATCCACTTCAACTCTTCATAATATCGGATGATACGGGCGTCGTTCGGGATCCCAAAGATGAAATGAACGAAGCAGTTGATCAACCGTTTTATTTTTGCATTAAGATCTTCAGTGGTAGCTCCATACACTGTACAGCAATAATCCAAATGAGGGAAAAATAAGGAAGTAACTAGAAGTTTACGGTTTTCAAATGGTAACAGGTGACAAAGGTGATTTAGGTGCTTTAAGATGGAGAAGGTACTACAGGAGATTTCAGAGATATGGTTTTTCCAGGAGAGGGTTTGGTCAAAAATAATTCCAAGGTTTTTGAAGGTTGGGTAGAATTTGATAGGATTATTATTTAGAAAGAGGATTGGATTATGGGGAGTAGTTTTAGGGAACTAGTTCAATCCTATAATTATTGCTTTGGTTTTCTCCACATTCAACTATAACTTATTATCTATGCCCTAATGATTTATTCGATTCAAATCATCTTGGAGTTTTTCTGTGGCTAGTAATAGCTTGGAAGGGGAAAATATGCTGACAATTGATAAGGAAATCATTTTAGGATATTTCTATCTTCTATTGTTTATATTGTATTTATGTTTACAAAAACATAAAAATATATAATAAAAAAATAATTTTATTCTGGGACCAGGTCCCTTA
The DNA here is from genome assembly GCA_964056705.1 of Troilus luridus. Lineage (NCBI taxonomy): Eukaryota > Metazoa > Arthropoda > Insecta > Hemiptera > Pentatomidae > Troilus > Troilus luridus. The sequence continues at coordinate 197,385,863 of OZ057412.1, read as the reverse complement.
AGAATAACAAAAATTAACAAAATTTAATAAAAATGTATCTGGCCAAATGGCTACATTATTATAATAAAACAATATTCACATAATAACTTGAAAATAAATAATAACTAAAAAGGTATGTTTTGATAGAGAATTAGAAAAAGTAATACAAAAAGAAAAAACAAATAGCAGACAAATTTACAATAAAAACAATTAGGGTAATAGAAAAATATATAAATAAATAATAGCATCTAATAATATAAAAAACAATATCATTATGAGAGAGGAATATTTACAGTAATTCATCAATCGATTATGTTGAATATAGCTATTAATTTTTATTGATTAGAGAGAATCAATTAAATAGGTTTAAATGTGGATGAAGAAGACGCATGACGGATATCGAATGGAAGTGAGAGTGAGTTCCAAAGAGAGATAGAACAGGCGAGAAAGTAGCGCTCAAAATTTTTTGTTCTATGTGAACGGATATAAAGATCGGAAGGGCGAGATCTTATGCCCTTGGATTGGACAGAGGATTAAAATTGTGGGAGACTATAGATTTATGATGAATGTTGTGAATTGATGGTTTGATGTAGGAAAGAACCTAGGAAATAGAGCCTACGGATATAAAGGAAGAGCCATCGTAGGGGTGGGACACATGAGACTTCCTCGGTTAGTTATTACTGCTTACTGCTTCTTGTTGATGTGGAAGTAGTTGACATTAGACAATATTGATTGTCCGAAGTAATGCCGTCGGATGTGGTTTGGATAATCGAAATCTGACAAAATTCATTTTAAAAAAAATAGTAACAAAATGTTTAATCTCTTTCTCGTTAAATTGTTTTTGTAATAAAAAAAAAATAATAACCTTGAATGATAATAGTTAACCTTGACTATATATGTGGAAGAAAATAGTTCGGGTGGAGGTCAATAAATTTCACTTAGATATGGAAAAATCTTTATCAAGTAGCCAACGTGTCGACCTACATTGCAGGTCTTCTTCAATGCAAAATACATACAATTGAAAATTACAAAATTGTTCAATTATTAATTATTTGTTATTAACTTTGAACAATTTTTTAATTTCCAATTGTCTGTATTTTGGTTATTTAGCCCTGAAGAAGACCTACAGAGTGGGTCCAAAACGTTGGCTACTTAATAAACATTTCTCCATATCTAAAAGAAATTTATTGGCCTCTACCCGGACCATTTTCTTCCACAAAAAAACAAAAGTTGCCTAATTAAAATGAAAAAGATTATAATTTTGAATTTATAATGTTTTTGATTGGTATTATTTACAGCTATCGGCTTTCGCTCAGTCAAGAAATATCTGAACTCCTAACAGATGATATATCTATCATTTTTTAAATTTATAAATTTATAGGACGTCATATATCTACAGCCCCACTACAATAAGTGGTTAAGTCGGATTTTGCCCAGAGAGAGTTAACTGCTTTCAGATAACCGAAATTCGTATCATTCTCATAGTTTTCGGCTTTAAATTGAGTTTTAATATAAGCAATAACTCCTTTTCAAGCCAATGCCTTACTTAGCCCCTTATTCACTACGTTAAATAACTCGATTCCGCTTACTTTAGTACAAGAAACTCATTTTTGAGAAAATTAGACTTAACCACTTATTCACCGGGGCTGTAGGTATATGAACCGCTCACATACCATTGTGTCTATTGATTATATTATTAATAAAATTTGAAGTCTTATTGTACCAAGTTATAGAAACTAAAAGTGACAAAGCCATTATAGGTTATTATAAAATTTGACAAATTATTATTTATTCAGTTTATTATCTGGTTTAATTTGTTTAAAATCAAAATTATATGAACTTTGAATAATTATGTAATTAATTTTTTTTTTTCAGAGATACATTTATCTATGCAAGCTCAGCTGACAGGAGAGGATATGATTCTGTGGTAAATATTCTCAGTGAAGTAATCCTTCAGCCACTAGTCACTCATCAGGAGGTATTTTGTTTATTTATTTTTTTTTTAACTTATTATTTCTTTTACTTGCCTTAAACTTTTTTAAAGTATTAACTAGAGTAAAACATCATTTTGATGCGCTAGTTAGATAAACAAAAAGTGTTCTATGGAGGAAATACTATACTCAAGAAATCATGGAAAAGTTATGAAAAAATGTGGTACTTTTCCACTAGCCGGGCGCAATGTGAAAAATCAGCAAATAATGTAGAATTCCACCAAATTTCTTACTTTCATTAGGAGAATTTTCGTTTAAAGTCATATGTTCTATTCTCAGAATCCATTCAAAACAAAGCACGTTTTCCTTTTTTTCTTCAGTCTTAACTTTTGTAAATAAAAGATGAAAATTTGGGATTTAGCTAGGTATGAAAATGATGCGTTCTCTTTTTTTCAAGAGAAAGGTATATTATATTGGCAAAGAATCCAACATCCGATCAGAATCATGAAATGAAACTGTCTTTTCGTCACGGAGCACATTAGAATCTTTTAACATGCCGCACGAAGAAGAGCATTTGCAATGGTACGTGGTTCAACTACTTAATCAAAGTTTGTGTGGAAGTATTAGCGGAACGTAAGCAAAAAAACCGGTGGTTCTGAAAAAATAGTTGAGACATATGAGAGCTTATTTACAAAACAAAAGAACATTGCCGGTTGAATTCTTTGCCGGATATTTATTTGATGGCATTTGCCACGAAACGGACGAATGCTTCCTAGTTAAAATTTCTAACTGTTCTTTACCAGTACTGTTAGATGTGATAACAAATCACATCGCAGAAGGTTCAATCGTCTATTCTGATTTTTGGAAGGGCTACTGAACAACTAAAATGGAAGAAGATGGTCTACACTATTTCAAAGTCAATCCCAGATACAACTTTGATCCCTACACTGGTGTAAACACCCATAAAATTATAAAAAATATCGGGGAACTTCTCGCCATCATTTGGAGTCGTACCTCTCTGAATTTTCGTGGAGACGAGGAGTAAACGATCCATTTTAGCAAATTCTCAAGGACATCTCCATATTCTGGCAAAATCAATTATGCTAAGCATTCTTTTTAGTTTAAACTGTTATGCTTACAATTCAATAATATTTGTTTAATTTATTAGTCAAACGTTTTCGACTTCTATTCCGTTAACTGTTTTGTTATTCGCTTGGCGACTTGGTTCGCATTTGGTTCACCATTGGCGACATTTGCACCTGGCTAACTGAAAGAAAAATACCAAAAATGTTTTATCTTAGGTTTTCTTTCTTAGCCCTGAAGATGGCCTAGACCCTACGCCGAAACGTTGGCACAATTAAAAAAAAGTTTTTCTTATTTTTGTGTTATTATTGACTGCACCCCCTGACCAATTCTGTCCTTCATTAAAAATGTTTTATGATTTATTTAAACTACAATGTTAATCCATAAGTTCGTTTGGGATTTTGAAGGGTCAAAAAAACTTGTTTTTTTTATTCGATTCATATAATAAATTTTGTAGCGTTGCTAAGGAACCATATGACACGAGTTCAGTTGGTTGTTACTTTAAGTTAAATCACAATAAGTTTTAACGTTTCATTCGATTCCTTTTTAATATTCTCGAAAATAAAAATAAACGTGAGTTTTAGTATGAACAAAAAAGTGTGATATTGCGACATGTTTATTTGTTGGTAATTGTTTCATCAAGAAATAAACGTTTCATCTATATATACCATCTATACTTCTTTATAATCTTCCAGTCAACTATTTTCTTCTATATACTTAGTTATGTAAATGTTAAAAGTATATATATATTAATTTTTTTTAGGTTGATTTGGCATCTCAATATATAACTTTTGAACTGGAGAATCTCATGTCACGACCAGAACAGGAACCACTTCTCATGGATATGATTCATGCCGTTAGTCATTTACTATTAATTACTATCACTATAGTCATTTATTATTAATTACTATTAATATAGTCATTTACTATTATTTACTATTACTATCGTCATTTACTATTACTATTAAATACTATTATTATTGAAATTAATTGATGAATGACAAATAATATTGAACAAAAAATAATTTAAATAACTAATTTAGACTGTATACTCGTGAAGAAAATGTGAAAAAGTCATGTCCAATATCTTTAAAATCTTTTTCATTTAAAAATTAGAAATTTTCAATTATAATACAGTTTGGTATATAAATGATCCCTTATATATTTTGTGAAATTCCAACTTCTACCAGTGTCTGATTCACCAGGAGATAATGGGAGTATATTTCTCTCCAAGATAATAATTTAAAAAAAAAACAATCCTCCTAGGCGTCTGAAGAGAAGATGGCCTCGAGACCTTCTATAATAGAAATGTAATTAGAGTGCTGCCAATGGGTAGTGCCTCTACACGTCCTTTCATGCATTTGTTTATTCATACAGCCTTTGTACTAGATGTATAATATTACAGTTGTACAATTCAATAAAATCATTTAAAAAAAAAAAAAAAAAAAAAAAAAAAAACCATCATCATCATCATATATACTTATGATTCTCGAGTTCCAATCAGTTCTTAAACTTCTTTTGGCGACATTTCGAGACTAGGTTAGTCTCATCCTCATGCCATAACAGTGAAAAATATGAGCTTTTAGTGAATATATTAAATTGACACGTTTAAGATTTTAATACACAATTTGGATTTTTTTTCATTATTATTATTTTTTTTTTGTTTTGTTCCTTACTCTTTCTCACTTACTAAATTATTTGTGATTATCAATTAATTGTAATTATTTTTATACTCTAAGACATACTACCTTACAATAGCTGGAATGTTATTCTAAAGGGACTCGTTCCAGAATAAATAAAGACATTATTATTATTATTATTATTAATTGGTACTTACAAACTGATGAAGAATACTAAATCATTAATCTGTCAAATACCTTCGGTACTTGCATGAAATATAATACGTATGTTGTTTTTTTTAAATTAAAGTAAAAATATAAAGTGAAATGGGGAAGGGGAGGAAAATAAATAATTATTAAAATTAAATTAATTTTAAGGAGAATATATAAAAAAAAAAATTAGTATATCCATCTATATGGATAAAAAAAAAATCATAGTTTAAAAAACTAAAATTCATGCTATAATATATGACAAAACTAAGAACCAGAAAATATTTTTCAATAAGTTTCAGATATGAAAACAGTGATTAAAAAAAAAATTAATTTTATCGTAAAAATGCATGGGGTGCCTGATATTAATTATAGTAGATATTTTATTGACTTATAATGGTAAAAATATCTATAAAAGCTCCCCATAATTTTTTAAGATAAAAGGAATTTCTTTATTTATCACTATTCTTATCTTAAACATATTGAAAATTATTTTCTACTCTTTAGTGTTGTTTCCTTTTAAAGCATATATATTAGTTTTTCAAACAATGATTTTTTTTTTTTTGCAAAAGATACAAAATTCCACAGCTGATGCTGCTAATAGTCATGTGCATATAAAAAATCACTAATCCTGAACATCCTGATGAGGATAATGAGACAAGCTTATTAAATTATCATCGTTCCTTGAGAAGTATGCCAAGTTTCAAATTATCTTGAATAACATTAGATGACATTCTTTATGTGAGGAAGAAAATTGTCCGGGTGTTAGTAAAAAAAATTTTTCTTAAGAATTGAGAACTGTTTATTGGAAAGCCAATATTTCAACCCACTGAAAGTCTTCTTCAGGGCTAAATATACAAAATATAGACAATTTAGAATTACATATGGCGATTGAAAGGAGAAGAAATACAGATAGGGAACTGGCGCTTCAATATTTGTGATGAGTTCAAGTATCTGGGCAGTATGATAACATATGAGAACAGAGTAGATAAGGATATCAAGGCACGAATAGCGGCGGGAAATAGATGTCTGTTCGGTATACAGAAAATATTGTGCTGTAAAGGATGTCCAGAAAGGCAAAGTGTCTCATATATAAAACAATTGTGGGACAAATTGTGACATACGGATGCGAGGCCTGGTTACTGACCAAATATTGCAGAAGGATCCTTGAAGTATTGGAAAGAAAAGTCCTGCGTAAATTTGTTGGACCTATCAGAGTGGAGGACAAGTGGAGAATCAGGTCCAATAAAGACCTAAGGGACCTACAAGAAGACCCCAATATAGTAAAAGTCATCCAGCTAAAAAAACTAAGATGGTTGGGGCATGTGGAGAAGATGTGCCCAACGTGAACTCCGATAAGGATGATTTGTGAAATACCGAAAGATGATTCAAGGAGGCCCAGGCCCCGTCTCAGGTGGCTTGACGAAGTGGAGGCGATGGGTATAAACTGCTGGGGGCGCTTTGCGGTGGACAGAGACGAATGCCAGAAGAAATTAGCAGAGGGCAAGGTCTTCCAAGGACTGTAGAGCCCAGTAATAAATAAATAAATAAGACAAATATTAAAATTAATTAATATTTTAATAGGTACCATATTTAATATTACTTTGTTTGTATTTTGTATATTCAGCCCTAAAGAAGACTGCAAAGTGGCTCGAAACGTTGGCTTTCCAATAAACAGTTCTCTCTACTCATGAGAATTCTTTTTTACCTCCACCCGGACAATTATCTTCCTCAAATTTTAAATTTAATTCGATAAAGTGGCTGATAATCAAGTTCAAATATTCCGTAATATGCTTATGTACATAGATAAGCTAATAAAACTATGCTAGTATAAATAGTATTAACCATTGAAGTTATTAAGTTGTGATTAGATATATTTAGGTTCCTTATTTTTTGTTTTAATTGTAATTTAATATCCTGATTCATTATTTTTATTAAAACGCAGGCAGCCTTCCGAAATAACACACTTGGCCTTCCAAAGATTTGCCCCGAACAGAACATCAAAAGTATCAAGAGGGATATAATCCTGACTTTCATGAAGAACCACTTGACCCCATCGAGGATGGTAGTTGCCGGTGTCGGCCTCCAACATAACCAGCTCGTAGAATCAGTTCAGAAGTAAGCATATATCGTAATTTTATTATTTTTTATTTGTTACATTTTATGGAGAGAAAATGGTCCTGTTGGAGGCCATTGAATAATTCCTTATGTAGTGAAACTATTTATTAGATAACTGGTGTTGCAGGTCTTCTTAAGAGCTCAAAAGCCACAGGTTTGGGAGTGGAAAAAAAAAACTGTACCACTACAACACGTGAAGGGTTTAGGGTTCAGTAGATGGTAGAGACTGTACTGTTTCATGGATAACGGTTGTACAGGGAGGGGATTTGTCCAAGATCACGCTCATCCGCCAGACTTTTCTCCCTTATATTGGATACCCACTTTATAGAGGCTGGGTGAGCCCCAGGAGGTCATAGATCACATATGATCCATCTCTAGCTGCTAACAGACTAAATAAAAGTCAGCAGCACCAAGATTTGAACCAGGATTTTTGGAATGGCAACTCAGCTCTCTACCACTGAGCCACTCCGCTCCCCTAAATATAGAATAACATCCTCAACAATGGAATTTCAAAATATTCATTATGGAATTGGAATCAGAAGTAATATCATTTTACAGAGATGAGGTTGAAAAGGATGTATGAATTAAAGTGTTAAATTATGTATATGGAATTAATTGAACAAATATTATCACATGCATTGAGAAAAATGTACACTTCTCATTTGTCAACTTTCAGATAGCATATGATTTAGTTTACACAAAAGTAATATATTATAAGCTGGAAGAACAATATTTTTTTTTTCTTGCATTCAAACTAAACAATCTGTTTTCGCTTTTAAAATTATAAATTGCCAGTAGGAATACCTTAAAGTTAGCACCCGGAGAGGGATCCTATGGAATTTATGACCCTCCTCGACCTCACCCAGCCACTAAAGTGGCCACCTAAAATAAGAGGAAAAAAATCTTGCGGTTGAGCATGACCTAGGACAAATCACCTCCCTCCGCAACCGTTGTCCAAGAAACAGTATTGTATCTACCATGTACTGAACCCAAGACCCTCTATGGGTTGTAGTGGTACAGAGTTTATCTTTTTTTTACCTCACATATTATAGATGTTAGTTTGTGTATTCATTTAACGTCACTTTATGCTGCTATGGCTAATCGGATGATACTACAGTGGGGGTCTTGAATTGGGCCTAAAAATATCCTATTTAATTAGGATTGGGATCTTTAATGAGTGCATAATTATGTACAACTCGGGGCCTCCCATCCAAAGGAAGGAATAACTAAGGATTTTTTTATTCCTTTTAAAAAAATTTGTTAGTCCTTGGGCGAGTGAAAAACTGCCATAAGAAATATTTGTTAAAGCTGAAACGATAATGCGCAAAATTGGGACCTCGGAGCTGCAGTGGTATGGTCATCTGAGAAGAATGGGCCCCGAGAGATTGCCAAAAATGATATTGGACTATATCCCAGAGGAGAGACGAAAAAACGGCTCCCCAAGGCAAACTTGGCTGCAAGGAATTGAAGAGGTGATGGCTGCAAGAGACTTGGCGAAGGGAGATTGGGAAGACCGAGAGTATTGGGGACAAAATGTATTGAGTCTCGGGTTATGACCAAAAGTTGTAAAAGCCCCCCCAAAAAATCTCAAGAACATCTACGACACTGTGAATTTGCAATCTTGGGTATAGTAGGTCGTTATACGCTAACCACTACACTTCACATGACCCTATATATGTTTGTAAAAACATCACAATATACAAACAAATGTCGGTATGCCAACATTCAAGTATGATTAAGTATGCTTTATTTATAAATATAATTTTAGCACTTACGTAGGAACATTTGTTTTTATGGTGTTTAGAGGAACATCACCTATTGGACGGAGAGGAATTTGAAACTTCCATCTGTTATAAATTTTTCTCACTCAAATCAAGTTATTACGTTGCAATACTTATATTAATATCTAATAATTTAATGTTTGAGTGAAAAAACACTAATGTTTAACAAAAAATCGTTCATAGAAATTATATCCACAACTGATTGTGCCTGTTACTTTTTTTTTGTTTTGAAATATTTCTTTTCTTCCACTCAAACGTTCAATTATGTTATTAATCATTATTCAGGATGTCTAAAAAATTAAAAAAACAATAATTGAATGTATAAATTATGTATTTAGTGTTTTATTATATTTACATAAAATTTAATCCTTAAAATTGCACGTAATAATTATGGTTAATAACAGCCAGGTGTTTGTTTTGATTTTTTTGAGCATTCCAGTCAACCTGATGTTTGGCATTTTATGCATTTGTTTGCTGTTTTTCGATTTTTTTGGTTGTTTTTTTTAGTTAAAAAGCCTCATTTATATTTATGGAGTATATTTTAATTTATAAATGTATAAAATTTATAAAAAAATAACTTGGAATATCCGTCAGTGAGACGAGCAAACATTTGTGCTTACATGGAATCTGTCAGATATAGTGATTGGAGTTGAAGAGCTGTAAAGTGCAAAATCTGTGTAGAAAAGTTTTGTTGAGATTAACTGGACCAAGATACATTCCCAACTGAGACTCTTTAAGTCTCACAGACTCGGGAGTTGACTTCTAGCCCTACTAGTGACAAAAATGTTAAGTGTATCTGTTTATTTGATGGATGTTCCGAGCTAAGGGTTAAGGTATTGTAAGGATTAGGCTTTTAAAAACTAATGATTTATTTCTCATTGCAGGCATTTTGGAGAAAAGACACCTACTTGGGACGGGATGCCGACAAGGAAAGTAGATAACTCTTTGGCTCAGTATACTGGAGGTCTAGTCGTGGTGAGGAATTTTTACAATATTTTTTTTACATTAAATTTAAACACGTATTATCTGACATGGGTAAAAGCAATCCATTTCAAGTAAATGTTAGACTAAGACTGTTAAGGTATCACCTTAGAAAACTTTCAACTCCTGTGTCATCGGTTTCCGGTCTAGGAGGGGTGTGATTTATTTTCTGATGGAACCACACAGAACAAATCTCTTGTAAATACTGGGTAGGGGTTTATTTGGACATAAATATCTAGGGCATCAATAGTATATCCACACTACCTAATTTTAGATATTAAAAAACTCAGCCCAACAGGATGCCAATACAAGAAATAAACGCAAAATTCTCCGCAATTTTAGATTAAGTCAATAAACTTGACATACCTGAAGAAAAAATAGGTAATCTTGATTTCAAACTAGACACCCTAGAAAATAAAATTTATGGAGGCGTGAAAACCAATAAAATCAAACTAAAATCAATTATAGTAAAAGTGAATAAACAAAAGCAGATGAACGAATGTAACAATAGAATGAAAAATGTTATTGTTTTGGCATTATAAGAAAAAATAATCCGGATATAGCAGAGTTTTTTACTAAATTATGCAACTCCATCAAATTGAATATTAAAAAATATGATATTAAAAGAATTCAAACAGTTAATAGCCAATCTGAAGTAAGCCCTGTTAAAATAACTCTTGTCTCAAATATATTAAGAAACGATATACTTAAAAACAAACGCAAACTATCAGAAATCCCTGATTACAAAACTATTAAAATAAAGGAAGATTTGGCTAAGGATGTAAGAGAGACGAGGCGGAGTTTGTTTAAATACCTTTTGCAATATTAAGGTCGATGTTCACGGGTACTTATGAAATATGACAAGCTCCTTATAGAGGGAAAACTTCACACACTGGAAGAACGGTAAAGGTTAGAAAATAACAATACCAAGAGACAACGTAGTGAAGAAAGCTCACCAGAAGTTCAGCTAAATATATATGATAAGGAACAACCTGAAAAAAATGATAAGAAGTCACAGAAAAATGAACCGAAGAAACAAAGAGGCAACATTCTGGATAGATACTACCCCAGAGAGTAACAGCCTGGATAGATACTACCCCAGAGAGTAACAGCCTGGATAGATGCTGCCCCAGAGAGTAACAGCCTGGATAGATGCTGCCCCAGAGAGTAACAGCCTGGATAGATACTACCCCAGAGAGTAACAGCCTAGATAGATACTACCCCAGAGAGTAACAGCCTGGATAGATGCTGCCCCAGTACAATTCAAAATCCAAAGGAAAAACATTACAATTATAGAAAGAGACAGTGGAATACTTTCACACCTCTTCTAAAAATGGCAGATATGGAGTGGGATTTTTAATATCAAAAACACTAAAAGGAAATATTTTAGAATTTAAAGAAATTAATCACAGAATAGCTAAATACAGAAAAGTTAAGTGGCAGGAATTAATGTCGAACTTGACTTCAGCTGGTCACTCCGGGAAGTTAGACCATACTTCCATATATTACAAGGGAAGACCTATAAAGAGTAATTATATTACATCATTAATTAATTAATTAATTGAACTTTCAACAAGAAAAATCTTATTACTTCTTATAAAATAAATAAACGACTTACAGAAATAGTAAGAATAGTGGTATTATGTGTTTTGTAATGTTTATGGCTACGAGGGAAAGAAAATGAAATGGAGAAGAGAGGGAGGGAGGATGGGTAAATTAGTGAAAAATATAAAATAAACGATGGTATAATCATCGGGCGGGGAGCCCGATAGGTCCGTCACAAGCTCCAATCACATCACTGTCGAACGTACTAAGAGGGGTGGGGGAGGTATAACTCCCACCACAAGCTACGTTTAAAAAATACAGAAAAAAAACTGATTGTTACAAAAGCTAAATATAAGAAAAACAGGGGGGGGAGGAACAACCCTTACCAAAAGACGATATATAATTAAATAGAAAAAAAAAGTAGCGAGTGTTTTGAAATAAAATTTATGAGAAAAAAGAGGGGGTGGTATGAATGAAAGGAGATGAAGGAGTAAACAGGTGGGTATAATAAGTGTAAAGAAGTAAAATGTTAACATGTAGGAAAGAAATTCGTTGACTGGTAGATACTATAATAGGATGTAAATAGTTGGGGGTGCAGTCAAGAAAACACAGCAAATAAGTGAAACTTATTGTATTTTATATGCGCCGACGTTTCGACCTACTGTGTAGGTCATCTTCAGGGCTATGAGAAAACAGACAAAAACAGAATAGACTGTAAAAATACATAAGATAGAGATACAGAAAACATAACAAAATGTAGAGATATAGAAAAATTGAGCGAAAAAAGTGAGGGATATATAATGAAAGGATATATGAATAAAGATGATTACATAGTAGATGTATAGAAGGTGATAATGCAAAACAAAATACAAAGAGAGAAATGAAGTTAAACAGAAAAATAAAATGAAAAAGATATAAATATAGTGAGTATGGAAGACTTAGTATAATAAAGATAGAATTGTATTGCAGAGAAAAAAATAGTATGAAAATAGACTCCTGGAGAGTACCATAAGTGAAATGAAAGAACATGAATTAAAAATTATGATCATAAACATAAAATGTTAACAGGGGGGTCCTAAGGAAGGGGGGGGGGTGGTTAGTTCTTTGTAATGAGGTCTGTTATAAGGAGGTCTACTAATATTTTTATAAATATTAGTATTTTTTTGTAAACTATTTTGTTTTATATTTCTCTTTATAATAAAGGCTTAATTCATTCATTCATTCATATAGGCCATATTATGGAATATAAGTAAAATAATGAATAATTCGTTATGATGCTTAGTGAAAAAATCCCAAAAAGCAAAGCCTTAAGTCTGAAAAAAAAAAAAAAAAAAAAACCAACCAACCAATGTTTCTTAAAAAATAGTTGTTTGTTTAATGAATGTCTTGGAACAAGGTTGTTGTCTCTTTTTGATTTTTTCTCATTTTTATTGAATAATTTATGTGTGTTTCATAATACTATTTTTTAACCTGTACTTTCAATTTATCAGTTGATTACGTTATCAAAAAGATAATACACATCGAAAAATGCATAAATTTGCATAAATGTTAGTTATTTTGAATTGTACAAATTTAAGTTGGCTGATAAGTGCAAATTGAATAGTGATAATGAACATTCTACCGATATGTACATATAGCAACAAGTATTTATATGTATATATAAATTAACGTGTTTGACTCACTAAAAATATTTAAAAAAAAGGAAAAGGTTTCTAGAAAAACACACGATGAGAGATTGATTGTAACTGACTTCATTTATGAAGTGATCCTCCTTATTTAGAATCTGGGAGTTAGGAGGAGGTATTTCAGGATTAAGTAGCCTAACTGATAATTTGGAACTAAGGATCTCAAAAAAAGAAACAAATTTCCTAAGAAATATTATTATTTATAGTTGTTCAAAGTGATTTATTTTTTAAAGCATTAAGACATCTTCAACAGCAGCAGTTGGCTGCCATACTCTCCAAACCAGACACCACTGGACTTTTTTTGTTTGGGGTGACATTAAATAAAAAGTCTATGCAAGGCTTTTTTATTACCTTAACTCTTTACGAAGAAGGATAATTGAATCTTGTAAATAGATAACAGGTACACGAACGAAAGTTGAACATCAATCCTAATAAAACGGTCATTGTACCTTTTACCAACAAAATGGCACTGAGGGACCTCACCCCCCCCCCTCCTAGGATGAAACGGATGAGCATTCATTTTAGCTAGAAGGTTAAATCCCTGGGCGTTATTATGGACAGAAAATTAAACTGGAATGAACATATCGATTATGTTACCAAGAAAGCAACTAGAATTCTGTGGACTTGTAAGAGCCTTTGCGGCAACAGGTGGGGTATTAACCCCAAGATGGCTCGTTGGATGAACACAGCAATAGTCAGACCCGTGCTAAACTACGGCTCAATAGTCTGGGTGGGACAGAGCTTGCACCCAACAAAATAGATCAAGGTTAGAGAAGGTGCAGCGGGTCGGGTTCACTAGGGCCATGAGAACCAACTTTGGACACAGAAGTGTCTTTGATACGATTGAGCAAAATGCAGAGTTAAAAAAGCATTCAGACTTAATGCTGAACAAATACAACTTTGACAAAGGATTCCGCGTTAACACACAGGCGATTTGCAAAAGCAAGAATGATTGCTTTAACCCACCAAATGGTCTAAATGTGTATACGGATGGATCCAAAGGGGAGCATGGTGCCGGCTCGGGATTTTGGTTCAGGGGTTGCCGGGACACAGGCCATTACTCAGCTCTGAGCATGACATCCACTGTATTCCAAGCAGATATATGGCCAATTCTTGCAGGTGCCTTCGCTATTAAGGACCACAAGAATAAGGTAATTAATTTTCTTACTGATAGTCAGGCAGCATGCAATGCATTACAAAATGCATTAACAAATTCCAGACTAGCGGAGGAATGCTGTATAAGACTTGATGAACTAGCTCTACATAACAGAGTTAACATATTTTGGATCCCTGGACACAGTAACATACCGGGAAATGAAAGGGCCGACAAATTGGGAAAGAAAGGAGCAGAAACTGTTCCAATAGGACCAGAACCAGTGCGGGGTTCTCCTCCCCCTGGTTAAGGATACAATCAACAAACTACCCTAGAGGAAGATAAAATCGCGTTGGGATAGAGTCAAAATAAGGCATACTAAACTTTTTATAAAGGATCCCAATGGCAATCTTTCTGAGAAAATAAAGAAAGAAGCCGCTCATATGTTGAGAACCAAACTCAAAAGTATGGTTGAAACCATCACTGGGCACTGTAAACTCAGGAAACATATGCATCGCTTGGGCATTGAAGAAGAATCTCGGTGCAGATGGTGCACAGAGGAGGACAAAACCCCCTGGCACGTTCTCTTTGAATGTATAGCACTAAGTCAGAAGAGAACATTTGACCTTGGCCCTTGGGGGGGCACAAGGAACTTCAAGAACTGAGATTTAAAGACTATCTAAAATTTCTAGACCTAAGTTAGGTATTTTTAGGACTCTAGCACAATGGGGTTTCTTAGGCCGAAGTGCATGGTAACAAATAAGAGTCATATACAAATAATAATAAATAGATAACAGATATCCAGTGCCCTCCTGCCAATGCTGCTGTAGAAGAAAGATGTCGAGCCTGTCTTAATGCCCAAGTAAATCACTGTGAACTGCATTTAGTATGATTGTTAATTTTTACATTTAATGAATAAAGTAATTGCAACAAATAAAATGAGTTTTACAATATTTAATATTCCTAAATAATTCATAACAATGAAAATCTTTGGGTGTGAATATCTCTTAAACAAAGCGCTTGCGGTCACACCTCCATGGAAATTTTTTTTTCTTTTGAGGTCCTTTGTTCAAATTTTTAGTTTTTTAAGTTTTTTATCTGTAGACTCCGTTTTATCTAATACAATTTGTCGAATATGATTAAACATATATTTCTATAAATAAACATTGACTTAAGTACGTTTTAGGATGAGTGTAAAATACCGCAGCACATGGGACCGTCTGGCCTGCCGGAGCTGGCTCACGTTGTGATCGGTCTGGAAGGGTGCAGCCACACCGACCCGGACTTCATCCCGCTTTGTGTCCTATCTGTAATGATGGGAGGTGGGGGGTCATTCTCAGCCGGGGGTCCGGGCAAGGGAATGTACACGAGGCTCTACACCAACGTTCTCAATAGGTAAAGTAAAATTAACCCTTAGCTATATTGCTGATTAATTATTTATTAATATTATGGTACTTATCTGTTTATCTGTGGAGGAAGTAGCGTCGAAAAAGTTACAATCTTCAAGTACTTCAGCACGACAGTCACTGAATAAAAGTAAACAGAAGAAGAGATAAAATTGAGGATTCAATATGGCAACAAATGCTACTGGGCTTCCAAGAAAATTCTTCTAAATCAAAATATATCCCAACAGATCAAAGTGTTAATATATAAGACCGTTCTCCGACCAGTAGTGAACTATGCTAGTGTGGCGTGGACTCTTACTAAGCGAAAAGAGAGTTTCATTAATGCCTGGCAGAGGAAAATCCTGAACAAAATATATGGCCCAACCGAAGTCGAAAATAATACAGGATAAAAACCAATAATCTTAGCAGACCCGTATAAAGACCCTGATTTAACCTGATATATTAAAAAAAAGGAGATTAAGATGGTTCGGTCATGCGCATCGAATGGATCAGGAAAGACTATCTAGGAAGATAATGGAGGGACGCCCAGACCGTAGAAGATTTCGAGGCTGACTTATAGCTTCCGGGAGTGAGAAGATGGAGAAAAGCTGCAGAGGATCCCTCTGATTGTAGGAGAATCGTTGAGGAGGCTAGGGTCCTTCATGGGCCATAGTATCAGGGACAGATAGATAGAACATATAAAATTTCTGCAACAAGAAACTTGAAATATCAAACAAATTTAGACTTTTCAATTGCTTTTTACCTGTTCCTTGAAACTATTTTTACAAGTGGGACAGAATTTTGTATTTTAGCCGTTAGTCCTAATTTAATGCTGGTGAAACTGCAGGAGCACAGTCAGTAAATAAATATTGTTTATTGTATTTTTTAAAGCTGTCCTTGGGGCTGCCCCTTGCCTCTCATTTGTATTATTATATTTTATAATATACACAATTATTATAGTTTTTAAACTTATTAACATCAAGCATTATAATACTGTTACTTTTAGGTATCATTGGATGTATAATGCAACTGCCTACAACCAGACTTATTCAGATTCTGGGCTTTTCTATATCCATGCGAGCGCTCCTCCGAGCAATGTGAGAAGTATAGTCGATGTATTGACTCGGGAAATGGCAGCGATGGCTGGGGATGTGGATTCAGTCGAGCTTAGGGTATACCAATTTAAAATTATAATATTTTTTTATTTAATGAAATTATTTTTTAAGACTATTTTATTAAAAATTTCAAATAAAAAAAAAATGTATAATTCATTTTGAAATAAGAAAAATTTACCTACATGTGGAAATGATTGCTTCTTCTTCTTTAGCGTCCCTTTTTAGTGCCTTCTCAGCTTACAGGAGCATCCAGCCAGGAATTCCATTCTTCCCTATTTCTAGCTAGGTCTAGGTAGCTTTCAGACGCCCTTCCCCCTCTCCCTGGAGAGTCGATCATTGTAGTTGAGATAGGACATCCTAGGGCGGCCTCTAGGTCTTCTGCCATCTGGGACATATTCCATGGCCTAAGAGGATCTCTGTGGTCCTCCGTCCTTATAACATGGCCAAATCACAGCTGCTGGCGAGTTTCTAGGAGCTGTATCAATGAGGCTATCTCTAGTTCCTGAAAAATTCTTTCATTGCGAACTCAGTCTCTCCTTGTTTTCCTAATCGTTCCCTGCAGAAATTTCATTTCAGCAGCGGTGATTTTGCTCTCCTGTTGGTCTGTTAGTATCCAACTCCCTGCTCTGTACAAAAGTATGGGTAGATACACTGTCTTGAAGATGAGCTTGACATCCTTGCCTACCTCTCTCTTCCCTACCACAGTGTTACATATTATACAATATTTGTTTTATTTAGACTATTGTTAAAAAATCTGTTATTTATTTTATTAATTTTGTTTTTGTTTTTTCAAGAGAGCTAAAACTCAGCTTCAATCAATGATCCTTATGAATCTAGAATCTAGACCAGTGATGTTTGAAGATATCGCCAGGCAAGTTCTCGCTATCGGACATCGTAAAATGCCAGCCACTTTTATTCAAGAGATAGGTGAGATCATCAGTTCTATATATAGTTGCTTCAAAGCTGATAGATAATTACTTTAATTAGTTATTTTTTCATGTTATGGTGTTGCAAAATAAAATTTTCTCACACTTTATTTCTATTGTTTATGGGATATATGTTCTGCAGGTTGTCGCTTTGAGTAGAATTACCAGTTTTAACCAATTACATTTTGTTTTCCTGTTTTTATAAGAATGAAATATTTGTTTTGTCATTCTAGGTTCAGATATTCTTAGTAAATAACCATAAAAAATTATTGTAGGATGGAAATAGTTGGGGATGGAGTCAATGTAAAAACCAAATAAGTGAGTACTTATTTATTAATTGTGCCTACGTTTCGACCAACTTTGTAGCTCATCTTCAGGGCAAATAGAATGAGGTGCGGCTAGGTGAACTGTGTAACTGACAAAATGATATGGCTTTCTTGATACGGATATTTTGTCAGTTAACTGTTCACTGCCGCACCTCGTTCTATTTGCCCTGAAGATAAGCTACAAAGTAGGTCGAAACGTCGGCACTATCAATAAATAAGTCTCACTTATTAGTTGTTTACATTGACTCCACCCCCAACTATTTCCATCCTACATTAGATCTTCCAGTCAAAGTCTATTTTCCTCTCTATCGTAAAGAATTATTATTATAAAAATAAATAACAATAAAAAATTATTGTTCATTTTTTATTGTAACTGAAATATTGATGCTTTGTCGTTTTATTTATATATATACATTTTTTTGTATTTTGATAATTGTAGAAAATGTGCGAAAGGAGGATATAGAACGCGTGGCTACCAGACTCCTGAAGAGCCAGCCCTCAGTCGCTGCTCGGGGTGATGTGAAGAAGCTGCCTTCCCAATCCGATATCCAGGCTGCCTTAACGGACAAAGATAGGGCGTCATTCAAGAAAGGCAGGATTTCCCTGTTTACTTAAGAAAACAGTCTAATTATCTAACCAATAGGAAAATAAATGTGTTTAAGCCTTGTTAATCGAATTTGTGTTTATGTACATATCTTGTTTAATAATAAATAGAACAGAATTAGATTTTCTTTTTTTAAAACATTATGTTTCATTTTAATTTATTATTAATTTTAATTGTGTAAGTAATACTTAATTCTATCTATCTATGGTCCTTGCAGGACCTTGGTTTCCTCAGTGATCCTCCTCCACTCCGACCTGTCTTCGGCTGCCCTTCTCCATCTGCCGACACCCAACGTCCGAAAGTCCTCCACATCCTGCAGCCAACAAAGTCTAGGTCTCCCTCTGCTCCTCCTTCCACCAGGGTGTCCCTCCATCATCATTTTTGGTACTCTACTTCTTTCCATTCTTTGTACATGCCCCTTCTTATCCTAGCACTCTTAATCATGGCAACAATATCTGGTGTACCATTTAATGGGATAAGATTAATAAAAATTTCAATAGTCAATTTTAACCACTTAACTCTTTTCTTATAAGTTTGCTGGTTTGCCCCTTGCCTTTAAGGCCGAGGTTGGGGTGATTTATTTTGTAGAAGAGTGTAAAATGGTCAGAGGGTGTAGTAAAAAAAAATTACAAAATATAAGATAGACTTATTTTATTTGTGCCTATGTTTCAACCTTATTTTTAGGCCATCTTCAGGGCAGAGGGATGAAGAGTCCAACTCTTTTGACTGCACCCCCTGACCATTTTGCTCTCTTTTAAGAATTATCTAGTTAACCATTTCCACATAAATATTAATCGTAATAAACAGGACCAAATACAGTAAGTTGGACTCTTCCCTCTGCCCTGAAGATGGCCTAAGTATTAGGTTTAACCCATTTACGACCAAGGCTAGAATAAGTTTAAAGTTTTGATTTTTTTCCTAAGAAATATTTTTAGGGTAGTTTAATTAAAATTAAAATAAAAAAATGTTTTTTTGTTCAGCCATAATGGCGGTAAAAATGTTGAGCTCACGCAACATTGGCCTGTAGAGTATAATATTTATATATATACTTTTTTATTTATTTTTTTTAGAGATAGGCTAGGTGATATGTTTATAAATGATACAATAATACTGTTTCATGAAAACTTTTATTACAATCATTTGAATAATAAACTCCTTAAAAAAAAAATAAAAAATTACAATTTTCACAAAAAAAAACACTTTTCATTTTTTATTTGTGGTATGATTTAAAACAATCTGGGTGTAATTTAACATTACGTCTCTCACAGCTATAAATAGTTGGGCTTTTACACACTACACCTTTGCCTTGTCTCATCCCTGATGATCAGATGTCCAATTTTGTCCTTTCTCACTTCATCTAACACCGTGTTCACTGCTGGTCTTCCTCTTCTCGGTTGTTCATTGATAGATATGGCTATCAGGCCTTCGCACTCAAATTACAACAAGTTCCTTACAATATAGGATTTGAAATCCAGCAACGCCATCTTGCTCTCATTTGCTATATTATAAATTTTCCAAGCATTTATCGCAGCACTGTCAATCGTTTTTACAAGGAAG
Source organism: Troilus luridus (assembly GCA_964056705.1). Taxonomy (NCBI): domain Eukaryota; kingdom Metazoa; phylum Arthropoda; class Insecta; order Hemiptera; family Pentatomidae; genus Troilus; species Troilus luridus. The sequence continues at coordinate 197,365,925 of OZ057412.1, read as the reverse complement.
GAATATATGTGGGGATCACGAACATGTCCTATGATTGTACCGTCGGCATCATGATAAGGAATATGTTTTGCAGAAAGAACAATGTTGGTTTGCTAGAAATAGGTCACGTAGGTAGAAGGGTGTCCCCTATGGTCAAGGTGACTGGATAGGTAAGAAAAGGGGGGGGGTCGCTGACTCCACTGGAAAAAGAACTCGGGAACAGATCCCGTTGAAGGACGACGCTCTCGAGCAAGAAACATTAATCTTATTTTAAATTTAATTAATAAACTATATTTATTATAATTCCTTTGGTGCTTACTTACCCCAGATGCACTATTTATTTATGAATAATATATTGAAGGGTTATTAGATGCGTAAATTAGTAAACACAAGAACAGACTTCTGGAAACGAATCTAATTAAGACTAAGGCATAGAAAGATATAAGATATCAGTTATATCTCTCAGTATATCTCTCATCTATAGTTTCTTTTATACTTACATCTTAATTTATATAATATAACATCATTCCTATTGTGTACCTTTATATAACATCTGATACTTATATTTATATTTTACTTCTCTGCCTGTCATAAATGTGATTCCTATTCTTTACTTTCTACAATATTCTTCTCTATTTATTCTTAGGTATCATAATTTTTAATTCATGTTCTTTCATTTTACTTATGGAACTCCCCGGGAGTCTATTTTCATACAATTTTTTTTTCTCTGCAATACAATTCTATCTTTATTATACTAAGTTTTCCATACTCATTATATTTATATCTTTTTCATTTTATTTTTTCTGTTTAACTTCATTTCTCTCTTTGTATTTTGTTTTGCATTATCACCTTTCTATACATCTATTATGTAATCATCTTTCTTCATATATCCTTCACTTTTTTCGCTCAATTTTTCTATATCTCTATATTTTGTTATGTTTTCTGTAACTCTATCGTATGTATTTTTACAGTCTATTCTGTTTTTGTCTGTTTTCTCATAGCCCTGAAGATGACCTACACAGTAGGTCGAAACGTCGGCACACATATATTATAATAGGTTTCAACTTATTTGGTGTGTTTTTTTGACTGCACTCCCAACTATTTACATCCTATATTAGTATCTACCAGTCAACGAATTTCTTTCCTACACAAATATATTTAAGAGTAGAAACATAGCACATGCATGAGCAGGTCTTCATTAGACAGGTGGGGGGGGGGGGGTGAACGTGCATGGTCCTGTCTTCTTTGTAAAAACTTCATAGGAATGGCCAATGATGTGTTAACGCAACATTAAAGTAAAACGACTATTCTAAAAACAGTATTTGAATTGAATACAGAAATTTCATCCCAACAATTAAAATAAACAAGGAATCTGATAATTTAATTATAGCAACCCTTTTATGGCTGAATTTAATATTTAAACCTTAGTACTCATTAGTGTTGAAATATAGGCTACTGAACTATTATTTTTCAATGGGTTAATAAACACAGAATTTATTAAAAAATTATTTTTAATAATTACAAACCTTAAATAATAAGCTGATACAAAAATATTTGAATTTATAAAAATAAAAAAATTGTTGAATTAATGTTGCGTATACGCATCAGTGGCCGTAAATGGGTTAAATGCAGGCACAAATAAAATAAGTCTAAATTATTTTGGTGTATTTTTTCTAATGCACTCCTCCCCCCCTCCCAGACCATTTTACACTCTTTTAAGAACTATCCAGTCAACTATTTCCACATGGATATTATTATTTTGTCGTTATGACGTCTACGTTAGCAACTTAGTAACTGTTGTGGGTCCAGTTCACACAATCCTGAGGCGCTTAAAATTTAATTCTTGGAGGGTCCTCGGAATGAATCTCAGCCTTCCCACTCTGGTGAGAATGGTTGGTGAGCTGTAGTAATAACTCCTTCTGTTGTCTTTACAATATTAGGGATTATGCTAAACAACAATATAGAAAGTCATAATATGAATTAACAAGTCATTTGAGTTATTTGTGTTTCCCCTATTAAATTGTTTTCTATATTGTTAATTTTGTTTATTGTCTATTCAAATTTTTGTATTGTTTATTAAATTTAATTTTGTATCTTTGTCTTATTTCTTTTGTTATTGCCAATTTAAAGTGGACTGAATAACACTTAAGGAATAGCCGTCTTTAAAAGAAGCTGTGAAATATTTCCAGAAGCACTTGTCAGTATTTAGGTTATATGGTGGTTAACAGTCCCTGCAGACTGGCTAATACACAAGTACCGATTCTTCAATTCATAATTAAATTATTTTACTTTTTTCATTTATTTGTCAAAACCTAATGCTGCTGAAAGTGGGAAAAAAGATTTATAGTAATGTAATTATGGCTTTTCTAAACATAATTATGAGCTATTAGTTTTCATTGAATGTTTGGGTCAGTGGACTGGTGAATTATAACCTATTTGTTGATACTACAAATCAATAAATAGTAGATCTCTTCAAGTTCTTGGTACCATTATCTTTCAACTGAGACAAATAAATGTTTTCCTTCATGCTCTATCAATATTAAATCATTTAGATCCATAATGTTTTACTGACACAGATGTGTTACCTTCTGTCATTGATAAATTTCCCATCTAAATCAATCTATTGTTGAATAGCTTTGATGGAATTAGTATTGAGTTTAACATAATATATCGCTCCTTAAAACAACTCAAAAAGCCTAATTAAGTAGAGCTTTTTGAAAGTTCCATGTGTGAGTTTAAAAAAAATAAAAATGTAGGTATTTGTATGCAGTCCTATTGTAATGATGATATTGAAATTATTTTATTAACCATTAGCAAATTTTATATGCTTGAAACTTTTTTTATTTTAACTTATTATTCCTATAAAAGTCCAAACATGATACAATTCAAAATATGACTTTATTAAAAATAACATGTTGGAAATGGTATACCAGATATGTTCCTCAATTAAAAAGCTTCAACCAATAAAATTCCTACTGAATATAAAAACAATTTTTAGCTATAATGGGTGGGGCAAAAGTCCGTTTTGATACCGTTTAGCTACCGTTTTGGTTGCCTATAATTTTGTTCAAAGAAAAGATAAGTAAGTTTGGTTTTCATAAAAAGTTTATTTGGTGTTTACATTTTTTTTTCGGTATGATTGGAAAATTATATCGGCTAAATGGTGACCGCAACTTCCGGCTCTTTTTAAGGCATTTTTCATGACATCCTGCAACGTCTCAGGCTGAATTTCTTTAATTTCGTCACGAATATTGTCTGTAAGATGTTGAATCGTTTGGGGCTTATTCACATAAACTTTTGATTTTAAAAAACCCCATAAGAAAAAGTCTAGTGCTGTTAAATCCGGAGATCTGGCTGGCCATGCTAAATCGCCATTTCGCGAAATTAGTATTCGTGGAAAACGTCATTCAATAATTGAATTGTTGAACGAGCTGTGTGTGCTGTGGCCCCATCTTCCTGAAACCACATGTCCTCTAGTCCTTGCTCTTCCATTTCAGGCACAAGAAAATTTGGAATCATGTCTTGGCACCGTTCAGCAGTAACAGTGACTCCAACACCTTGTCATTTGAAATAGGGACCAATGATGTTTCCAGCATGAATACAACACCATGCAGTTGTTTTTAGTGGATGCAATGATGTTTCATGAATTTATTGAGGATTCTGTGTTCCCCAAAACCGACTGTTCTGTTTATTGACGTGGCCACTTAGAAGAAAATGGCGTTCGTCGCTCATTAATTTAGACGAAAAATCTTCAATTTCACCAGACAGCCTTAGGATTGCATTACTGTACTCAACTCGTTGATCAGGATCTCTCGGTAGCAATTTTTGGACTAATTGAATTTTGTACGGGAACATTTTCAAATCAGTTTTCAAAATTCGCCTTAAACTGCGTGCAGAAATGTGTAACTGGGAACCACGTCTCCGAATTGATGTTTCTGGAGACTCTGCAACACTATCGCGCACCAGAGCCACAATTTCAGCGTTACGAGGAGCGTTTCAGCGTCTGTTGTCTTCCAGAACGAGGCCTGACTGCTGCCGTACCATACTGTCTAAAGAAAAATGATTGAATATTACTCACTTGAAACAGAAAATAATTATAAATACAACAATTCACAGAAATTTTAATCAATATTCATGTTAAGGGTGGAGGTTCCCTCAAGTAATGACAGAATTAGGGCAGCCATAAACAATTATACACATCATATTGGGTTAAAATAAAATAATGAACCTTCCATTAATACGTAAAAATATTTTTGTTAATTTAAGTACAGTCAACATTGTTAGAAAAAAAGCAAAAAACATGTACCACTACAACCCATGAAGGATCTGGTTATAAATTGTGGTTTAGTGAGGCACTGGACGATTAGGATATTTTTGACGTAATTTCCGCTGAGTGGCAATAATGGAACAATTATTTTCAATAAATATTGTCACTATTTCTGCTCGTTCTTGTGGCGTAAATTTATCCATAATAAAATGTTGACGTCTACACAACCCAATGATTAAAGCTAAACTGGGCTAAACGTCAGATAACCAAGATGGCGCGCAATCAAATTGGTAGCGGGACTTTTGCCCCACCCGTTATTTTATTTTGAAAGGGCGATATGAGCCCTGTTTTAGCAAATCCCGATAAATCCGTTTTAAAAATTTATTTTTTGAGTTAAAGTCCTTTCTGTGATGCCCTCTATCTTTGGCTGAAATGATTTGTTCCAAAACCAACTTTAAAAAAACCAACAAAAAATCTTGTGATACTAAACCCCGGGAAGTCCTTAGTTCGTCAATTAAACACTCAGACACACAAGGTGAGACGAAAGAGAAGTATCACTTCGTTCCTCAAAAGTAATGTTAAAAAGAAATCAAATATTAAAAAGGTATTTTAATGAGTAACATCCACCAACGACATTTCCAAGGAAGTAGGAAAAAGGATTGCGGCAGCCAACCGATGCTATTTTGGCTTGAGGAGGTAGATCAGGAACCATCTGCTCATGAGGTAGACTAAAGCACGATTATATAAATCTTTGATTAGACCAGTGTTAACCTATGCCTCACAAACATGGACGATGACAAAGGCTGATGAGAATAACTTATATTCGAAGGGAAAATTTTGCGACGAATATACGGCCCCGTAAAAGAAGGAGAAGTTTGGAGACGATGGAACCGGAAGTTGTACGCCCTGTATAATGACTTAAATGTCGTCGACTTCATAAAACTGGGAAGATTAATTTGGTCCGGCCATGTGATTCGGATGGAGGAAGGTGAAATTCCTAAGAGTCCTTGAAGATAGGATTGACCGTTGACCGACTAGGATGGCCTAAAACATAAAAGAAATCGATTTATTTATTACTTCAACAATAAAAATAAATTAAGGAGAGGCAGACCCAGACTGAAGTGAATGGATAGCTACTGCTAGGCATAATGATCTGGAGACCAGCAGCAATGAATCGAGCTGGATACCGGAAGCTCCTAAAAGAGGCCAAGACTCATCCCCGGGTTGTAGCGGCATATAAATAGATAGATTTCAATGTGTTTGAAGCTATCGTTATCCTAAAACCCACTAAGTCCAACTCAAAATGTAAAATTTCTGAGAACCTGAATTCTGAAGGCATGACAATAAGGCCTCTAATACATGCTAATACAACCCATTTATCCATATTATAATTACCCTGAAAATTTAATCTGTTTTCTTAAAAAATCAGATTTTATGTTCTTCTATGGAATTTCGAAAATTGGACTTAATGGGGTTTGACATAACAGGCCTCATATAGAAGTGAGATTGATTGATAATTATAAAAACAAATCATATGTTAGCGCGACGAATAAAATAAACGTGAAAGATCGTTGTTATAGTTACCAATTCAAATCTTCACACCATTATTTTTCGAACAAACTTTTCTAAATTAACACTTTCGTGCCGCCGAATAAAGTTATCAAAGACAATGCGCCCTAGGAAACAAAAGTTCAAATTCACCATCAGTATACCGCAGTGTACTCAACCTTCAAGGTATGGAAATGGAGAGATGAGAATGCATTATGGAATGGAAAATTACTTCAACCTGCCAGCGTATCCACTGATGGCTTACCATTTAAAATGGAATTTCAATAGAATGAAAAGGGACTTCAGACATTTTTCAAGTATGGTGTTGCGTGGAATCGTGCCGTTTGTCGACAGTGTATTTGTGCCCCATCGTCAATTCTGGAGAAATCATCGATACATGTAAAAGTGAAATATAATTAGTTTTGTAGTTATGTTTGTGAGTTCATTTTTTGTATCATATAACTCTTAAATTCAAAAACACAACACATTTGGTTTCCTCTTAAATATTTATAACATCATCGCTATTGGTTATAGTGATTACATATTATTTGTTTGTTCATATAACGTCAGTTTATTCAAATATGGCATATCGGACGATGAAGCAGTTAGAGTCATAAATTTTGCGTATCCAGGTATAATTACCTAATCTGTACAGTCACCGCACAGTATCTGGACCACAATTTTACATCCCTTCCGAAGGACGGTATAATCAAAGATTTTTTACTCACTTTGAGTAATCCCAATGGCACCTGGCGGCTGCAAACACTCGACCTTGGAGATAGGCGGCTGTTATGCTTAGCACTACACCACAGGTGGCCCCTACACTCATATATTTTTAATATTTCTCTTAGTTTTATGTTCATATTATTTGGTTATCTTCATATCTTTTAATTTTTACTTGAATCCAATTAAGGGCATACAATATCTGAAAAATAGGAATCAGGTTCGCAAGTCGAGTCACAGCGCGTTTTAAATTTTCCTTCGTTTTCTTTTCTTAAAAAATATATAATTTTGAGTTATATTGAGAAACAAAGAGGGTAATTATGGGAAATTTGTATACTTTGGTAATCATTTCGTCTAGATATTAACGTTTCAACAAACATACAGTGGCAGTCAAAAGTCATCGCACAAGCCAAATATTGGCTCTAAAGTTATGTTGGAATGAAATAAAATTACACAACTTTTTCAATTGAAAAATCTTTTATTTATGCAAATTTTTAAGTGTTGAAACATCAATTAAATATAACTGATCACTTAAAAAAATACAACACAAAAAAGGACCTTTCAAAAGTATTTGCATAAATTTAAATTTTTATGATATAATGCATAATATGTAGGTATATTGTTTTTATTTTTCAATATTTTGTGTGCGATCCATTTGCATCGATAACAGCTTGAAGACGTCTTAGGATACAATAAACAAGATTTTTTAAAAACTCTGGGTCGATTTTTTTCCACTCTTCAAGGATAACTTCTATCAAGCGTTTTTTGAAGGTAATGACGTATTTTCGAATCCTTTGTCCTAAAATGTGCCATAAGTTTTCTATGACATTAAGGTCCGGACTTTGGGGAGGGGTTAGAAGCCTTCTGCGTACATTATACAAGAGCCAGTCCTTGGTCTTATTCGCAGTATGGTTAGGATCATTATCCTGTTGAAATATGTAAGAATTTTCAATCCTCATTTTTCGAGTGCTGATCTGTAGATTATGGCGCAAAATGTTGACGTATCCATTTGCATTTAAGATGTGTTCAATCGGAACAAGTTTACCAACTCCATGAAATGAAGTGCACCCCCAAACCATAACATGACCTCCTCCATGTTTCACAGTTGGTCGAACATTTAGTCTTTTTAATTCTTTGTTAGGTTTTCGCTAAATGTACTTCTTACAATCACTCCCAACTATATTAAATTTGCTGTCGTCGCTAAATAGAACATTTGCCAAAATTCTTGTACTCTTTTTCAAACTCAAGTAAGTCTCTTTCTTCTTAACCTTCTTTCTCGTTAACCTCACTGATAAACGGTTTCTTCCTTGGCATCTTCCGTGCATATTTGTTTGATAAAGGGCTTTTCTTACAGAAGACTCACTTACTGGCTTATCTGAAGTACAAGCCACCTTATCTACCATAAGGTGTCAATACCTTTGGGCGTCCTTTTCGTGGCTTGTTGGTGCTGATTCCTGTCTCGTCATATTTCTTAATAATATAACGAACCGTAGAAAAGCATACACCCAACGTTTGACCAATTTCCCGATATGTTTTTTCGCTGTTTCGCAAAAATACACACTTTTCTCGGGTCGCAATAGAAAATTCGCCTTTCTTTGGTGACATGTTTACTTAGATACATAGGTTTACTTTGATAGAAAGGTCATTTTTTTGTGTTGTATTTTTTGTGATCATTTCTATTAAATTGATTATTTATCACTTTAAAAATTGTGTAAATAAAAGATTTTTCAATTGAAAAAGTTGTGTAATTTTATTTCATTCCAATATAACTTTAGAGCTAACATTTGGCTAGTGCAATTACTTTTAACTGCCACTGTATGTGGAAGAAACTCCACCCGGACCATTTTCTTCCACATAAATATCATCTATACTTCGAAATGTTAGTTGAAACTTTTATTTCTTGATGAAATGATTACCGAAATCTACTCACTACCCTCAATTGCCTTGTCTTTTCCATTCTAAAGCTCACGATAACTTGTATTTTTGTAGGTATCGGTTACGCAGGTAGTTACTTCCAGTTGCGTTACAATAAGTTTTAAGTGTTTATTTGTTTCATTTTTAATATTTTCCAATTTAAAAGTTATCATGAGCTTTAGTATCTAAAATAGAATGGCAATGAGTAGATTTCGGTAGTCATTTCATCAAGAAATAAAATTTTCAACTAACATTTCGAAGTAGAGTTGATATATCTTGAATAATATTAGTTGACCTTATCTATTTGAAGAAGGAAACGGGCGGGAAGGAGGTTAAAAAAAGTCTCTTAAATAGGGAGAACTGAAAATGGGGTCAAGGGTTTAAGATTAACTGAACACATTACATTCTCAGTTAAGCCTAAATCCTTGAACCCATTATAAGAAGACCTGCAATGTGGCCCGAAACCGTGGCTTTCCAATAAACCATTCTCCCTATTAAAGAGATTTTTTTTACTTCCATCCAGACCATTTTCTTCCTCGTAGATAATATATGTTAGTTGAAACGTTCATTTCTAGATGAAATGATTACCGAAGTATACATATTTCCCATAACTACATTATCTTTTCCATACTATAGATCATGATAACTTTATAATTTTAGGAAAATATTAAAAGGGAAACGAATAAAAATTTAAAGCTTGTGATTTAACTCGAAACGACAACCTGCACAATAATTACCTTTTTATCTCCTGACTTTGGAAGGTCTCGGTGATATAACCGCTCATGGTATTATCCATCTATGCATACATATATATTTTAGTTTCCTTATGACTTTCGAAGGTTCTTATGATATCATCAGGTCTTGGTGATATCATCGCTGATGACATTAGCTAATCTCTCCAGTGAAAAGAGATACAGGGACATATTATCAACCAAGATTCAAGATTCCTTTGAAGAGTTTGACCGCGTCGTTTACGATTAACATGATCGTGTTGTCATGTAAACATTTTTTTTAAAGTTAGTTTTGTTTAGGATGTACTTATTAGTCATGTACTAGTAACTATTTCTTTTTTTAACACATAGTAATAGAATGTGCATTGGCATTAGTCCAGGTCTGGCGAACGTCCTGTTGAGAATTGTGGCTGTGAATTTTAAATTTCTTTAAAGTTAATTATTCAAATTATTATTATTATTTGTGAAATTGTGATACTAAATTATTTTAAGGTAAGTATATAATATATTCTAAGAGTCTATGTTGTTTAAAAAAGTACAAATAATATTCAAGTCTCAAAACTTAATGAATTCATAAGTTCATCAACCTTATATTTTTCGAGTTTGAATATTTTTTGAGTGAATTTATGTTAAATAGCCATATATTTGTTTTTATTAATTGAATATAAGTGGATGAAAGTGTTATGCTGCTTTATTTATATGGATAATTATTTTTTAAATTTTATTTTTGAATCTAAGGACATAAAGTTGAGGGTAAAAATCTACTTTTTTCCCCATAATAACATACTTTTCAGAATCTTGGGCATTAACCACCAGACATAAAAGTGGGACCCCGGCTTCAGAAATGAGATTCCTTAGGAAGATAGAGGGGAAAACAAGACGAGGCCGAATTCACAACCCGACCATTAGTTCAAGCCTCAGAGTGGAGCCTGCAGAAAAAGTCATTGAAGGAAAAAGTCTAAGATGGTTTGGACATGTTTTAAGAATGGGAAACAACAGACTGGCCAAGATGATATACGAGGCTAAGGATGAAGGAAGAAGGTCCGGAAGAAGACCCAGACATACCTGGGAAGATGGTGTTATGGAAAGCTTCGAAAAAAGAAGCCTGCAGTGGAACAGAAAAAGAGAAATGGTAGAGGATCGCACAGTGTGGTCCGGGTTGTACAGAAGGAAACCTCACACTGCATGAGCGGTAGAGAGGATGGACTATGATGGTGATGATGATTTTATTTTTGAAAGACGAATCTATCCAATGCATTGAGAATTTATATGCTTAGCCAATAATCTTGGTTAATGTTACAGGGAACAGTTCAACTTGTAAATACCTTATTCATAAGAAAAAAAATCAATGATCATGGATTTATGACATACAACATTAATCAACTAATTTCTAGGTTCCGCTTCAATTTCAATTCCTATTGAATTAATCTTAAATAACCACAACTTTTGAGTTAATTATGTTTGTTAATATATCTTTATTTGCAGGTGACGACCTTGAAATTAATATTATTCGAGTGGATCTGTTATTTGTGCAATATTATTAGCTAGGTTTATAGCTAACTTACAAGGTTGGTCCAATTTGTATAATATGTTTGATTCAGTTAACATTTTGTAAAATTTTAAATTCATTTTTTAAATATATTATTATTAAGGCATATTGATAATATTTCAAGCTTAAGTCATATCAGAAGTTTAAAGTGTAAGTTGTTCAACTCCATAAATAAATTTTATAAGAGCTTTTTGTTTCTCGATACAAATTATAGCGTAATCCTAAACTTGCCAGACAATTTCTGATTTAAATATATTTAAAAATATATAGTAAAGCTTATTTATTATGGTAGTGTTTACAACAATTTTCTGGCTACAACAGGCTTCTCTTGGTCGCAGTTTGAATTGATGATTTTTCCATGAAACTCTGTTCGTTATAAGTATAATTTCCTCGGTTATAATGCTCCAAATGATTTTCTTTTTAAATTTACACAATTGTTTTTTTAACCCTAAATTTGGCAGAAAATTTTCTTTTTTTTTTTTTATACATCCTTTGACCTCTGCAATATTGGGTTATACATTTGTGTCATGTGTGATACATTACTGAGTGTTGAGGTTAAGTATGATTTAAGTTTTGAATACATTATCAGGAAGAAACAAAGAAAAAAAGTGGTAAGAAATGGTGTCTGATTAATTCCACAGTTAAAGTTCTTAGTACCTTTTCATTTTTGTTGGATGAGTTGTATCCACAGATGAAAGATTGTTAGTTTTACAAATACAAACTTGATTTTTGTCATTGTTCCTTGCTTTAAAAGAAAAAAATCCAGCAAATCAAATAAAAATAAAAAATGGCCATGTCCAATTCATGAAATTAAAAAAAAAATGAATAAAATGGAACAGAAAATTTGTACATATTTTTCACGCTCATCTCAAGTTCATAACAAAGCTTTTCAACAAATAAATCGGAAAATAAATATTTAACGTAGTGTTAAGAAAACCTAAAAATAATAAGAATAAATACTGGCACATGGTAAGAATGGACCAAGGGAGACTTAACAAGAAAATTGTTGACAAAATCCTTGAATACAAAAGCATAGGAGGCAACAAATGAGATAGGAAGCGGAAAAATTAAAAATAACAGACAAAGACTGCCTAGATAGAGAACAATATGGAAATAAATAAAAAGAAATTACTGACCGACCGAGGTACAAACCAGGGTAGCTCAGTTGGTAGAGCACCACAACTGAAATGTGCGAGACCCAGGTCGAATCCCAACCCTGGGCATATCTTTTCTCTTAAAAAATAAAAATATTTAAAATTATAACAATTAATAAACAAATAAAATAAAATAAATTATAATAATATATAATGATGTAAGTCAACAAGATCCTAATTAAAGTAATGTTCAATGAACATTCTTCCACTTGTATACATCGCAAATTGCGAGAACACGGGGATATGGGACAGTTAAGAGAATGGATATGTCTGACTGAGGTACAAACCAGGATAGCTCAGTTGGTAGAGCACCACAACGGAAATGTGGGAGGCCCTGGGCATATCTTTTCTCTTCAAAAATAAAAATATTTAAAAAGAAATCAATGTTCTTGTAGAAGATAAAGAGGAACGGAAGGGTTCTGCGTGGTCAGAAGAAAGGAAGCTAATGAACAGTAAGCAAAGAAAAGTAGCGATATTCGCGTGGTTCCTGACAAAGCCCGTTTTGTGGAAAAAAAAAAATATGAATTAATAAAAATTACTGACTCTAAACAAGAAATTTTTTTTTTTAATTTTTCATTTATTAGTAATTCATAAATTAAAAGAAAAAATCATGCCCATTATTAGGGACCTAGCAGATCTCTATTACAAAGTTCTACCGCATCTCTAAACTTGTTTAAAAGAAAAACTTGTTGCTTTTGAGATATATGGGAGATATTTTTTAATAATACTAAAAAAAGCTTTACGTCTACAACTCATGAAGGATCTTTGATTGAGTATATGTTACAGGCTGGATTTTTATAAGACAACGGTTCTGTAGGGAGGTGATTTGGCCGAGGTCACTTGTAAGTTTCTTCATCTCGCACTATAATAGATTCTGAATATAGACTGCAAAGTAGTGGCGATATGATACAACCTTGTCACTCTTCACATTTAATTTCAATGTTCTTTAGAATCATATTTTCTTTTTGGTCGTAAAATAAATTTTTTATGGAGGAGATAATGAATTCTTCTACAGTGAGGGACTATTTATTAATAACCGAAGGTTCAATTTACATTTTAGGCCTTCATAAACTGAGTAAACGAGACACAAAAATTATATTAAACTAAAATAACTGGAATAAACAACAAAATAATTTATAACAATGAAAAAGATACAAAAAGATTTGTAATTAAAAAAATATATTATTATTTATTTTCTTTCTTTCTTTCTTTGTCGTTTGGGCCTACTGAGGACCACGGGGCTTGTACCTACTCTTTGGTAAAGTTGTAGCCTTTATTAATTTTAAAATTAAAATTTTTTATTTAATTTATTTATATAATCTTGTTTATTCCAATTATTTCATATAATATTACAATATTTAATATGTTATAGTATTATTTTTTTTGTATACCAATTATTTTATTTTTATATGTTTTTTGTACCTTGTCTACTTAGTCTTGCAAAAACCTGTACCACTACAACCCGTGAACGGGTCTGAGGTTCAGTACATGGTAGAGACTACTGTTTCATGGACCCTTATGCAATGCAACTCAAAATATTATAATTCCCCACTATTTAAGACTTTATTTTTTACTTCCAATCGACCATTTTCTCCTCCTTGATATTTATATGGTCAATTCATAATAATTAAATTCTAAAATACAAAAATATATATTTAATTATTTGCCCAAAATTGTCAGTTAGATCAAACCTTATCAAAAACATTTTTGTAGTCAACAAAATTTATTGCTTTATATTAATAATTTTTTTCCATTGTATCTTTGTATGGAATTCGATTAATTAGCTATTTATGGGTTTTTAGAAGTCTGGGGTAATCAGTAAGTCAAGGTTGTTAGAACATCCAATTTCAAATTTATAATTATTGATAATAACAATATACAACAATTATAAAAATAGCAATAATGTTTTAATCATTTATAGTTAAAAATGTGCTATATTAATCTGTGTACTATGCATATTTGTTTATTATAATTCATTATTTATTTATAAATAAAACTAGACCCATTGATAAGGCTTGGAGATAAAGCGAACCACTTCTGAATTCTTCTTATCAACTTATCAGATATATCAGATGTGTGTGTGTGTTAGTTCTATATAATTAACTTGGAGGTTATAATGGCGGTAATAATAATAATAATTATTATTTATATACTTATTTTATAAATACAATTATTATTTTTTTTGAAAAATACATAACCGGAGTACTTTCTTATCAAATAATTTTTCTGACAAATTACGTATTTTGTTGGCCCGATTTTTATAAACATTTAAAGTATAATTATTTTTTGGAATATTTATATATTTACATCTCGTTTCCTGTCTTCAGTTAAATGCCTGTTTTTACTTCACCTGATATTCCAAACAAACATTCTCTAAGCATATAATCATATCAGTTTAAAAAATATATATAGGAAAAATGCATTTATTTCTTATTTAAAATGTCTAACTAGTTCTGTATTAGAAGATGAATTCATTATTTTTACTCTTTAATTTCTGTCTTAGTTTTGTTCAATTTATTATTTTTGTATAAATATTTGTTTATATTTATATTGTTCTCTTATTCAGTGAAAAAACAGGCTTTCACACTAGTCTAAATTTAAAATTGCATAAATTGTAATTGCAAACGGATGATGAAATGTTTTCCACTACATCACTCAATCAATTTATGCATTCAAATTATTTTCTAATTTTACTAATGTCAATCTTATATTTAGACTGGTGTTAGATTTAATATAATTCACAAAAACCTATGATTAATATTTTCACTATGAATATTTTAACAATTAAGCCTTGAAATGCCATTAAATGGTAATTAAACAATTATTCACTGAATATCAAGAACCAGAAGAAGTTATAAATAATCAAGAAATCTTTTTTTTTTTGTTGAGAAAAATTGCCTTAAATATGTATTTTTCTTTATTGTTTCTTTCTTTATTCTTTTTCTTTCTTATATGTGATTTAGTTATTTAGTCTTTTAACCAGTTATGGTTTCTGTCATTTTTGTTTTTATATGCTTTTGAAAAGGTACATGTCCCTGAATACATTTTTTTATTTTATTTTAATATTTATATAATTTTGTCTATGAATCTCAATTAATATTGATATTTATTATGCTCACAGGATAGTTTAATGTCTGATAAGCCTGCTGAACCAGAAAGCGAAGAAATGGTTGTAAGATCAAGTATACCCGATGTTCGTACCGCACGTCTCCTTAAAGTGACAAGCTTAGTTACTCTAACGCTACAGAATGCTATACTTGGGCTGAGTATGCGCTATTCTCGTACGAGGGATGGCCCGATGTTCATTTCCTCCACTGCCGTAGTCATGGCAGAATGGGTAAAATTGTTCGTCTGCCTGTTCTTGGTTTATTATCAACATGAAAGCTTCAGGGCTTTCAGGCAGGACTTGTACCGCACTGTTGTGGCCAATCCGATGGATACCATTAAAGTTTCAGTACCGTCATTTGTCTACATATTACAGAATAACCTATTATACGTATCGGCTTCTCATTTAGATGCTGCCACTTATCAGGTATTAAATATAATTTGTATAGAACTAACTTTAGTATTAGACTAGTGCTATTGACTAATGAACTATTAAAATCAATCTAATACTAGTGGTGGGGTCAAAATAATGTCGCAGTCTAAAATAACACTCACCGTGATAACGTGTTACCAGAACGATCCCATTATTGGAATAACTCCTTCATCGTTTCACTCACCAATAACTAAATAGCGCTTTGACATGATTTCAATAAAAGCTGAAGGCTGAGGCATTATCACAATAAGTGCGATAACTATTCTTCAAAGTTATAAATGTCTTGTAGTCATTACAACGAAAGATTGAAATCAGCGCTATCTACATTATACTGATCACTTTAAGAAACCAACGTTGTTCAAAACACCTTTAGATGAAATTAAAACTTATGCTATATGGGAAACATAGAAGGATTTCATTCATAATTAATGATTGAAAAATTAAATATTAATACATTGTAGAAAAAATGATTATTGGTATTGTTACGGGCTACTGGGTGTAAAATGGACTAAACTATTACTTAATTCAAGAATCTAATATTTATTAACAAATTAGAAAGAATACAATGAGATTATTTAAAACAGTTAAATTATTAGACTAATATCAATTTACAATAATAATATTTTACTAAATGTTATCTAATTTCTAAGATAATATACAAATAATATAAGATATTGTTTATACTAAGTAACTAAACTATTTATATAAATTTGTACAAATACAATAATATTACACTATTTGTAACAATTACAAATTAACACTTACAGTTCGCTAACTAAAGTCCACCGACCGTAAGACTCTCCAAATATGACAAACTGCCACACAGTTTATTACACTTATTTCACGGCCACTAATTGTCACTGTTGCTCACTAAGCACTTATTACAGACTAACTAACTCACACACTGCCACTAGTTAACGACTGCTACTCACTGGCTTATTACTGACTCGTCTTATTACTCACTGCCGCGGCCGAAAACGCTGTCCTTTTTATATAGGCAAGGTAGGTCGTGGTGGGGCATTACTCGGAACAAGATCGAGAACCATCCAGGCCGATCCAGGTTGAACGAGATTGGCCTCGGCAACTTCTTTAATCCCTTCCGCTTAATCCCATTGTTTGCCTAATCCTGTCAGCCGGTCCTACTTCCCGCTCTGACCGTAACAGTATGCTTTTGTTCAATGTTTTATATGGTTAGGGGGTGAAGTCAAGAAAGTTTACACAAATAAACAGAGTTTATTTCAGTTTTACAGATAAAATGAAATATGGTGAACATAAGGTTGATTTGTTAAATAATTGACGAAAAATAAAAAGTGGAATGAAATTGATGAAGATAATAAAGAAAGAACTTTACAATCTATATTACATTTTGAAAGGATGTAAACTAGATTGCATTATCTAATAATTCATTCACTCAATGAAACCTGTTTCCAGTCATTTTGCCATATAACTTTATTATGTGGATACGTTTCGACTATATGTCATTTACAATCCATCAAGAACTTCTTTAACATCTAAGAAGAGTTATAAGTCATCTTTTATCTTGTTAGATTAACAAAAGGACCATAGAGGACAATGGACCTCCAAGAAAAAAATTTTAGCAAATGACAATGAATAATAAAAAAAAGAGAAAAGATGACTTATAACTCTTCTTAGATGTTAAAGAAGTTCTTGATGGATTGTAATTGACATATAGTCGAAACCTATCCACATAATAAAGTTATACGGCAAAAATGACTGGAAATAGGTTTCATTGAGTGAATGAATTATTAAATCTATATTACATGATTTAATTTTTTTTTTTTAATGGAATGAGCCATTATGGGCTAAGTCTGTTTCAATTCTCATATCAATTTATTTATTTTAAAAAAATATATATTTATTGAAATTTACAACTGTATGCAAAATACATCAAGTAAATTTAATGAGTGAATACATTGACATGAAAAGACAAGTAGAGAAACTACCCAGTGGTAGTACTAAAAAATTTATTTATTAGATGTATTATTTTCTTCAATGAAATAAAAAGTTACTCAAATAACATGTTACTGGACCATGTTATTACATGGTAGCAGTTATGCCATAACAATTTATCAAGATTTCACTGTTTAGCCCATCACTATCTAATACTTGCTTATAACAATGGGTACAGTTATAACAGCTCTGATACCTTTTCTGCTTATCAATATAACCTTATCTCTTATCACCTTGAACTTGACATTAATATTATGCAACTTTTTGTTTCTGTTTGATTTTTTGATGAGGAAAAAACAATAAATAATTAAATATTTAGGTTTTATTAAAATTATGTGCTAGATTTCTGTATTTATTGTAACAATTTGAAAAGGAGGGCCTTGAATTTTACAGTTTATAATTTTGAAATTCTTGAATTATGTTTAAATTTTTTCACATATTGTACATATTCTTGATATAAATGCAGAGTATCGAAAGTGAAAAACACAACTTTTCAGGAAAGTAAAAAAGCCGTTTCAAGGCTCATTCACAATCTCTATGTTTCGTCGAAGCTAATTTACATATGTCATTATAAGTGCTTTTGTGTCTTATTGATGAATCTATTAATTTTTTATCAATTACCAGCTTGAACTTGACATTAATTTTATGCAACTTTTTGTTACTGTTTGATTTTTTGATGAAGAAAAAACAATAAATAATTAAATATTTAGGTTTTATTAAAATTATATGCTAAGATTAAGTGACAACTGTTAGAGATCAAACATGAAAAATATCTTTTTTTCACTATCGATACAATGCATATGTATGTGATAAATAAGCCGGTTTGTCGTAGTGTAAGATATTTTTTATTTAATTGGGCTTTAATAGTTATTTATGTATTGCTCATTTATCTGTTTTTCAGGTCACTTACCAATTGAAGATTCTGACAACAGCACTCTTTGCAGTGTTGATGCTAAAACGGAAATTGTTGCCGACGCAGTGGGCCGCACTCGTAATCTTGGTTGCGGGAGTAGCGATGGTCCAAATCTCTGGCTCATCGGAAGCTCCCAAGGCGAGTACAGATGGTCCTGTCCAGAACAGGCTAATCGGATTCTCAGCCGCGCTTGGAGCTTGCTTCCTGTCAGGTTTTGCAGGAATCTATTTCGAAAAGATCCTCAAAGGCTCTGACATTTCCGTTTGGATGAGGAACGTTCAACTCAGTCTCCTTTCTCTGCCTTTCGGCTTCATGACCTGCTTGATCTCTGACTGGAACAAGGTTGTGCACATGGGTTGGTTTTACGGGTACGACTTCTTCATCGCTTACCTGATCGTATTGCAGGCCGCAGGGGGCATGGTCGTTGCTCTTGTCGTCAAGTATGCAGATAATATTCTCAAGGGATTCGCCACATCTCTTGCCATTATAATCAGCTGTTTAGCATCCGTGTATTTATTCAACTTTAGAATAACTATATTATTTACCATAGGTGGTATGCTGGTTATAGGATCGATATTCTTGTACAGTAAACCCGCAAAAGTTGAAAAATCACCCGCGAGGTCTAAAGCCCACGAAGAAGTATAATGAAGGAAGAATCTCCATTTTGATTGTGGAAAATAATTAAATAAACAGTTGATAAACAATTAAAAAAAGACTGTATGTATCAATATTTCTTGTTAGTATTGATAATTTTATTATATTATTGTGCAGTTTATGCTCTAATTTATAATATTCAATAATCTGATATGATAATTATAATGTTTTCATAATTATAATTAAAATATTAGATGATATTTTATATATCTACTTTCAACGTCAAATTAAATAATCTTTAAAACAGTATTATTTAATTTTTATTTTATATTTATCGCTATGTTATTACTATTTTTTTTTTATTGAATTATTATTCAAACATGAAATAATATTGTCTGTTCATTATTAAGACAATCGTAATTTTTGTAATGAATTTAGATTATAACCAACGAAATATGTTACGCGGAATTCTCCAGCATAGGCTAACTTAATGTATACATACAAGCAGTGGAAAATCCATAAGGGTGGAAAGGGGATATCAACTCTTCAAAAATAACCACCAAAAAATATAATAAATAAATTATTCCTAATTTAAAATATACCTACTAGTACTAGTAGCAATACTCATGAATAACTGTGATAAATCATCATTCATTTGGTACAAAAGCAAAGTTAATTCTGGTCAATACTGTGTAAAATTGGTCATGTAAATTGTTACATTTGTAATTGTTAACTAGATATTTGGCATTGTAATTAAATTTTTTATTAAATGAAATAAAATCAATTGTTTTAAACTTCTATAATATGATTTTTTAAACCTTTTCAAGATTAAAAACTTATTGTTATGATTCATAGGTCAATTCATTGGATTTGTATGAATTAAATCGTAATCAAGGTCAAACAGTGTAAAATTGATTCAAACTGTAACATTTATCATCGGTTTATTAATTATTGACACTGGCTAATTTTATTAAATTAATTATACTCCCTATATTTGCTTATATACATTAACTAATAATAATAATGATACTAAATAGCATAGTGAACCCGAGGTTTTGACGTGGATACAAATCTACATGATCAACCTTCACGTGATCCTCCTACTTACACCTTGGTTTTTTCTTCAAACTTTTACCAGCCATCTCAACGCTTATTGACTTTTTATGAATATCTCCATTACCAAGCCCATCTGAACCGTCTGATACTTTTAATTCAATTATGTTATTGGATAGCATAATACAATATTCTCGTCTCTTGCTTCACACCAATAGTTAATAAAAGGATAATATTTTTATTAATTCCAATTGTTAGGTATACTTAACAAAAGGTACATGTTAAGTAATGTAGTGATAAAAAAAAATGTTTCTTTTTGTTGATTGATTATTTATTTAACGACACTTTATGCTGCTATGGCTAATCAAACGATGCTACAGTGGAAGCCCTAAATTTTGCCTACCCAGGTTTAATTAGGATAGGGATTTTTAACGGGTAGCTCACATCTTACAGGCCCGGAACCCCTGTTTTATGTCCCTTACGAAGCATGGCATAAGCAAGGATTTTTTTCTCCCTTTAAACAATGTTTTTTTTGTATTTGTCCCTCAATACTATATTTTAACATATTGTTATAATATACTAGCGACCCACACCAGCTTTGCTCGGGTAATAAGGCATATTATGCCTACATAATTTGTCTGTGTAATGTATTTTTTTTTTTTTATCACGTACCGGCCACTAAGGACCTCACAAATATTATTGGTTAGGCTTCTTTGGGAGTCTTGATTTTCTTTCTTGCCATCTCAGCTAATGTACTTAATTATATAGAAATTATAAAAATAAAAACAAAACCAAATATTTCTTTATATACTTATTTATTATCTTGCACGTTCGTCTTCGGTGAAACTCATCAATATTCCAACCCATTTACACAAAACCTCGACAAATTATATACCTAAACCTTCCTGGTGAATCACTCTATCCATTGGTGAAAGCCGCGTGAAAATCCGTGCAGTAGTTATTGAGTTTACCGCGAACAAACGCGGCTGAGGACTTTGTTTTATATTGTATATATATTATAATATCAATTTACTATGTGAACGGAGATTTCTCGTTCCCGGTCACCAACAAATGTCTAATGAAAACGAGATATCTCTTTCCTGGACATTAATGTGTTTAATAATTATACAAAACAAAGGGAATAATTATGGGTACTATCAATTAAGTAATAAAGAAGGTAATAAAAAATAATCTAGTAGAGATGGTGAAGTACTCAAAGAAATAATGGGAATTTAATGATATTTAAAGTTCTCCCATTTGAGAGAATCTTTTTGACCTCTACTACAACCATTTTCTTCCTCATTTAAATTTATAAATACAAAATCTATGACAATTAGGAAAAAAAAATCCAAGAGGAAATAAAGTGCTGGTCTCGACATTACTAATAAGCTCACGCCTTTTGTCCTGGAATTGAAAAATTAGAATTTATAAAACTGTCATCCTTACAAGTATACTTTTACAGTTGTGAAATGTGACTGTTAACATTAAAAGATGAACAAGGTCTTAAGGTATTCGAAAATAAGGCATTGCGTAGAGTAATATAGAGCATAAAGTATTTATACATAGTAAGGGGCAATTCCAGAAAAGTTAATAGGCGTTGTGCTAACTGGTAAACTTTTGAGGCTTAAATAGGAGGACTGCATTAAAAATTATCTGGTTTAGGTAATAGCCAGTGGTGGGAAGTGAGTAAGCAGAGATGTGTTGTCTACAACAAGCATTCGCGTTCGTGTTCGCGTTCGCTAACCCTTATTACTATTATTGTTGCTATTATAAATTATAAATATTTATTGCAAATAACAAATGTTCTATATATCCACTGCCCTGGTGAATAAGTGGTTAAGTCGAATTTTCTCAAAAGAGAGGAGAACTGCTTTCAGATAACCGGAATCGTATCATTATCGTAGTTTTTGGCTTAAAATGGAGTTGCAATATAAGCAATTACTCCTTTTCAAGCCAATGCCTTACTTAGGCCCTTATTCACTACAAAAATAACTCTATTCCACTTAAGTACAATAAACTCATTTTGGAGAAAACTAGTCTTAACCACTTATTCACCGGGGCTGTAGGTAAAATCATTAAAAATAAAAATGTATGGCAAAATTAAGGTCTGTTCTACAAGTATTTCAAATTATGCTACAGGTATACTCGTGTATATCCCCTTTAACCTCATAAAAAAACAAAAAAAAACTTAGGATTTATCCCTGCAAGTATTATTGTATCTATATGTTAATATGATCCAGTTTATAATTTCTTATTTTGCTATATAAGCTGTTGATCTGTGCTTCTTACAGCTTTGTCGAATTACTAACACATATAAATATAAGAATATTTCTACAAAAAAGCCACACTTTCAGAAAAAATTGTATTAACAGGGTTTAAATGAATTTACATTAAAATTTTGAAAAATCCTGTAGAATTTAATTATAGTGTATAACAATGTCTGTAAATATATATAAATATATTTTTTAAATCCTGTATCTAAAAGAGGTTAAGCTATTTTATATTGGTATAACAATGTTATTTGTCACAAGCAATATTTTATAAATAAGCATGTTGTAAGAATATTTTGAAAAATGGCTGTTATGGCTAAAACGTTAATCCTGTTTCTAATTGTATTACATATTAACAAATCTGTACATAAACATTGTTTTATTTTTAAACTACTTATTGGCGAAGTAATAAGTTTGTTTACTACCATAGGGTAACTGAGGGAATCTAATATCACTCTCAACCTTTAAATTAAATTTAAATTTTTTAAATTATAATAAGGCTACCTTAAATTATATTAATTTTAAATTTAAGGTGGCCTTAAGGTTTTTTAAAATTAGTAAAAAAATCCATAGTTATGCTGCCCTTTGGAGGAAATGTAAAATGGAAATCCCAAGCCTGTGCGGCTTCAGATAATCTTTTATTTCTGGACAAGCAAAATTTTGGACTCCCACTGTACCATCGTCCGATTAGCTATAGTAGCATAAAGTATCTTTATATAAATAAAGTAGTGACCCAACTTTGCTATTTGAATCTCTAAATGCTATTTCTGCCCTCAATTTGATGCATCGAATACGTGGATTAGATTTAAATGTAATATAATGTCTATACTACATGAAGTGTTTTACTGAATTTTATTATGTAGATACTATAAACATTAAAACAAAATAAAATGTTTCTTTGTATACAAATTTATTTTCACACACGTTGATCTTTTGTAATAACCCCTAAGATACTCATTTAATCTTCTCCTCTTCTACCGCCAACGGTGTGAGGATCCTTTCTGTAGAGCTTGATCCATGAATCCCTCTCCTCTACCCTAAAGCCTGATGGAGGGATTGCCTCCTTAGAGTCCTCAGGCTGGCTCTCTCTCTCTCTGCCTTAGATCATACAGCATTCAATTACCTGAGACGGTGTGTTTATTGGTTGCTCTACATTAGGTTTTCCAGAGACAATGGCTCCTGATCCATCCAAGTTACTCTCAAGAGTTCTCTTCCAAAGGCTCCTTCCTTTTGCAGAGAGAGAAATTGGCCCATACCAAGCCGGCTTCAGGAAAGGAAAGGAAAGGCCACCACCGACCAGATCTTTTCTCTACGGACTCTAATTGAAAAACGAGGGAACACTCAATACCCACCCACCACCTTTTCATTGATTTTAAGGGAGCCTATGATAGCGTGCTAAGAGACGAGCTATTCAAGGCCATGATAGAGTTAGGCGTTCTAGCAAAATTAGTTCGCCTCATTAAAGCAACAATGAGAAGGGTGCAATGCATGGTAAAGATTCAGGGGGAGGTATCCGAGTGCTTCACGACACATAAGGGACTTAGACAGGGTGATTGCCTGGCATGTCTCCTATTTAACTTTGCATTAGAGGTTGCAGTGAGGAGATCTGGAGTGTATGTGGGATGAACCATTATCAACAAGACTACACAAATCCTGGGCTTTGCTGAGGATGTAGATATTATAGGTATGTCATTTGTAGCCATGAGGAAGGCTTTTATTGCCCTTAAAGAAGCCGCATTAAAGATTGGTCGGGTTGTAAACCAGGATAAAACAAAATATATGACGGCGGGGTGTTGAGGCGACGCAAGAAGAGGAGCTGAGGTCCAAATTGGAGAATTTATTTTTGAACGGGTAGATGAATTTGTCTACCTAGGGACGCCGGTAAATTAAAACAATGATATGCAGCTGGAGATGGACAGAATATTTATAAAAGTGGGGAGATTACGTTGGGTCGGACATGTGGCGAGGATGACGGATGACCAAATTCCTAAGAAGCTCCTCAACGAACAGATCCATGGACCAAGACCGGTTGGACGTCCCAAATTGCGTTGGGAAGACGGCGTCACTGCCGATGCAAGGTCTATCCTCGGGATAAGGATTTGGAAGGCGGCTACTCTGAACAGGGATGACTGGTGGCGTCTGTTGCAGGAGGCCTTGACCCCCCGCGGGTTGTAGTGCCATTAAAGAAAAAGAAGAAGAATGGCCCCTTATCCTTTTAGACACCCATCAGACTGCAGACAGACTTTGCCGCCTCTACTCAAAGAGCGTTTCCTTGGGGTACCACGTAGAGGTAGAAGTCGGTCTTAACCCCCCCCCCCCCTTCCCCATTTCAATTATATGTTGTAAAATATTATCATAATTTGCCTAAAATGTTTAAGATAACTAATGTATTTAAGTTTATAAGGATTAATACTGTGTCCGTTCAAATAGCTTTTCAAATACCGCATTCTACGTAACCAATTTTTTAGAAGACGTAATAGGTATAGTAAGCTGTCCTTAAAAGATAAGATATATGATATCACAGGCTTTTTGTAGATCTATATAAGAACAATATTCCACCATGGATTGTTTTGTTATATCTCAAAAGTATTATATATGTAAGTTTGAATATTCACGCCAAACATAACAGACGTGAAGATAACCTTTAGGGGTAGATGTGAGGAAGGTTATGATTGATATCTGCTGACTGAGACTCGCTGAAGTGAACATTGTTAAATTAATATTATTTGTGTTATTATGGAATATTGACAATTGTGTTGATTCAGGTTTGTAATTGAAGATACCTGAAGTTATTTACTTATTTATAAGTTTGTAAATATGTTTTTTTTAATTACAGTTATTCACTGCATCCACGTGTTTTATTCCATTCACCTCCTTGGTTAAGTCGTTAAATTCACGAATTACATATACCTAAACCTTCCTCATGAAGCACAATATATACTGGTGAAAACTGCATGAAAATCCATGCAGTAGTTTTTGAGTTTATCCCGAACAGACAGAAGTGGCGGAGGACTTTATTTTATAATATATATAGATAAGAAAGATGTTAGAGTGGATTTACCCAGCCAAAAATGAAAGATTAACAACCTTAAAACTGCCTTAGACGTTATCGAATCATATATCGAACTAAATAAACGTTATGGACTTATTTTGCTATTTGTAGGGAATATATAAGGATTTCATTCATAATTTAATAGTTACCTGGAAGAAAGGCGCATGTTACATTTTTCAAAGTTTACGGGAAAGCGAAAATAAGAAAACAGGCCATTTAATTAGGTGACTGTCACATACGCCCTTCTGACATTTTATAGATTTTGCACTTACGCCTTTGTTCGCTTGTAAAACAAGCAACAAATAAATAAATAAATTGTTACATCCACAATGCTTTGGTCAAAATGTTTATTTTGGCATGACATTGAAAAACCGAAGAGTCTATAGAAATTTCGCGTGCGGGGGGGTATTTCTTGACGAGAGAGCGCCAGGGGCCATCACATGGACATTGTTTAACAAAAATAAAACCCTGAAAAATGTAACATAGACCCTTCTTCCAGGCAACTGTTCAATTAATGATTGAAGATTTTTTTTTTAATTCGAATTAAATATTAATACTCTTCAAGGTAGTATCCTTGACCCAATCTTTTATACTGTTTATACAGCTGACATCCCAACTCATCCTAATACTATCCTTACCACGCATGCTGATGATACGTGTGTATTATCAGTCAACACCAATCCAATTATTGCATCCCAAAGCCTCCAATTCCATATCACTGATCTTGAAGAATGGTGTCAATACTGGAGAATTAAAATAAATTCTCAAAAATCGCATCAAATCACTTTTACCTTACATCGTAAACCAATGA
Organism: Troilus luridus; assembly: GCA_964056705.1. Lineage (NCBI taxonomy): Eukaryota > Metazoa > Arthropoda > Insecta > Hemiptera > Pentatomidae > Troilus > Troilus luridus. The sequence goes on along the minus strand of OZ057412.1, from coordinate 197,339,858 downwards.
CTTCCTGCCCTTCAGTATCCTTTAATAATATCCCACTGGTGCCTGTAGAACAGATCCGATACTTAGGGTTGCATCTCGACAAACAATTAACCGGGAATCCTCATACTAGAGTGAAAAGACAAGAAACCGCTCGACGTTTCAGATTACTTGAACACTTACTAGACAAACGCTCTAACCTCTCAATTTATTACAAAAGACTCATCTACATGACCATCATACGACCTATTTGGACTTACGGAGTAGAGCTTTGGGGCTCCACTAAGCCATCGAATTCCTCTCGTGTCCAATCCCTACAATCCAAAATCCTTCGTAAAATCCTCAATGCTCCTTATCGTGTTAAGAATAAAATCATCCATAATGACCTTAATGTCCCATTTGTTGCTGATTTGGCCCGAACCCGCTATCTATCCTTTCATAAAAAACTTCATTTCCACTCAAACCCTCTAGTTTCAAACCTTGCTTCCTCTTCGATTCCCGATAATCCTCCGAGGCGTCTGAAAAGAAGATGGCCCCGTGACTTCTTAGTTGAACTTGCGATTTGAGTACTACCAGTCGGTAGTTTCTCTACTTGCCATTTTCACATGTCATTTGTATCGCTTAGCCTATTTACTTGATGTATTTTTGTAATACAGTTGTAAATATCAATAAATCAATAAATCAATAAAAAAATATATTAATACATTGTTGAAAACATGATCATTTGTATGCTTGTGTTCTATTTTTAATATTGTAAGGGGGTGAAGTCAATAAAGTTTACACAAGTTAGCAAAGAATTTATTTCAGTTTTACAGATTAAATGAAAATAATGAAATATGATGAACATAAGGTTGAATTGTAAAATAATTGACGAGAAATTAAAAAAAATGTAAAGTGGAATGAAATCTATGATGATGATACTAAAGAAGCAATTTTACATGCTTTAATTGTTTTTTATTTTTTGGAACGAACCATTATGGGCTACGTCTGTTTAAATTCTCATATAAATTTATTAATTAGATATATTATTTTCTACAATGAAATAAAAAGTTACTCAAATAACGTGTTACTGGACACATTATTACATGGTAGCAGTTATGCCATAACGAGTTATTAAGATTTCACTGTTTAGCCCATCTCTAGTATCCATGACAACCACTGATAACACCTGGCTAGACAGTTGGAGGTTCCAACTCTTGTTAGGTTTTCTTCACTTACTTATAACCTTATTACATCATGTTTATGTTCAAATGTTATGAGTACAGTAGAATCCCGATAATTCGTACGGTCGAGGGACTGATGATTTGGTACGAATTATCGGGAATACCAATTATCGGGAGTTTAGAAAATAAAAAAACGTATTAATGCAAGTTTTTGATTATATCGAACCATCCATCACTTGCACGAGAGTCTTCAATTCCCATTTTTCTGTGAAAACTCGGGCTTTTTCCCTTCATATCTTACCTCCAACTGGTACATTTGAATTCCTTGCTTGTACAAACCACTTTTTTAAGTTCTCTACAAGTCTGGGAAGTGATTTTGTCCTTGTTCTTCAGGACAATGATGTGATCATGGAACCAGGGATGATAAAATGCTTGGATACGTCAATTAGCTTACATCCACTGGTCACGGCGTTTATGATTTGTTGTTTCTCTTCAATAGAGAGGCTAACGTATTTTGGAGGCATGATTACGTGTCACAACGGTATCAAAAACGAGACTGAATTGTAAATAAAAGTGTGATTGTAAGAAAAGCTTAATAAAATTCCTAGAACTCCCCTCATTTTCTTTGAGTGAAAACAGTACGAATTACTTATGAGATTTCTTAGAAAACTTGTATCTCTCACTCGCTCTCACGTAAAAAACGATAGGATCTACTGTGCCTCTAAACAGTACAAACATACTTGTGTATAAAAACAATACAAATTGAGTGATTTCCTAGAAAGCATTTATTCTCATTCTGCTCCCTGGCATAACTGCTTCACTGTTCTCTACCTCCCTTTCGAAAACAGTACTAAGTAACGAGATTTTAAAACTGAAAAATACGAATTATATTACGTTATAAGTAACCTCGAGCATAAAAATAATACGAATTACCGAGGGGTCTGAAATGCATTGATTTTATACCATTTATCTGGATTTTTTCTAGGGACCATTTTGATTTGTACGATTTAGCCGGAAATACCGGGATACGAAATATCTGGATTCCACTGTGTTATCAATTTAATATACTGTTATTTGTATTTCATAATATAGTTATTATATTATTACCCCTTATATTATAAATATAAAAAAAATAATTTAAATTTAAAATAACCATCCAATTCATCTCGTATCCAATCCTTGCAATCCAAAATCCTTCGTAAAATCCTCAATGCTCCTTATTATGTCACAAACAAACTCATCCATCATGATCTTAATATCCCATATGGTACTGATTTGGCCCAAACTAGATACCTATCCTTCCATAACAAGCTCCATACGCACTTGAATCCGCTAGTCTCTCAGCTTGCTTCCCATACTATTCCTGATAACCCTCCGAGGCGCCTGAAAAGAAGATGGCCACGAGATCATCTACTATAGAACTTTATTGGAGTGCTATCGATGGGTAGTTTCTCCACAAGTGTTTTCATGTCATATTCTACATTTTCGCACATTTACTTGATATAATACCATTATAGTTGTAAATATCATTGAATTAAATAAAAAAAAAAAAAAAAAAAAATTTAAAATACCTTTAATTTTAAATTCTGACAAAGGACACGATTTGTGATGGGTGATAGATGAGAATTAGTTTAGTCTTCTCTGTTGCGGCATGCCCAACGCTTGTACCGTGCCCAGCGACTCATTCCCGTTTCTTCTGCCAACGGCTTTGGAACACACCTCTTCGAATCAGAAATGAAACTTCCTCCACTGGACAGCTTTCGTGCTCCTGATCCTTGCACATTTTGTCTTATAGAATCAGTCACGTAGGTAGCAAATATCACTTCATAAACGGTCTTGAACAATCTTCGCAGATGGATCGGGGCTAAGTAAAATATAGCGAATAGTGCTGGTGGTCTCGTCTGCAAACAGTAATTTTTTTTTTTAAATAGGTGATAAATAAGGCCATTGTATTTCACCAATATTAATTTGGGTACATTTCCGTTAGCCGGCCGAAAATGTCGCCATTTGTGAATTCGACCAGCATTGTTCTGTCGTTTTGTAAATAAGCTCTCGTCTATCTTAACTATTTTTTTAGGACCACCGATTTTTTTTGGCTTAGTTCTGCAAATATAGTCAAGATCCATTTTGTGCACTTGATTACTATCAAGCTGAATCTTCCCCTCCTTCCAACTTGTATCGATAACGAGGTCATTAAAAATGATTACTAATCAGTAATTTTTTATTTCTTCTTTTTTGACTTCGTTATCGATATATATTGGAAGGAGAGGGCTCTTAGATCAAACTATACATTTTGTAGAAAAAATATTTTTTCAAATAATTCAGATAATTATCTAGAGATTTAAAAAAACAAAAAACAGTTAGTAATAAATTTTTGAGAATCATCAAATCGACATATTTTATCCTTGCTACCTCTGTTAGCTACCATAATCGAGAATTTTCGCTCAATAAATTGTTGGGCGTCTAATCGAAACGAAGCTATTCACGAAGATTCAGCTTGATAGTAATCAAGTACAAAAATGGACCGCGGATCCTGGACTAATACTTCTACACAAACAATTAGTTGCTCCAATCTACAACTCAATTATGATTCATATCCAGCTGTGTTTCACACCAATTGACTGATGTGATCTCTTCGCTCTAGCCGTAAATAAATCTCAAAGATGTTAGAAAACTCAATCTGGACGATTTGAACCATGAATCGCGAATGCTCTTCTTCGTGTGGCATGGTGAAAGATTGCACCGTCAACGTACTCCGTCACACAAAGACAGTTTCATTTCATGATTCTGATCGCATGTTGAAAATATACCTTTCTCTTGAAAAAAAAGAGACTGTATCTTTTTCAGTTCTAGCTAAATCCCAATATATTTTTATTTTTATTTTTTTACAAAAATTAAGATTGAAGAAAAAAAAAGGAAAAAATGGTTTATTTTGAATAAATTCAGAGAATAGAACACATGGCCCCAATCGACATTCGCCTTATGAAATTGAGAAATTTGGCGGAATTCTACATTATTTGGCAATTTTTCGCTTACGCCCGGCTAAGGGAAAAGTACCTTGATATGGTCATATACTGAGATAGCACATAAATAAATAATTTTATATATAAACTTTTTTTTAAACCAGGGATTAGTGACTTGATCCACTTTGGACTTCTACGATATATTTAAATATTTAAAAAATAATGGAGAGTAAGTTTGCTCAGTGTGTAGAGTTCTGAATGACTCAGCTGTAGGAACCTTTTATCAGTGTCCTTCCTACGGACTCACAGACGGGATAAAGGATAGGCATAAATCTGTCTAGATCCATGGATTATGGCTGTTCAGTGTAGGGTTGGGCGATAGTCAATAGTTAGCACTATCGATAGGCCGAAACTATCGTTTGAAAACTATCGAATGCTTTCGATAGTTTTTCGATAGCTGGTTCCCATGTTTCCAAACCTATTCAATAAAGAATTTCAACTAATTCAATTTAATTAAATCACCTATCTACTATTTGAGAATTGCAGGATTATAAATTATAAGATTATATCATAAAGATGAGAAAAAAAAACTAATTTATTTGAATTTAAAAAAGTATTTACAATTTACATGCTTACAATAACAATGAACAAATCAAATCTTCAGAAAAGAAAAATTACGAAATAGTTAATTTCAAGAGTCAAGTGTGCTCCTTGAACATTTAAGAATTGTAGAAAAAGATCCCTAATTAAAGAAGAAGTTAAGAATATAAAAAAGTAGAAGAGCCAATGCTCAATACCGCGAATTTGGTTGGTTTGCACAAGAGTGGGACTACGTATACTACCCAACTTAATGTAATTAGTAATTTCGGAGAATTAAATACGGCATCAAAGTTAAATAATAAATAATAAAGTTAAATACGGCAGAAGAGATCCCTTGAGCTCTAGGAATTCCGAGTTACATTTCAAAAGAACTCTACACTGGACAGAGACAGATCAGCATGATTCCGTGAGTTTCAAAACTTGAGGATAAAAAGGATCCACCGATAGTCGACACTATTGATAGGGACCATCGGTAGATGACACTATCGATAGGACAGATCTATCGATATATCGATAGTAACTATCGACCATCGCCCAACCCTAGTTCAGAGTCAGCAGGGTCATGAGAACCTGCATTTCTTTCCTCGGAGCAGACCTCTGGGTAGCCATCCAGTCAAATAACCATTTGAAACCAAGGAAATCCACTACACTATTAGCGATTTACCAGGTCATCACTCTGCATGCCCAGCCATGAGGAATACCGAGACCGGGATTCGAACTCAGATCCTTTGAGTTTGTAAGTAGGCTCACTTTGGATAGCACATATTTTGATGGCACATAAACCCACTCGACCACCCCGACCTCTACATTATATATAATAAAATATCTTAGTGGGAAGTCAAAGTTTTTAAGAACAGATAATAAATTAAAAACTTACAGCTGCATTGAAGATCATCGATTCTCTGAGGGCAGGCCAATATTTCCCTTTGATGGTTTCTTTTATTTCTTCAGTGGATTCATAAAACAAATTCTTATCATATACATTGCCATACGCAAGTATCATCAATGATAATAAGATCGGAGAGAGGATGAGGAGGTCCAACAGAAGCTTCGTCAACAAGAAACTCAATTTCCCGTGACATTTCAGTTTCCGATAAAGGTACAGATTCCATTTGGACAGTATGAAACCCTGTAAAATAGTTTAGTACACTAAGTATTGATATAATTACTGGAGTAATGATACAGATCGATTACTATAAATAAAGTTTTTGTATAATATCCAGTTGTTTCGAATGTCTTTGTGCTTAAATATAACCCTTGATACCAACTATCATAGTCCTAAAATAATGTTATTGTTCCTATACCAATGTTCCCTTTTTTTGTGACTTGAGTAGACTTTATGGGGCCATATACATTTTTTTTGTTACAAAAAATGCACATATAACATAAGAAGAAAAACATCGCGACGCGTGATATTTGAGACATTATTAGAAGAAACGGTTTAAGGGCAAAGTCCACAGCTGAAACAATAGTTGAAATTAAGAGAGCCAATTAATTATCCATCGAAATAATGTAGCTCTTTGGTTCAGGCTTTTTAACAATACGATTATGACCATCGTTTATGAACCTAGATCAGGACGTCCATCGGTTCGCGTAGAGGACTCAAACCTTTACTGTGAGCAACTGGAGAGAGTTTATGCAGTTTTGAGTCCAACCACATTTGTTAACTGGAACAATGTCATTTCCCAACACGACATTTCATATTGTTCTCGTTTGAACAAGGAAAAATTATCGAAACTGCAAGGAGTAAAGGTTTATGAAAATAAGATGGGTGAAAGTACTTGAAAACTGAACGCAAATACCAATCAGATTGTATTTATGCCCCCAATTTTCCTGTACATAAATAAGGAAACTTAATATATTATGTTAAGTCATTAGTAAGAGGCAGTTCCTATCAGAAAGGCTTGAGACTCTAAACTTTTTTTATTTTAATTTTATTATTCAATAAAATATATAACTTTATTGTACTGATGAATAAAGGCAAGTAGAGAAAATACCAAGTGGTAGTAATCAAATAAAAAGTTCAGCTTAGAAGGTCACGAGGCCATCTTCTTTTCAGAATCCTCGAAGGATCATCAGGAACTGAAGAGATTGCTAGGTTTGAAACTAGTGGGTTTGACTGGAAATGAAGTTTGTTATCAAAGGATAGATATCGGATTCGGGCCAAAATCAGCAACAAATGGGACATTAAGGTCATCATGGATTACTTTGTTAGTAACAAAGTAAGGAGGATTGAGGATTTTATGAAGGATTTCGGATTGTCACGATTGAATACGAGAGGAATTCGATGGCTTAGTGGAGCCCCAAAGCTCTAATCCGTAAGTCCAAATAAGTCGTATGATGGTCATGTATATGAGTCTCTTGTAGTTAAATGGGAGCTTAGAACGGTTATCTAGTAAGTGTTGAAGTAGCCTGAAACGTCGAGCGGTTTCTTGTCGTTTCAGTCTAATAGTCTCTAAACTACAATAGGAAACAAAAATACCAGCCAATATTTAACCCATTCAAGGAGTATCAGGACAGTGAAGAAATAGGACAGCAAAGTCAATATAAATAAGTTTTGTTATATTTTTTTCGGATCCAAAATTCTTTCGCCCTCAAAAGAACCAACTGGGTTTTTACCAATATTGGCGATTTTTGAGGAACGATAGAATTTCGGATGGGAGTGTTTGTCCACGGGGAGCACGCTCCAATCCACACAATTATTTTAATTTATTATTTAAGATTAATAATATTTATAATTAAGAATTTATTTTTAAGAAAAGCTTACGATTGGGAAAAATCCCACTAGGGCGAACAGTAAGGTTTCCTTGGCTACCCATTCTTCGGTGATGAAGGTTTTGAAAGTCCTGTCTGATGCATGAGGCTTGAGGTGGTACTGGGCTATGAAATCTCCGATGGCTAATATCACAGCTGTAACAGAAAAAATGTATCAAAAAAGGAAACCATTAAACCATGATTTAACAAGATGGAACCAGCCTTTCCCCTCAATAAAGGTATTTACAACAAGAAATAAATATTTGTCAATGCTAAAGTAGTCATTTTTCTTCTTCTTTCGTGGCTCTACAGCCCATGGATGAGCCTTGGCTTCCTCGATACACACCCACAAGTCCTTTCTGTCCAGTGTAGGGGCCTTCCAGTTCCCAACATTTAGCAGGGTCCTGGAGTCCTCACAGACCCCATCCAGCCATCGCAGGTTGGGTCGCCCTACTCTCCTTGTGCCCTGAGCCTTTTCTTCAATTATTCTTCTATGGACACTTACTTAGGATGAACTCAAGTAGAATGACCAAAAGTGTATTCACTAATCTTAAAAACCTGATGGATTAAGAAGACTCAAAATGGCATTGAAGAGCTCAGAGTCCCTTCAACGTTCTTCAACTGTGGCATGTCTATGGGCTTAACTATGAAAACTACCTCCTTATCTAATGTAACCTATTCGTATCACTCATTTGAGTTATTTGTCATTATATTGTTTTCTGTATTGTTTTTGTCTTATTCCTTTTGTTATTACCTATTTAAAATGAACATAATAAGACCTAATTGAGATAGGAATAGGATTCTTTAAATGAAGAAGTTGTGAAATTTGGAACGATTTCAAAAACGGAATTATATGAAAAAAAATAATCATCAAATGTATTTTACAAGGATAGAAATAGAGATGTTTTCGTTGAAAGTGTTAGGAAAAGATTGATAAAAGAACTGGAGCGCGGCTAGAGGGCTCTAGAATAACTATATTGTTATTAAATTTAATTTTTTTAAAATATCGATTAATATGAATGAGAAGGTAGGTGATATCAGTAACTGAATTATCGATATTCAGGTTATAAACAATAAAACTGATAACAGTCTCTACAGATCGGCTTATACACAACTACCTTTATTTTTATATACTAAATGTTTATTGGAACTAAAGTGGGTAACTTGAAATCGTCAAAGGAGTTTGCCACGCCATGGATTAGATTGTTAAGAGGTTACGTAATGTTTACGAAAACATCGATAGTATCGATTTTTCATAACCAACAGATATGTAAGGCGGGGTATAGTCTTTATAACCTCTCAAGTTTGAAGGAAATATTAATTTACGCTAAAATGAATAACAGTAATGTGGAAATATAAAAACCTGCATGATTTTTTCTAACAAGGAGAGCTTTGCTTTGTGAATTTTATAGTATATAGTGATTATATTGTTGATAAGACTGGGCATTTCGTACCTGCAGGAATACAATAAGTGAGCCAAGGATAACTAAACCTCTTCATCCTCCTCCTCATCCTGACTATCCTGCAATAGTCCATCCCTAAGAACTCCAACAGCTTCCAAATCCCGAGGGCGTCTATCGTGGTTCCTGGAGACTTGTAGAAGAGACACCTGAATCCAGGTTGTCCCTGTTGCTTGATCTGCAAGACCGTGCTCCTGAGTACTGGACCATGGTACTGGAGGAGTCCGGTCTTCAGGCATCTTGCTCCTGCCAGCCAGGTGATTCTGGACAAGGCCATCTTCTTCTTAATCTTGTCAAAATGTCATCTTGGTGTATCCTCTGTCTTGTTGTTCCGGGAGTGTCGAGGTGTGTTGAGGAGGTTATCACAGGTGTTTACTTTGGACCATATGATTGTGTAAATGAACATTTTGTGTGGCCTATCTCATGCTTTGTATTCTTCATTTTCATCTTTCATATTTGCCTTATACGAGAATAGCTAACAGCCCTACATATTTTTTATCCTCATTGAATTAATTTTTCATGCTTAAAAGTAACGGTTATAGAAGAGGTTATTTTTAATTGAATTCAAATGTAGATCTATAAATAAAAACAATATTGGAGTATTTAAGTTTCGGAGTTTTTATTAAGTAGATTTCAGGGCTGAAAAAATAACTTTTGTGAGTTTTAATTTATGAGTGAATGTTAATCTGAGCTGAGTTGCCAATTATACATATTACCGAAAAATCTTTAAAAAAATAATAAAAATTGTCATGAGGACTGCCGACAGTAGCGAAAACTCAAGACTTTGGATCAACTGTGTTCTTTTTTAAATGTCTAAATCAATTATAGTCTTAATTATTTATATTTAAATTATTCACATTAGTCTAGTGTTCACATATATACTGGCTTTTCGAACAACAATTTTATACATTTTCAACTTTATTTATCAATCAAAACATATCGATGCCTTAGTTCACAAATGTGTTAAGTGCAAATCTTTCAAAAATGGGTTTTGTTATATAAATAATATTGTAAAGTTGTGATCAGGAAGTCATATAGTCCAGGATCCATGGTCCATTTTTTCACTTGATCAGTATCAAGTTAAATCTTCGTGAATAGCTTCGTTTCGATGAGACGCCCAACAATTTCCTGTTCGAAAATTCTCGATTGTGGTAGCTAACAGAGGTAGCAAGGATAAAATATGTCGATTTGATGATTCTCAAAAATTTATTACTAACTGGGTTTTGTTTGTTAAATCTCAAGATAGTTATCTAAATTATTTGAAAAAATATTTGTCCTACAAAATGTATGGTTTGATCAAAGAGTCCCCTCCTTCCAATATGTATCGATTACGAAGTCAAAAAAGAAGAAGTAAAAAAAAATCAGCTGGTTAGTAATAATTTTTGATGACCTCGTTATCGATACATATTGAAAGGAGGGGACTCTTTGATCAAACCATACATTTTGTAGGGCAAATAATTTAGATAATTATCTTGAGATTTAACAAAAAAAAACCCAGTTAGTAATAAATTTTTGAGAATCATCAAATCGACATATTTTATCCTTGCTACCTCTGTTAGCTACCACAATCGAGAATTTTCGCACGGAAATTGTTGGGCGTCTCATCGAAACGAAGCTATTCACGAAGATTCAGCTTGATACTAATCAAGTGCAAAAATGGACCATGGATCCTGGTCTAATAGATCATATGTTGATATAAAATTAATAGAGAATCTGTGAAGGTTACAAAAATATATTGTGTGCTTAAACTTGAACTGTATTTCTTGTGTTAAATTATTATCAACGTTGACTCATGTAAAATATTATTTTCGGCACCTAACACATGTGTGAACTAAGGCATCGATATGATGGCCTGAACAGGCTCAATACAAATTATCAATAATTTAATTGAAATAATAATTAGTTTACACTTATATTATTTAAACTGTATTTGTATTTACATAGGTGTTAATGAACTTTATTTTAATTTTTATCATCATTAAGTTCAACAGTACTTAGATCATTTCATAAAACAAGACATTTAATTGTGACAAATAAAATCTTTTATGGAAAACGAAATGTTTATTTAGTTACTAATGTTTTAAGCTATTTTAGTAAGCATTTTACAGCTATTATATGACCTTTTAGTTTAATATAAATATACTTTCATAAATAGAACTCATCTAGAGGCCGTTAAGTGTCTCGCGAAATACGTCACGAGCATGTCGGTGAAGCGAAATTGTCGGTTTTTCCTAAAAAAAAATCGCTATACGCTGCTTAAGAAGTTTTCATAATAAAATTGTCTTGTTACAAAGAAGGCTTCTATCAAAAGTAACGTAGTGAAGGTTATGTTGTCATGGTGATTATATTTATTATTTTTTTACTAAAGGTTAAGAGTTGTTAGTTAAAATGTTTCGTGAAATATTTCTTACCTATTCCAGATGCTAGATTTGTGTACAACTTGTTTTTTTTCTATAATTCTACCGCTTTCTTTCCTTGAACCCGTTCTAAATAAAGTTGTTGTTCCTACTTCAACTTCTCCAATTTCCGGAGAGGACTGTTCCTTCATTAATAATAAAATATTTCAGTAGAAACATTTTTATAATATAATTTTAAATATTCTGACTAACTGAAGTGATGTTTTTTTTTATTTTTCCTTTATAAATCTAAAAAAAAGAAGACCAAGCACAAATAACTTTACTAAAGAGATTAACAAGAATTAAATTTCCCAACAATGTTATTATTTTTTTGTAGTTGTTATAATTTTAAAAAATAATTCCTTTTCAATGTAACTAATTTACCGTTTTCATTTACCGATTTTGATGTTTCTTACTTTGGTGCAAGAAGAGTTAGCTATTATTATTAATTTGAATTAACAAATTACTTAAACTATAAACGATACGATATCATGTAATATGAACATTCTTGTGGGAAATGTAATGCTACCCAATTTTATTAATATAATGTTTGTTTGTTTATTTTACGTCACATAATCCTGCTATGGCTGGTCGGATTGTTACATTGGGAGCTTTAAAATTTGCCTATCCAGGCTTAATTAGGATAGGGATTTTAAACGGGTTCCTGACATTGTGCAGGCTTGGGACCTCATTAATGTCCGTTCCGAAGGACGGCATAACCTAGGATTTCTTACTCCCTTTAAAAAATCCTAGGGCCACGTGCCGGGCTACGAACTCACGGATTTGGGCTAACCACTAGACCACAGGTCGCCCTAAAAATAAATTTCTTTAATATTCAACTAACCCTTCGGCGAAAAAGCGCAACAACTATGATTGTATTCATTTATTTATTCTCTAAGAAAAATGTTTTAAGCTATGACTAGTTGACTGATAATATCAGCTGTAGAATCGACCCAAATCCACTTTAAACTTTTTTTTTTGTAATAAAATTAAATACTTTTATACCTTGATCTTCCGTTTCAAAACTTGTTATTTATATCAGCGATTATTTATTTATTTTTTTTTATTTATTGGATGTAAACGCAAGTGTATCCAAAAATCTTGTTAAGCCTCCAGTATGTAACCACTTTATAATTTTTTCTCAAATAGTTCTACTATTTACGTCGAAATACTTACACGATTCCTTCCATATATACATCATATAAAACAAAAAAAATATCAACAACTGCACGACACCAGTTAAGAAAAGTTCTTCAAACAGTTATACACCAATAAGAACTTTTTTTCTTTTGTAGTTCATCGACACTTTATAAAACTGGCACAATTAGGTATTGCACTACAACTTTCTCTATCGTTCAATTGTTAAGTAAATTCAGCCATTTTGAAATAATGTCTCATTTTTTTTTTTTTTTTTTACCCTGGAGGGCTTTACATGGTTGTTATAATATTGATTTTTTTATTTTTGATAGCACTTGATTATGGGGGGGGGGGTATATTCTCGTACAGTAGATACCCCTAACTAAATACATCGTTTTAACTATTGGTTAAGTGTCTAAAAATCTACAAATATAAAATAGCTGTAAAATAAATTTAAGGTAGTAATGTCACTAGAAATATATACTTCTACAACTTATAATAAGATGTCCTGCAGTAACCTGGGCTTTAGTCTTGGAGATGATGTCTGCTTTCCTACGTTGTAATTTATTGCTCCTTTAACTGGTTGGGTGTGATATTTTCTGAATCGTTTTTTTATGTGGTCATCTGTTGTTTCTATTTGTAGTTCTCGGTCCAGTTGACTATTTCTGATGAACCAGGGAGCATCCACTGCGATTCAACAATAACAATGTCTCAACATTTCGTTTAACTGAAACTCCTTATAATAAAAACAAAGGCATGTTTGTTTCTGAAAACATACACAGCTGATTTTTAAATTAATATTTACGTAGTTGCATATGGAATATAAATGAAACGATTCCATAGGGTGCGACCAAGTTTGTATATAATTAAAATCGATTTAAATTATTAATAAAATCATCGATAAAATAATTATTAGAAAATTAAGCAGCTCGTATAACACCTTTTTTTGACTTAGTATTGAATTGAACGTCTTGAAACGAGGCTGCTGGTTTTGTTTGGATTGTTGTTTTATTCTGTTATTTTTGTTTAATTTTTTTGTTTTCTAATCCAAACTTCAAGAAAAGTAGTCCTATAATATTTTATAGTTTATGGAAATATGTAAAGAGGTAGATCTGTCATTCTTAAGATGTTTCTATCATTAGATCCTTGCTTTTCCAACATCTCCTAGCTTCTAAAAAGACGCCCAATGCCGAAGCTGTGGAGTCCCTGAGAGGGCAGATCATGTAGTCGTCTCCTGCACCGCAATGGAAGGACACCAAGCCAGGTTGTCGATGAAAACCGGGATCTTCGCCCTCGCCGGGGAAGACTTCCCCCGTCTAATGGAGAAGGATAACTAGCCCTTCTTCAGGGAATTTATCTAAGGGTGGAAGGACGTGGTCGGGCCTGCACACTTCACCCTTGGCACGATCCGGCCACCCGGCGAGCCTCCAGATGAGGAGCGGGTCCCCGAGGAGGCTGGACGGCACCCGGACGGATGCAGATCGGCCAGGAGGCCTAAAGGTGCTGCCCCCAACAGTAAGGTGCAAATCCGTGCTCCGGGCAGCACCACAGAATAATTTAATTATATGTATAAAATTGTACCCACTAATTATAGAGTATCCGCGCCAAGTATTGTAGCATAAGACTTTTTTGAATAAAGAGTTAATTATTGGCAGTGGCGCACAGTGGAACGAGCGTTAGGGAGGACTGGACATTCATTAATATCTCCGCTTCTGGTTCTCCTAGAATAAGGCTATTGGTAGTAATTGTTTTATTTAAATAACGAAATAAAAATTAAAAAAATAAATAAATAAAAAGATTCGTTGTAGGGACTATTGCACCTATGTGCACCATTACACATATGTCGTTCAAATACCACACACAAACAGTTTCATTGTTAATACTATTATGTTAGATAAGGATTATTCGGATAAATAAATGTAAACAAACATTGGTAAACAAAAGAAAACTTGCGTAAAGTAGACGCCAATATCAACAGAAATTATTTTAAATTAATTCTCAAGGCCCGGAAACGAAAAGAAAAAGAAAAAATCATTTTCTCGGAAAATAGCACCTAGTAGCAGAATCCGACTAATGGAAAAAAAACTTCAAACATTCTAGTTATTTACTGTGAAGGTAGTTTTTTGGGCGATTTTGAGCGATTTTCGCAATTGATTATTTTAGTTTTTCCCCCAATTTTCACCGAAAAATCCCAAACGTTTGAAATAATCCCAAGTTTTATTTGCCTAAAATATCTTATTATGGATGAGTTTTTTCCCAGTAGGTGCACGATTAATTTAATGCATTATCTCAAACAGATGATTGATTGCTTTAAAAATATGAGTTTTTAGAAAAATTTATATTTCAATTCAGAATTTTTTATATAAGATTTAATTTCACGATTAATTTATCTATGGATTTTGTTGAGAAGAAGTATAAAGTATAATTTAAGATCAAAATTAAGGACAAATTTAGTTATTAGAGAATTGGCCCAATGTCCAACAAATGCGTTGATTCGTTCCACTGTGTGGCGGACGTGCGTATACCCAATGCATTAACCCGCCACTGCCCAACCCCGTTGCCAGAAATGGCAGGTAGAAAAAAAAAGATGTTACCCCTTATATATCCTGTATTAAGCAAGTAATTAAAAAAAAAAAATAGGATAGAATGATACATAGTATGAGATAAGTTTAATATTTAGCAAGACTTGATAATACTTACACTGGCTCTATAATAGAACATTATAGTAAAAAAGCATGCCTACTGAATTCTTAAATACCTCTCTTATGTGTATTTAAGTTAGATAAAACTGACTTGGTGAAAAGGTTAAGAGTTGAAGGAGTACCTAAAAACAAACTTCGGCAGTTTTAAGCGAAGTTTAAATCGAGTTGAAGGTTTCCAAGTCTTCACCTCTCAGCCACTAAGTGTTTTACTCTCCACAAAAGAATACCTGCGGTGATCAATGATTCAAAAAATTCTCTTCCTAAATTTAAAATGAAAAGTTATAGCAATCCAATTTGTAGGTTTTTTAAAATCTATTTGTCACCTTCAACCCCTAGCTCTTTCTAGTTCATTTGAACGAAGGGTTCTTTCCTCTTATCTGGGCGCCATTATTGACAAGAGTAGAGGATAAAACAATCTTGTAACTGTTGTATATTGATAATGATCAAAAAGGCATTGCCATTGGAGAGGGGGCTGAGGCATGGAGGGGAGTGAGTTGAATTCCGAGTGTAACCATGACAGTCTTAATCGTATAATTTTGTGTATTTCAAAATGTGTCAATATAGCTTAGAAACCGAAATGTCTTATTAACAATGCCTTTTTGATTATTATCAATATACAACAGTAACCTTTTGACGTTTGTGTATGTTTTCTGTTTGTTGTATTAGTTGTTTTTCATTTTTTTTTTAAATTTAATTTATTGATATTTTCAACTATAATATGATTATAACTAGTAAATCTGCTGATATGTACATTATGACATGAAAAACACATGTGGAGAAACTACCCATCGGTACTGTCATCGGCACTCCAATAAAGTTCTATAGTAGATGGTCTCGAGGCCATCTTCTTTTCAGACGCCTCGGAGGGTTATCAGGAATAGTATGGGAAGCAAGTTGAGAGACTAGAGGATTCGAGTGTGTATGGAGCTTGTCGTGGAAGGATAGGTATCTAGTTTGGCCACATCAGTAACATAGGGGATATTAATATCATGATGGATGATTTTGTTTGTGACATAATAAGGAGGATTGAGGATTTTACGAAGGATTTTGGATTGTAAGGATTGGATGGTTTAGTAGAGCCCCAAAGCTCAACTCCGTATGTCCAAATAGGTCTGATAACTGTCATGTAAATGAGTCTTTTGTAATTAATTGGTAGCTTAGAGCGTTTGTCCAGTAAGTGTTGAAGTAGGCGAAAACGTCGAGCAGTTTCTTGTCTTTTCAGTCTTGTATGAGGATACCAAGTGAGACGTTTGTCCAGATGGAGTCCTAGGTTTTTCATTTATAAAATGTTTAGAACATTTTGCGCATGGACCCATTCGAGACGACGATTTTTTTTTTAACACGGTTCCTAAGAGCGAACATTTTTTTTTCATTATATTTTTTATTTCATAATAAAAGATATGTTTACTATGAAAATCACCCATGTCGTATGTGAATTCACATAAACAAGATCATTGCAGATCGGGTGTGGAGTTCGCTCCTCGGACAATATAAAATTGTTATTTTCCTTTCAATAATAAATAAGAGAATATAACGCGAAGACAGTTTTTAAAAAGTTAAGAAAAAATAAGTTGAATAACACAGTAAAACCAATGCCAAATTTTGTTTTTCTGTACTTTACAGATTTCATTTGTTCAAGATATATTTATTTATTTGACAAGTGAGGAAAGTGCCACTTAATTACACCCGAGCGAATTTCACCACACGAGCCGAAGCCGAGTCTGCTAATTAAACGGGGGTGTTATAAGCACTTTTCTCACGTGTTAAATATCACATTTTTCCTCCAACCATTTAAAAATTAAGAAATTAAAGGTGAAACTTTAGATTTGTTAAAACTACACAACAACTAATGCTAATACATTTTTTAAAAAAAGTGTGTTTATTGATATTTATAACTGTATTAAAATAATAGATCAAGTAAATGAGCTAAGCGATACATAATGACATGTGAAAATGACAAGTAGAGAAACTACACACTGGTAGTACTCAAATCACAAGTTCAACTAAGAAGTCACGGGGCCATCTCCTTTTCAGACGCCTCGGAGGATTATCGGGAATTGAAGGGGAAGCTAGGTTTGAAACTAGAGGGTTTGAGTGGGAATGAAGTTTGTTATGAAAGGATAGATACCGGGTTCGGGCCAAATCAGCAACAAATGGGACATAAGGTCATTATGGATGATTTTATTCTTAACAATATAAGGAGCATTGAGGATTTTACGAAGGATTTTGGATTGTAGGGATTGGATACGAGAGGAATTCGATGGCTTAGTGGAGCCCCAAAGCTCTACTCCGTATCTAATACATTTAAGGTTATATTAAATATTTCTATAAAGTCGCTTCAAAATAAATAAAATCTATCTCGAATTGAATATAAAATTATTTATTTTAACATTTTAGGAATATAAAATGATTAATATTACAATACCGCCATTTAACATTTAAAATAAAAGAGTGCTGATTGTCAATTTCGATCTAGGTGGCTGTTACTTTTCATTTTAATTTTGTAAAGTGGGACTTTCCACACCAGTTTTAGTTGAGTAATGGATATCATTCCTCAATGGTTGGAGGAAAAATCTTATTTCGACAATTAGTTTACTCAGAATATCTGATAATTGCACATTACTGTTATTTCACACACGGTGTGTATGCCGTCTCGGAAATCAGTTAGACACATGGTGTTCAATCGGTCTCGAAAATTCCAACATGTTCAGCTTTAAGATTTATATACTGCTGGTGCGAGGAGTTGACGTCCATTAAATTTTGTCAAAAGCAACATAATTTATCCAATAAAACTGTTATAGATTGGAATAATTACATGTGGGAATTATGTGTATTGGATACGGAGAATAAAGAAAAGAGGAAGATAGGTGGACCAGATTGCATTGTGGAAATGGATGAGAGTTTGTTCACTGAACGTAAAAATAATTGTGGTCGTGTGCTACCACAACAGTGGGTCTTCGGTGGGATATGAAGAGAGGCAAAAAAAAAAAAAAATTGATTTATGGAATGATTGTAAGCTATTTAGCACTATTACTTATTGCCCAATAGTGGCAGATTGTAATATTTCAATAAAATGCGTGTTTATCTCTCTCTCTGTCTCTCTATCTATCTATCTATCTATCCCCCCCCCTCTCTCTCTCTCTCTCTCTCTCTCTCTCTCTCTCTCTCTCTCTCTCTCTCTCATTTTTTATTACCTTCCTTGTCATTTTATTCTTAATACTCTACAATGATTATTAGTCATTTATAGGTACCGGGTAGATTCTGTATCTGAATACAAGTGGTACTGATACTTTTCTGTATCTGATACTTTTACTTGATACTTTTGTAGTTGAATACAGATATCCCGACTCTTACTCTTCTAATACGCTACACAGAAGCCTTTCTTGGGGCATCAGTTTTTGTTATCATTTTTAAAGGAAAAAGAGTTATTCGCCGAAATAGTAACCTGCAACAACAAGGCATCAAATGATTAAAATCATGTTATTTTTTGGTTAATTATTTTTTGAAAGCTATGGAATTAAAATAAAAATAGATTTTAACCCTACCTCAAAATTTTGCAATTCACGTTCCAAGACACGTAGAATTTGGATTGTAATACAAAGTTTGTCTGTCTGTCGCCGCACGATATATACTCCGCACGTTATAATATTCGTCATATTCCGGTGCTGTTTTCTAATTTTGTGAAACTAATTTTCTTCTTTAAAATGATATACAATTTTTTACTGTTGAAAGTAAAAAAGTGTAGAAAAAATTAATCAATTTCGTCGAACAATTTTTTTTTGCACCTAACTTCAATCATTCATGTCAATTGCCTTTACTTTATGGTATAGCTATATCCATTAATGAAACCATATTCGCCCGGACATAGGTCAAGGTTTTTTTCGCGAAAGCTGCTCGTGAAAAATCATATATTAGGAGGCGATCTCGGAAAATGTTATTTCAACCACCCTTTACTGTTAACTAATTTCATAGTTTATTTTCGTTGTGATTATTTTCGTAGTGATCGTTATGTGATAAGTGACCAATTACAGATTATATTGATAATAAGTGAAAACTTGTCCACTATTATTTTTACTTATTTATTTATTAATACTAAGGGGAGAAGCGGCGAAATTGTTTTTTCGCCGATAGTTGATACTGACCGGTCAGTTGATACAAGTATCAGTATCAGTACAAGTATCAGTATTACTGACGAGTCAGTTGATACAAGTATCAATATAGAGGTGGGGTGACCTTGGTAGCACCTCCCACTCCGCGAGTCAAGTATCCGAGTACCTGTACCCGGTACATTTCGACCTTATCTGATACTTGTATCAACTAAATTTCGACCGTATCTGATACTTCGATAAAGTATCAACTACTTTTCAGTATCAGGTACAAAGTATCAGATTAATACAACCTTATCCATCCCTTATGATTATCCTTGCTCTGTATATTTATCTCAGGTTCTCTCCTCACCTTAATTTCCCACCTATCAGATACCTTGATCCTTATGTATTTTAATTTTAATATTTACCAATTGTAATTTTAATTTTTATCTTATAATGTCCCGTTTGTTGCTGATTTGGCCCAAATCCGATATCAATCTTTTCATGACAAACTTCATTTCCACTCAAACCCACTAGTTTAAAATCTCGCAACCTCTTAAATTCCTGATAATCCTCCGAGGCGTCTGAAAAGAAGATGACCTCGTGACCTTCTATGCTGAACTTTTTATTTGAATACTTCCACTAGGTAGTTTCTCTATTTCTCTACTTGCCTTTATCTCGGAACATAATTTATCTTACATTATTATTACTTGATGTATTCTGTATACAGTAATTTTCAATAAATACATTTAAAAAAAAGAAATTATCTTTATAACCTTATTCTTTAATTTTTATTACTTTGTATTACTTATTTTATTATCTATTACTTTTTGTACTGCCTTCCTTGTTATTGATACTCTTGATGGTTATACATTTTAACTGTAATATTTACCATGATACAGTCATTTTTATTTGCCTGTATTTTGCATATTTAGCCCTGAAGAAGACCTGCGATGTGGGTCGAGACGTTGGCGTTTTAATAAACATTTCTCCCTACTTGAGAGAAATTTAATGACCTCCACCTAGACAATTTCCTTCCACATGAATAGTACCTACATTATAGAGGCTGAGTGGGCCCCAAGAGTTTCTACAGGTCTCACAGGGTCCATCCGTGGCTGTTAACAGATTAAATAATTTAGCTACCACAGTAGATACTCAGATTACAACCTTCAGCTAGGGTTGGGCGATAGTCGATAGATACTCTCAATATATCGATAGCTGATTCCTACAGCGTCGACTATCGATGGATTTTTTTTACCCTCAAGATTTGAAACTCTCAGAATTATGCAGATCTGTCTCTATCCAGTCCCGAGTTCTTTTGAAATTGAACTCGCAATTCATATAGCTCAAGGGTTCTCTTCTATATAACTTTGATGCCGCACCGGACAAGACATTACTTAATTCTCCGAAATTACTAATTACATTAAGTTGGGTAGAAAACGAAGTCTCAAACTTGTGCAAACAAACCAAATTTGCGGTATGAGCCTTGGCTCTTTCAGGTTTTTATAACCTTAACTTCCTCTTTAATTAGGGATCTCTTTCTACAATTCTTAAATCTTCAACTAAATGCTACTTTTTCTTTCGGGAAATATCTCGCTCAAGGAGCACAATTGACTCTTGAAATTAACTTTTTCGTTATTTTTCTTTTCTGATTTGATTTGTTCATTGTTACTGTAAACATGAAAATTGTAAATACTTTTTTAAAATTCAAATAAATTAGTTTTTTTTTTCATCTGTATGATATAATCTTATAATTTATAATCCTGCAAATTTCAATTAGTAGGTAGATAATTTAATTTAATTAAATTATTTGAAATTCTTTATGGAATAGATTTGGAAAAAAAGGAAGCAGCTATCAAAAAACTAGTTTTCAGCCGATAGTATCGGCTTATCGATAGTCCTTTCTATCGACCATCGCCCAACCCTGCCTTCAGCACAGCACCTCAAGCGCTCTACACACTGAGCTAATAATGAGGATAATTAGATTTAATTTATAGCATAATAATTCATAATTATACTTTTCCATTTTATTTCAGAAAATTATGAGACGATACAAAACTACTTCGAGGGCCACATGAAATCTGCTGGTCATCTGATTTTGGGTGTATAAATAAAAAAAATAACATCTTGTATATACATCATATATTATATATGCACAATTAACATTTAAATTATCACAGACGATTTAAAATCAAATATGTTGATCCTAGAACAATATGTTAGAATTATATTCAAATACATGGTTCTTGACCTTAAGATTAATGATATTTATTTGAATAAAAATAGATGCATTCTTTATCATAATATAAAAAATACAATAAATGTAATAACATAAGGATTTAAACATACTGTTTAATGAATAAAACTGAGTATGATTTGTTGAAATTATAATTGATAAATAATAATTTACAATTATGTACATAGTTATTTTTAATAAATTTTCCATATTAACACCCTGAAGATATTTCAAATACAATATACACACAAGTAAATACAATATATCATTATTATTTACAATTAATCTAAATATAATTTAAAAGATTAATATTATTTAAAAAGTCTCAATGAAAGTAGTATATTATTTTTTCACTACTATGATTACATTTTAGTTGTCTTTTGAGATTAAACAATAATATAACTTAAAAATATATCTACTTTTTTACAGATGGTCACTACAATAAATTATCAATTACAAGGAGTTAGCCGGAATTTTAAATTTTATATTATTCAACTTTTGATGATAAATTTGAATGAGAAATTACTTACAGCTATTACGATCAAAAAGCAAGTGTACAATATTGATTTTTTATATCTACAGATTCTTGTTTATACATATGTACATTTATTTGTAATTTGTCACTTCAATGTAGTTATAATTAACAAATTGGCTTTTTAGCACCTCTATTATACACCATAAAGGCCAGATGATGATGATGATGATGATGACCATATGATCCCAAGGAGGACCTTATGTCAAAAAGACATTTGTTTTCACATTTATTGTAAAATTTTACAAGCCATGTAATAAATATAATTAGTGAATAATAGGCTAGTTATCAGCTGACATAAAATTTTGATCTTATAATTTCAAAATAATTTTTTGATTATTAAAAATAATTGTTGTCCAAATGATTAGGGATTGTTTAATAAGAGAATGGTACAATGGTACTAATACGAAAAAAACATTGACGTTTAAAATTTTTCTTTTGTATTATTTTTCATTTACCTAGATAGAAGATACATAAAAACCTATACCACTACAACCCGTGAAGGGGTCTGGTGTTCAGTACATGGTTGAGACTGTACTGTTTCAAGGACAATGATTTTTTAGGGGGTGATTTTTCCTAAATCACGGTCAACTGCCAGATTTTCCCACTTTACTTGGGTGTCGACTTTATAGAGGCTGGGTGAGCCCTAAATCCCATATGATCCATCTCCGACCGGTAACAAACTAAATGAAATTCTTGCCAGTAGCGGGATTTAATCAAGGATTTTCAGCATAACAGGTCAGTGCTCTACCACTCTTCTCCCCATATAGTAAGATAAAATATCGGGATGATGGAAAATTTTGAATTCAGTTTTTCGAATGAATTACTTCTTGCATTAAAATAATCAACTTTTGTGAAATGGCCTCTTTGTATAGTATTATGTATGTGTATTGTGTCAAGCTAAAAAATTAATATTTTTTATTTTTATTTTATTGTGATTATTTAAATATTTTAATCTTTTCTCTTCAAAATAACAATATTAAAAAAGAAATAGTTGTTCTAAACTGAAATTAAATATTTAAGAACGGTGATGAGACAGAAATTCTTCTTCTTCTTATTAATATTGTTAATACAGAAATGAATATTTAAATCGATTTAATTAATAAATAAATCTCACCTTTTCTATTAATATTATTCAAGGAATTCTTTACTAGTGTCCGTTGTTCTCTAAAATAATTTAAATTGAATTAAAAATTTATTAATAATAATAGTGAAAAAAATCAGTAAAGATAAAAATAATTGTATGATTCACATTTAAAATTGTTAAGCGTATGCATCCCCAAAGTTGTAATCTTAGGTATCTTTAAACTGCCAAAAATGATACAGTAGAAAACTGTTTTTCAGAACAAGTTTTGAGATTTAAAAAAAATATTTTTTTCTCTATTTTTGTTTCAATTTTTTAGGAAGCTTTTCTTATTTGAAGTATTTTTTTTTTGTAAGTAATGGTGTTTCAAATAAAATTTATATGGAAATATAAGCAATTGCTAGAAAGCAAAGGAAGATTGAAAATACAAATCATTATGTTTGAAATTTTCCATGCTCAGGACTCTTAGTAAGAGTATGAGACTCAGAATGAGGCGTAATTTCTAATTTAATTTTTCAATAATTTTTTTTTTTGTAATATTGGTGTGAGATGTAATACAGTTTATTTTCATGTATGTGATATTTTATTGCAACGTCTGAGTTTATATTTTAATCATTGAATTACTTCGTCAAGAAAACATATATAGGTTTTGTAGAGCATCGATTATCCGAACTACAATAATCCGAATTTTGAATTAACCGAACAGGCTTCATAGAAGAGATACAAGGAGAGGTTAACATATTCATTCATAGAAAATAAGTTTGAAGTATATTTTTTATCTAAACTTTGATATCCTAAAATTATTAAAACTTGCTAAAATAATTAAAAGAGATGGAGTCTTATCACCCATAAAGAAGAAATCGACATTGTCAAAACCTCGATAAATATTACTATTATGTGTAAATTTTTAGTTTAGTTTTTATTTTATCACACCAAACTTAATAATTGAGATATTATAATTAATATCTTCAAACACTATATTTATATAAACATAGATATAAAAAAAAACCCTGTGCCAACGGTTGTGCAGGGAGATGATCTATCCTCGATCACGCTTAACTGCCAGATTTTTCCCCCTTAATTTGGGTACTCACTTATAGAAGCTAAGTGAGCTCCAGGATGGTCCTAGATCCTATATGATCCATCTCCGCCTGCTAAAAGACTAAATAAAAGTCTTACCCGCAGCGGGATTTGAACCAGGTTTTTCGGCATGGCAACTCAGTGCTCTACCTCTGAGCGACTCTGCTCTGTATTAACTTCCATACCACACAATAAACTGTAGATTTTTTTTAAAATTTTGATTTTTTGGCATTTTTCTTTTTTTAGGTGAATTTTGATTATCTGAACCACACCTGATGACATTAGTTCAGATAAACCACACTCTACTCGGATGTTTTATTTTTATTTAATAATATCCTTTTATTATATAATAAACAATGGACTCTAATTGAAAACCTTAATGTGTAAATTATGCCTATTTTAAAAAAAAATTTATTCAATGAAATTTACATATATATTATACTAATACAACAAGTAAATAGAATGAATGGTAAATATTGGCATGAAAGAAACTATCCAGTGCTACTACTCAAATAACAAGTTCAAAAAGAAGGTCACGAGGCCATTTTCTTTTCAGAAGCCTCAGAGAATTAACAGGAATTGAAGAGGTTGCTAGGTTTGTAACTAGTGGGTTTGAATGGGAATAAAGTTTGTCATATTGATAATGGGCCAAATCAACAACAAATGGGACATTAAGATCATTATGGATTACTTTGTTTGTAACAAAGTAAGGAGCTTTGAGGATTTTATGCCTATTTTAAAATTAATTTTATATCTAAAAAATTCTACATCTTTTAAAAACAAATAAATTATAGGGAGAAACAAAATATTAAAAAAAAAAAAAAAAAAAGTGTTGAGTAATTAATTTAATGTTCTGAGAATAAGTAAATAATTTCAATTTATTATTTGTTATTTATTATCGACTTGAGGTATAAACTAGCCTATGTTACATCGTTTAAAATAAAAAATTAGAAAAAAACTTTAAAAATAATAAACAAATTATAATATCTAAACATTGTTTTTATTTTTTAATTTAATTTCTCATAATAAAGATATTTATGTTAAATAATTGTCAATATTAGGTAATAAAGACAAACATCAAAGAGCTAGGAACTCTTCAGTCTAGAAACTGTGATCTCTCAGTCCGATTATTTCAGTTTACTGAGCCGCCAGCATTTCCAATTATTAATCCTCTAGCTTTGAAGTTGTTTATTCGTGAATATCATCCATATTTAAGATTTTTAATCAGTTTATTCTTTTTGCAAATTCATTAGAACAGGTGGTATAGCAAAACAAAAAAAAAACACAGATACATCTGGAAAAACAAAATATTTCACCTAGAACATATTTTTATATGTAATATAAAAGAAGAAAAATTGAAGAAGAACAATTTTAGCACTTCAGAACTTTTAAGTTAATAGAGCCGTAGCAGTGCTATCTAGTGGACTTTGGTGACAACTAGTTGCTTTGTATTCAACTGTTAAATTCTTATTCATTGGAATTGTATTACAATTCAAAAAAGCTGCCGGCTTGTTATTATTTAGTTAACTCTTATTTTCTGAAACATTTATGCTATTTGTGATAAATATATTTTTCCTTCAACCATTGAGTAATGCTATCCATTACTCAACTAAAACTGGTGTGGAAAGTCCCAGTTTCATAATCAAACTAGGGGAAAACCACTTTCATATTCAAACTATTTCATATTTAATTCAAGATAGATTTCATTTATTTGGAGCGATTTTATAGAATATTTATATGTATTAGAACCTTCACACATCAAAGATTTAGGGATCTAGCATTAAAACAGTGATCAGATCACAAACAAAATAAAAAATGGAAATAGATAGTGATGAATTCATAGAATTTACTCCTCCATTCATAAAAGAATAGGCTCAACAGGCAATAAATCAATTTTTAGTAAAAACATCTAAAGTCAGATATGAAGAGAAATATAAATATGAATCAAGATATAATAATATACCTTTATTTTATTTTTGTATGTGTTACCAGAATATTATTGTCTAAATAACAATAAATAAATGTTTTAATGAGTAAACCCTCCTAGAGTTATAATTTGCATGGTTAGTAATAGAAAATTGCAAGAGATAGCGCTAGTGTAGTTTTAACAAATCTAAAGTTTCACCTATAATGTCTTAATTTTTAAATGATTGCAGGAAAATGTAATATTTAACGCGTGAGAAAAGGGCTTATAACACCCTCGTTTAATTACACTCAGGTGTAATAAAATTTCAGATTACTAAATATTGGAGTAAATTTACAGAAAGTA
Organism: Troilus luridus; assembly: GCA_964056705.1. Taxonomy (NCBI): domain Eukaryota; kingdom Metazoa; phylum Arthropoda; class Insecta; order Hemiptera; family Pentatomidae; genus Troilus; species Troilus luridus. The sequence goes on along the minus strand of OZ057412.1, from coordinate 197,313,418 downwards.
TTGCAATCTTATGGGATTTATGATTAGTCTGCTTTATATTCAAATGTAAGATTTGAGATATTACAGTTATTACTTTTTAATTAGTTATAATTAAAAGTTATAATTGCAGTTGACTTTTCCTCATTATGATAACTCAAGAGGAAAATAAAAATCAATAAAAATAAATAATAATAATTTAAAATAACATATTAATATTAATAAGATCAATAATTAAAATAATATAAAATTAAGCCAGTGATAACTTTTATATTATGATGAATACTGTTGTTTCAATACAAAGCAGTTAATTATCACAATTCCTCTACACAGCAATGAAGTGAAGATCTGTTGATAACGCAACATTATTCTGGAGTTGTAAAAAGAAATTATAATAATATCTAATTGTACTTTAATATTTATAAAGATGTTTTACGTTTGATAAACATCAAAAGGACAAAAACCAGTCACCACTAGGTACGATGGTAGTTTATTGAACAACCATTCTTATAATCCCAAAGGTTCAGAGCTTACTCTGATTATTTATAAGTAGATCTAGATGGTTAAGATTTTATTATTGGGGGTATACCTTTTACAAAATAGAGATAAAATCATAAAAAATAGACGTTTCTATAAAACAAATAATTAAAATATTTAATCAGTAAAAATGTGCTAAAACTCATAGAGAAAAATAAAATAATGATTAGAATGCAATTAGAAAAATCACAAAAAACAAAGCCTTAAGTTTCTAAAATACAGGATAAGAACTAAGCCTTTACCATTTAGGTAACCCTTCTGCCCATTTAGGCATCATCAGGATATACACTGAGATAAAAAATCACATCAATGAAGATCAAATACAACGCACCTCACATCAACAGTCCAAACAGACTCATCAATCAGAGACCGCAATGTCTAAGACATTCGACAAAAGTAATCTTATTTAAAAAAGTATTTTAGATACTTAAAGTTTTTTTCCATTGCATTCTAAAATATTTTAGTATGATCATTTTGGTTATAATCTGAATTGTACATGAAATTTGATATAGCTGTTTGTTTGGGCAGATATTCATCTTATAATGTCCTGATGATTCACATCCTATGTAATCTGCGTTTTAATTTCGTTCGTAGTCTTAAAGTATAACATATATATGCATTTCTGTCCCTCCTCTTATCAGCAGATAATATCAAGAACTTTACAGTTACCGACTAGCGAACGCCGTAAAAGCGTTTCTATGCAGAGCCTACATCTGGTTGAGAGTGGTGGTGGTGGTGCTGTCGTGATGCCACTTGGCTGCCTGGTGGCGTGCCGGGTAGTAGACGCAAGGCAGCGCGCGTGCCACCCTCTTCACGCTACCGTTGGCCCGGAGTCGAGCCTCACCGTTGGACAACATTACGCTGTCCTCGTGCAAGGTGGCGCAGTCCGGCGAGTCCCGGCCGCCGTAACATGCTTTGGGAACCTGCGAGCAGAAAAGCTTGAGGAAGAGCCTCTTGAACTTCTCGCCGAAGATGACGTAAATGATGAAGTTTACGGAAGAGTTGATGGTGACGAGGAGGTTGCTCAGCTTGACCATGCGGTCCAGGATGATGCCGTAGAAGGCCTCGAGTACGTTGGCGACCAGGGCCAGGATGTTGCACAAGACGAAGACGAAGACCACGCAGAGGAGCATTGTAGCCAGGCCGATCTCCTTCTTCTGCAGCCTTGAGAGCCGTTGTCGCTCTTGGTTCGCCTTCCTTACCTGAAGAGAATGACAAGAATTAATTATTGTAATCATATTACTAAAATTCAACAATCAGCACCATGTACTAACATAGTATCTAGAAGAAAAAACCTTGTCCATTACAACAATAGCATTGGATACATAGTAGGGACCGCAAGGTACATCAGTTTTTGTATAAATCCAGGTGTGGTAAATAAATTATTAAATGGGTTTTAGTGATGGATGGGCTCTGTAAGATGGGCAGATCCCCCCAAGAGTCCACCCAGGCTCTTATAAAAGTATAGGGATTATGGAGAAGTTAAGAATGTTTGAGATAATAACTTTAATTATTTATACTTAGATATAAATGGAACTTCATGATCAGAAAGCATCTGTTTGAAATGCCAAAAGGTTTAGCAAAAGATGATGTTTGATAAGGTGATGGAGGAAGCCTGGATTGGAAGAAAGAGCATTGCAAAGAAAAGTTTAGCGGTGTAGAAAATTATGGTACAATGTTTCAGTTCAGTGGAAAGGGATATCGAGATATGAGAGCAGGAATGGCCTCAGGATCTGAATTTTAGAAAATAGTAGATGTGGAAAAGATGCCGAGAGTTGTTGGATTGGTATATAAAATCTTGCGAATTGATTGAGGATTTGAATACCAGAATGTTAAAGACATAGGATAGCGGAAGATGATAATTTAGTATATGAATGTTGCCTCGAATATTTATACTAACCTGCCTGTAGATAGCAGCGTTGAGGACCGCCAAACAGCTGAACGGCAGGAAGTATATGAAGAGCAAGTACAGCCAATGGATGTAGACCGAAATGTAAACATGGTTGTTCCTCAGTTCCGACGGAACGGGTGTGTAGATGGTGATGTTGAGCGAAGGTATGAACTCTGTCTCCAGGGTGACTTCCCAGAACCTGCTGAGGTTGTAGAGGGTCGAGAAGATGATGATGAGGATGACGTAGAGCCTGGCTCGGCCGTAGGTGCAGAGGGACCTCGCCTGGAGCGGATGGCAGACCGCGACGAACCTCTCAAGGGTGACTGTCAACGTGAGGTAGACCGAGACCGTCTGGGCGATGAGAGCCAGCGGGTAAACGATGGGCGAGAGAAAGGGGTATACCCTGAAGTAGTAGCCCGCGAGGAAGGGCGTGCTCGTGTACTTGTAGAGGGCTGGCAATCCGAAGAGGAACATGGAGGTGAGGATGAGGACCGTGTCGCACCTCGCCAGTCCTGTCAGCAGGTAGTTGATGGAAGAGCGCATCTGCGGCCGCGACAGGATCACCTGCAAAATATGGCATTACAAAAATATATTAAATAAAATCCTGTAACCTGTACCACTATAACCCATGAAGGGTCTGAGGTTCAGTACAGACTGTACTGTTTCAAGGACAACGGTTCTGCAAGGAGGTGACTTGTCCTAGGTCACGCTCAACCGCCAGATTTCCCCCTTATTTTGGGTACCCTATTTTATAATATCTTATAAAGGCTGGGTAGGCCCCAGGAGGGTCTTAGATCCTGTATGATCCATCTCCCGCTGCAAACAGAGTAAATAAAAGTCATGGTCTGCAGCGGGATTTGAAACAAGATTTCCAGCATCGCAACTCAGTGTTCTACCACTGAGCCACTCCGCTCCCCAATAAAATAAAATAAATCTGTTTATTTAAGGTTAATTTTATGATATGGTTAATCGGACGATGTTTTAGCGATAGTTCTAATTTTTTCCTTTCCAGATATAATTAGGATAGGATTCATTAAAGAGGACCTGACACCTCACATGTATTAGCCATTGTACTTCCCCTCCGAAAGAAGGGCCTAACTAAGGATTTTTACCTCCTTTAAAAAACCCTAAGGACACCTTTCGGGCAGCGAATGAGCGATCTTGGTCATAGAAGTTAGTTATTAGACAGGTTAACCTTATAAAATAATGTAATATTTTCACAGCACATAAGTTAAACTATCTTCTAGCTTAGAAGCATTAGAGAACTAATTAATACAGTAGTGCTAGGGTAAATTTCATTCCAGGCAAATTGTTGCCTAAAAATGTATTATATATATATATATATATATATATATATATATATATATATATATATATATATATATATATATTGATATATATATATATATAATACATTTTTCATGTTGCACTTAAAGTCTCCATTTCTTAACTTTATAACGTCTCCTAAAAAGATCTAAGTTAATATAAATGCCTAATTACAGATAGGGCATCCGTGGAAGAAAGAATAGCCAAACAGGAAAGACTGAACTTTGCCACTTGTAACTTATACAGCAAGAAAAATTTGTCCTCCAATGTAAAAATGAGGCACTACTGTACAGTATTAAGACCAGTAATACTGTATGGTATGGAAACAGTCAGCCTTCCGAGTTTGGAGAAGGTCCTGAAGATTGAGAGAAAAATTCTGAGGAGGATTCAAAGACCCAAAGTAACACAAGAGGGGTATAGGCGAAAATCCAAAGAAGAAATATACAAAAATTTGGAAGATCTTGAAACATCAGGACCAGGAGACTGAGGTTCTACGGCCACATGGTAAGAATGAACAATGGGAGGCTGAACAAAAAAATCTTTGATAAAGTATTAAGCTACAAGGTTATAGGTGGATATGTGAAGCAAATAAAAGAGGAGCTGGATAGGCTAAAAATCAAGGATAAAGACAGAGAGCTTTTTGGAAAAAAAATTGAAGAATGCAAATGGAAAAAACCACAAGCAAAGCCTTCTGTTTCAAATCTGGGCCTTATGTTTCAAAGCGTCATAGGGTCTCAGATTATGAGCCTATTTGGGCGATTATTCGTTGGGATGTATTGAACTTCTTCTTTGAGATGTGATTGATCTTACTCTTGCTTGTGTCTTGATAATGCCTGAATAGGCGAAACGTTGACTAGTAACTGTTTTTTTTTACCCCAGATTTGAAACATAAGGCTTTGCTTGTGGTTTTTTCCATTTGCATTTTAATAAATGTTAAGGTTTCGTTTAGAGTTTTGGCTCTATTTTATTGAAAAATTAAAGAATTCGGGGTTCTTGCAGGAAGGAATGAGAGACGAGGGATAAATTGGACTAGGGAAGAGCGAGAGGAACAGTCCAGGAAGATAAGGGAGTATTGGAGTAGAAGGAAGGCGGGCAGTGTGAAGAAGATTTGAATGATATTCGCGTGGTCCTTGCTGGCTGATTCGTGGGAAAAAACCCCTAATTATTTATCTATGTAGTTAATTATTATAATCAATATTGATTAATTATATTAATTATTAATTAGTATAATTAACTAATAACATCAATTATTGATTAATATTATTTTCAGGGGGCTATGTTTTTATTTTATTCTCTTTATTTCCAGATCGGCTATTCCTAGCCTTACATGGTAAGGGGGCTATGTAGTTGACGCCACAATAAGGGGTTTCACTTTTGTAGTTTCACTGCAAAATTCATTCCTTCCAGAGTCTAATACCAAAATCCTGATACTTCAGATAGCTCTTATATAGCATTTTATATATCATACCATACTTATGATGTTCCCCATGATGCCTAGGATTCCAACGAGGTTGAGGAGCACACCGTTGGTGATGAACTCGAAGAGGAGTTCGGACTCATCGATCGCCATATCATCGTAGCTGGAGTCAAGGAGGGAGCTGTCATTGCTGGAGTTGCCCAGGCCGCTCCAGTCCACGGAGTCCATGGCCTTCGGGATGCTACAGGGTCGGGTCCATCGCCGTCTCTATCAGCTCTGCAACAAGTACCAAAGTATATATAAACAATTATCGAAGTATATAATATCTATATCTATCTATCTATATATTTGTATTAGTTTTAGAGTTGATAGAAGGTTTAAGTAAAAATAAAAGGAAAATACTATGCCATTTTAACAAAAGTGTTACGGCCACAATTGTAACACGTGGAATCCCAATATTTCGTATCCCGATTATTCGTATTTCCGGCTAACTCGTACAAATTTGCCGGTCCCCTGAGAAAATCCCGATAAATGGTATAAAATCAATGCATTTCAGACCCCTCGGTAATTCGTATTATTTTTATGCTCGAGGTCACTTATAACGTCATATAATTCGTATTTCCAGGTTTAAAATCTCGTTACTTAGTACTGTTTTCGAAAGGGGAGGAGAGAACAGTGAAGCAGTTATGCCAGGGAGCAGAATGAGAATAAATTCTTTCTAGGAAAACACTTAATTTGTATTGGTTTTATACACAAGTATGTTTGTACTGTTTAGAGGCACAGTAGATCCTATCGTTTTTTACGGGAGAGCGAGTGAGAGAGACAAGTTTTCTTAGAAATCTCATAAGTAATTCGTACTATTTTCACTCAAAGAAAATGAGGGGAGTTTTAGGAATTTTATTAAGCTTTTCTTACAATCACACTTTTATTTACAATTCAGTCTCATTTTTGTTACCGTTGTGACACGTTATCATGCCTCCAAAATACGTTAGCCTCTCTATTGAAGAGAAACAACAAATCATAAACCCAGTGGCCAGTGGCTGTAAGCTAATTGACGTATCCAAGTATTTCATCGTCCCTGGTTCCACGATCACATCAATTGTGAAGAACAAGGACAAAATCACTTCCCAGACTTGTAGAGAACATAAAAAAGCGGTTCGTACAAGCAAGGAATTCAAACCAGTTGGAGGTAATATTTGAAGGGAAAAAGCCCGAGTTTTCACAGAAAATTGGGAATTGAAGACTTTCGTGCAAGTGATGGACTGTTCGATAGATTCAAATAATTGTATAAATACGTATTTTTTTTATTTTGTACTCCCGATAATTGGTATTCCCGATAATTCGTACCAGATCTTCAGTCCCTTGACCATACGAATTATCGGGATTCTGCTGTATTAGAAGCCAATGTTGAAATATCACTCTTAGAACGAAACATATTTTTGAGCAATGCACCTTAAATCTAACAATAAAAAAATAGGGCTAGCAGGATGGAGACAGCATGTATCCTTAAGCTAGAAAAATTACATAAAATAGAGAGAAAGATCCTGAGGAGAATCTATGGGCTTAAGAAAACACAGGAAGGCTACAGGTTAAGATCCAAATTGCTATATATGACCATTATCTGGAACATTTGGAGTATCTAGATAAATCGGCTAAGGGGGTTCGAGGTACCTTGAGGTAGTTTAAACGTGCCTTAGAGTTGGTGGTACCTTCAGTCTTAATGGACAGAACAGTGCAGTCGTAGGCAACTCGACATGTAGACTATCACATATAGCGATAGGCGACCCTTTTAATTATATGTAAGTAGAATTATCTTGTATATATGATCAGCACACAGTGAATATAATGTTATTTAATTAAATGAAAAAGGATCTTCATTTAATAACCAACTCCTAATCAAGTACCTCCACCTTTGGAGAAGAGAGGGATATGTCTCTTATTGATTAATGATATAGAATTACTATATATTAAGCATAACGATCTTAAGGTGGCATACCGTTTTATAATTTTTTTTTTTTTAAATTTATTTATTGATATTTACAACTGTATAATAAAAATACATCTAGTAAATGTGCTAAGCGATACACATGTGATGATATGACATGTGAAAATGACAAGTAGAGAAACTACCCACTGGTAGTACTCAATTCATAAGTTCAACTAAGAAGTCCCGTGGCCATCTTCTTTTCAGACGCCTCGGAGGATTATCGGGAATTGAAGAGGAAGCTAGGTTTAAAACCAGAGGGTTTGAGTGGAAATGAAGTTAGTTATGAAAGGATAGATAGCGGGTTTGGGCCAAATCAGCAACAAATGGGACATTAAGGTCGTTATGGATGATTTTATTCTTATCAAAATAAGGAGCATTAAGGATTTTACGAAGGATTTTGGATTGTAGGGATTGGATACGAGAGGAATTCGATGGCTTAGTGGAGCCCCAAAGCTCTATTCCGTAGGTCCAAATAGGTCGTATGATGGGCATGTAGATGAGTCTTTTGTAATAAATTCGGAGCTTAGAGCGTTTGTCTAGTAAGTGTTGAAGTAGCCTGAAACGTCGAGCGGTTTCTTGTCTTTTCAGTCTCGTATGAGGATTCCAGGTTAATCGTTTGTCAAGATGCAACCCTATCATATTAATAATATCGGATCTGTTCTACAGGCACCAGTGGGATATTATTAAAGGATACTGAAGGGCAGGAAGTCATTGGTTTACGACGTAAGGTAAAAGTGATTTGATGCGATTTTTGAGAGTTTATTTTAATTCTCCAGTTTTGACACCATTCTTTAAGATCAGTGATATGGGGTGCATTAGGCTTTGGGATGCAATAATTGGATTGGTGTTGACAGATAATACACATGTATCATCAGCATACGTGGTAAGGATAGTATTAGGATGAGTTAGGATGTCAGCTGTATAAACTGTATAAAGGATTGGGCCAAGGATACTACCTTGAGGACCGTTTTATAATTTAAAAATTATTCAGATCAAAGGTTCTGACTTTTCCTTGAGATCATTGCTTGGGCAGTGAAGCATAAATTCATAAGCATACGATTCTACGGGCACATGGCTGCATTATATTTTAAATACAAATGAACGCCGAAATAATTATTAGAATGGAATTGGAAAACTATAAACACGGACTATTAATTTTTGAAGTTTACTCCTTAAGATTTTCATATTTAGCCCGCGGTATGAAACTTTTATGAGGAGTAAAATCAAGTTAGTGGCAAGTATTAAAATTGTATTATTGGTTTTACATAATAGATAGAAGTTAAAAGTTAAATTCCGGGGCTGATCGGGAAGAGATACGTGTGGTATCTATGGTAACAGTGTATTCTATTGTTTTATTCTCCAAGTGTTGACATGCGATTATTTTTTATATAGGAGCCTTTTTAAAGACACCTATCCAAACAAACACTATGACTACTCTTATTTAGATTCTGCCTTAAGCTGTTGGGGTCCATTCTTATCACTTGGATACAACCTCAACAGACCAGAGGGCAGCGTTGCTCTGATAAGAGTAGGGAATTGACTAGCTAGATAGCAAGGCTGTGTAGTGTATAGTGTGTAATGCTACTAGGACATGGGATTGCTGTATTAGGAAGTGGACAGGCAGTCATCATGTTGGGCTTAAATACACCTCTACCGGACTCTGAAGATGAGGCCCCCTTCAAAAAAGTAAAGACAGGGAAGAAATCGTTTGTGGTTCGGTTGTCATTTTGGTACCTTGTAGAAAAGATGCGTATTCTATACCAGGGCGAACTCTCATGCTGTTAGTCATTAGTTTGGATATGTTTTGGTCATTACTGATCTGCTTTCTCTTTTCTCCATCCTTTTAGTCACTATTTCTTCTATTTTTTTTCTATGGATGCATTTTCTATAAGAATCGACGTGCACCCTCGCGATTCGACCATTTTGTTTGAGTTCACCAAGTCGCGGACATTCAGGAATGTTATGTGAGCCGCTGCATCTTACACATTTTTCTGTGTGGTTGCAGTAATTTTTTGTGTGCTCAAATTGCTGACATTTATAGCACTGGGGGAGGGGGTAGGATATCCTTTCTTGGCATGTATTTCACAACCGTGAATATACATCTATATCAGTTCAGTTGACAGTTTTAGTGTTGTAAGAAGTCACCAAACCCACTATTTGCCCTGAAGATGGCCTACAACGTAAGCCGAAACGTTGGCACAATTAATAAAAAATATATATTTATAATTCTTCTTATATTCAACTTCCGGGATGGACCGTGTCTTGTTGATGTTATGAACCAAGGTTTCGCTCATCGTGCTGTGAGCTTCTTCAGGGTTAGTCAGTTCTTGAAGAGCGGATGGTTGGAGTCGGGGTATTTATACCTGGGGGGCGTGGTCTGGATCGAAGTCGGCCTTCCCATTGGTTTGCTTGTGTCGGTCGTGTTGTGTTCGGGTGTGTTAGTGTGTGTTCGGTGGGGTGGGGTTCATCTGTATGTGGATGGTGAGGAAGTGTATGGGTCTTGCGTTGGATGGCCGGATACCAGTTTTTGCTGAGCTTATAGCCATCTTCCCTATTGAAATTGTTGGGTTGTTTGACAATTTCGATAGCTTCTCTTATGTTACGGAGATGGTAATTAGAATCTTTTGTAAGGATGGCAGTGTTTTCAAAGGGTATGTGGTGGTTGGTGTTGTAAAAGTGTTCTGCTACAGCCGATTTTTCTTTCTTGAAATTTTTGACGCAAGATATATGCTCTTTGATTCTTTTTTGGATGGTCCTTCCTGTTTGTCCTATGTAGACCTTGCCGCAGGAACAGGGTATACTGTAAATGCCTGGGGTACGTAGCCCCAACTTGTCTTTGGGATCTTTAGGATGTGGGCTATTGTTTTGTCTGTAGAGAATGCGGTTTTTATGTGGGGATGGTCGTCTGAGTTACAGGTTCATTGTCTGTTTGGAGTTTGTCTTGTTCTTTGTGCTTTCGTTTGTTTTCTACCCTGTTAATGGTTTCTCGGTCGTATCCGTTCTTTAGGAGGGCTGTTCTCAAGTGCCTCTTCTCCTTCGGAAGCTGAGACGATTCAGCTATCGTTTCGGCTCTGTTGAGTAAAGTGTTGATAATTCCTTCCTTCTGAGCGGGATGGTGATGTGAAGTGGCATGGAGGTATCTGTCTGTATGGGTCGGTTTACGGTATACACTATGTCCTAAGTACTTGCCTTTCTTTTCAACCAGGACATCCAGGAAGGGGAGTTTGCCATCTTTCTCCAACTCCATGGTGAATTGAATGTTAGGGTGGATGCTGTTGAGATGGAGCAAGAATCTGTCCAATGCGTCTCTTCCGTGTCTCCAGATGGCGAAGGTATCATCCACGTATCTGAACCAGCATTCAGGCTGTTCGGCTGCAGTAGAGAGTGCTTTCTGTTCAAAGTCTTCCATGTACAACACGACCGACACAAGCGAACCAATGGGAAGGCCGACTTCGATCCAGACCACGCCCCCCAGGTATAAATACCCCGACTCCAACCATCCGCTCTTCATTAACTGACTAACCCTGAAGAAGCTCACAGCACGATGAGCGAAAGCTTGGTTCATAGCATCAACAAGACACGGTCCATCCCGGAAGTTGAATATAAGAAGAATAATAATGACTGTGGAAGCCTACGTGAACATATATTTATAATGTTAATACACTAGTGGAAAAATTCCAACTAAAACCTTAAGTCTCTAAACTAAAACAGGAAATTAAAAATACCTGTCCAATATTTCGCCAATTCAGGCATCCTCAGGGCAGAAAGAGAATAATAGCAAACCAAAAGATGAATAATGCACCCAAAAAACACACATCCCCACCACCTCCAAGACTCAAATGCAACTACTGAATCATAAGGAAGGTTACTAGATTCCCAGCTGGCTAAGGTTAGATAAAAACAGCTGATAAATACACCAGATCTGAAGCATCAATATACACTCACCAAACCCCCCAAAAAAACCCAACAGGAAAACTAAATAAAATAAATAATAGTAACAAACAACACAAGAACCGAAGACAAAAACTATATGAAAAAATGAATTTATAATAAATTACAAATTTCTGCCCTGAGGATGCCTGAATAGGCGAAATATTGGACAGGTATTTTTAATTTCCTGTTTTAGTTTAGAGACTTAAGGTTTTTAGTTGGAATTTTTCCACTAATGTATTAACATTTATTTGATGTCTCTGTTGAGCGTTCTCTTTTTCAATATATATTTATAATTTTAATTAAAATTCTTCACATTAATTTAAAATAATTTACAAATTAAAAGAAAATAATACACTATGATAATTATCAGCAGAGAGCGATTAATTGGTAAGAACACATTTAAAATTCATTAGAAACGGAAAGGTGTAAACTCCAGTCACGTGTCGGAGCTGACACACACTTTTTTCCTTACTAGAACATTTTCCTTTTAGTTAATATATTTTTTTATTGTACTTACGTAAATATTGTAATATACTTATATTACAATATATATTCTTTAAATTTTCTACCCATTAATCTCAAAACCCAGATTAAAATTATTTGTATATTCTACATTTCCAAGATAAACGACATCTATATTCTGAAATAGACATTAGGCACATAACCACTCTACTTTTGGATAACGTTGAATGATTTACGCAGGTATAATCTAGAGGTGGATGTCTGCGAATACTTGTAGCCACGCTGAGTAGCGTCAATATTTAAGAAGTAGCCGGAATCGTGTCTATTTTAGAAGGACCTGGCTAAATATAGTCGCAACCGCGTAAATATATCATCGGAAAAAGCTCTATTTATTGATTTCGATATCGCAACATCCCTCCAAGCTTCATAAGAATATTCACCTGTTGTATATTTTCAAAAATCGTTGCTTATAATTATTAATAGTATTATAATTATTTATTATTTTATTAATTTCCTTTCATTTTTAATTATGTTATATTTTTTATATTTTCAAGCAATAAATAAAAAAAAATGTTTAATTCCTATTAAATATGCATTTTTATGCAGAGAAAAACATAAAAATGTTATTTATTAATAAAGATAAATAAAGTATAAAATTAAAATCATAAACTAATTTTTTTTGTTTTTGTTATATTTATTTCTAGGGAGAGGAGTGGCTCAGTGGTAGAGTACTGAGTTACCATGCCGGAAATCCTGGTTCAATTCCTGCTGCAGGCCATGATTTTTATTTAGTCTGTTTGCAGCGGGAGATGGATCATATAGGATCTAGGACCCTCCTGGGGCCCACCCAGCCTCTATAAAATATTATAAAAATAGGGTACCCAAAATAAGGGGGAAAAATCTGGCGGTCGAGCGTGACCTAGGACAAGTCATCTCCTTGCAGAACCGTTGTCCATGAAACAGTACAGTCTCTACCATGTACTGAACCCCAGACCCTTCATGGGTTGTAGTGGTACAGGTTTTTTTTTTTAGGTTATTTATTTCTGGTATAATTTGCTACAATTCACAAAATTACACGCCGTACCAAACAGACCAGTCTCAAAATAAAACCTATTGTACAAATTTAAATGTATCTGTGCAGAATCATAATTTACAATGAAAGAGAAAATGCATAAAAAAACTTACATCAGAGAAAAAAAAAAAAATTGTAACTATACATTCTTAGTAACTTATATACACATATATAAACAATAAAAATGAAACAAAAGAAATTGGTATCCTACAATAATAAATATTTTGTTCTTTTATGTACATATACCACATTGTACTATTTTTTATGAGTCCATATATTTTTTATAAATTGATATTATGTAGAACTCATGACACAAAAAAATGATAAGTTATTCACGACAGTGGCAAGAAAGTTAATAAAAACAAATCACATAAGTAAATGTAATAATGGGCTATTCAATATAAAAAACAAAGGCTAACTAATCCAACAGATTAAAAATATATTTACGTCCTCATTGGGAATAAGGATTATTGTAATCGGGAAAAATCGATTATTAAATTTCAATGTCTGAATATACTTATATAATTCTTAGGTATAATTAATATTAAATTAAACAGCAAAATTAGTTTAATTGTTAATCAACATTAAAATAATTATTAATTTAACCTAAATTCTGAACCGAAATATTTAACTTAGTATTATGTTGGTGCTGAAATAACGTTGCTGTTGACTTCCGCTGGCCTGGGAGGACATACTTAAAGCAGTAATAATTTAACGGAAATATCCATTTACGTCATAAGTGGATCCATGTTGACTAGTTTTGACGTACGTTTGTACGTCACTCGTACAATTCGATATATTGTATCACAGAAAGTTTACATATAGACACATAGAAACATATATATAAGTTGTACTGAGAAATAATTCAACGGATTTTAAAAATTCTAATGAAAAGTAAAAGGAATTTCCTTGGAAAATACGTTTAAATTACTAAAAATTATTTGTAGGGAGGTAAAATTTGTGTGTTACGTGATATATTTTTTTCTCACGGTAATCGTTGTATCTGATTACCGTTAATATTGCTCTGTAAATAAAAAATAAATCTGTACCATTAAAACCCATGAAGGGTCTTGGGCTCAGTACATGCTTGAGACTGTATGTGATGTTTCTAGGATCCCGGTTTTGCAGAGATTGTCCAAGATCAAACGCCTGGTTTTTATCCCAATTAAGAACATACATTTTATAGAGGCTGGGTGAGACCTAGGTGATTCTGCAGACATCACAGACAGCTGTTATACGAGGTTATTATTTACGTACCACAACCGGATTTGAACCCAGAACCTGCAGCACAGTATGTAGTGCTCTACAAACTGAGGTAGCTCACTCCACATACTATAAATATTTTTTTAATTTTAAGACAAAAAAACGAATGCATTTGTGCAGTATTTGAAAGTGGAAAATTAAATGAAATTTCTACAGAAACCATATTTAAACTATTAAAATGTATTTCTTTTAGCAAAGTAAGGTGTTATGTCTAGCGTAAATCATATTTTTTTAGTGAGTAATAACCTTTGCATTCATAAATATTAGACTATAAATAAAATGTCTATTAGTGGAGGAAGACATGCGAAATGAAATAATCATTTAATTTGAAAGTCGATAATCAAAATAAATGAAATTTCCTTAAAAACTAAAATCAAACTATCAAAACAGTGCAGTCATTATTAACACTACGTAAGGTTAACTTATTTATTGTAAGTGGCGACGTTTCGGGCTAGAGTGTAGGCCATCTTCAGGGCTAAGAAAGAAAAATAACACGTTACAACAGCATCCATTATTATTATTTATTTATAATTTATCATCATTTAAATACTAGAATTTTTTATCTGTAATTCTCATACATTTCTTCTACATTAACATCATATTTATTACTTCCCACACATAAATTATCTTACATTTTAAATCTGTACCTTCTATTTAACGTGATTTTCCATACATTACATTCTATTAATTTCTTCTTATTTATACATACACCATATTTAGTATTGATTTTTATTCCTATCTTATAACATTCTTTATACGCTTATTTTCTTACATTTTATATCATACCTGTATTACTAACCATACTTGTATCCATTTTCCATACTTGTATCCATTTTCCATACTTGTATGTCGCGCCATTTTTATATTTGTAACTTTTTATGTATTTTTCTTTTTGTATCTTACTTTCTCAATTATCTTACTTTTTATATTTCTTTAATTTATCACCTTTCTGCTCACACATAATGTCATTTTGTTATCCTTATTTATCTTGTATAACCTATTCTACGCTTCTTTACTTTTCTATACTCTATATGTTATTCTTTAATTCTTAGTACTGCTGCAATGTTCTTATAGTTATTTTTCTATTTTTCCATGTTAGCCCTGAAGATGGCCTACACTGCAGGCCGAAACGTCGGCACTTATAATAAATAAGTTAACCTTATTTAGTGTTATTAATGACTGCACCCCCCAGACAATTTGTATCCTTCATAACGATCTTCAAGTCAACCATTTTCCTCTTTATCATAATAATATTTAATGTAAGTTATGAAGCGATGTAAGAAAAAGTGTTGTCAAGCGTTTATTTTTATTGTTTTATTTCTTTGGGGATACTGGTGTTTAGATTCATAAATAATAGACTACAAATTAAAAAAAAAAAAGTGAAGGAAAACCAGACCAAAAGAAATACCAATATGGTTTAAAAGTCGAAAATAAAATTATATAGAATTTCTTGGAATCTAAATTTATAATTTAAAAACTTGTGAAAAAGTTGTGTCTTGCGTAAGCAATTTGGATTCGTAAATATTATACTGTAAATAAAATATGGATTAGTGGATCAAAGGTAAAGAAATGAGATAATTACATGATTTGAAAATATAAAAATAAATTAAATGGAATGCCATTAGAATCTAAATTTAAACTATCAACACTTTTTTTAATAACATTTCATCTGTGCTATGAAGCAAAGTAACAAAAAGTGTTGTCAAGCGTGAACCATTTTTTTTTTGGCTAACTTCCTTTTGGGTTCATAAATATCAAACTAGAAATGAAAGAATCAAATGAAACGAAATTAAAAACTTATTTATATTGAAAATCGAGAATAAAATTAAATGGAATGTAATTCGATTCATATAATTCAATAATGAAGAAAAAACCTTTTTTCCAGTTAGACAATTTTTGTTAAAAAATTACCAAAGGATTAAAAAGACGTTTCGACAATTTATTTGTCATTTTAAATTTTTGTTCTTCACAACATCCTTTAAAAATTCATAAGTCGATTCATCACTTGAGGTCAAAACGGTTTAAAATTAATTTTATATAGAGTCCTGGAAGAAGGTTGACTGTGAAGAATCGACTTATGAATTTTTGGATGTTGAACAAATAAATTGTCGAAACGTCTTTTTAATCCTTTGTTAATTTTTTAACAAAAATTGTCTGACTGGAAAAAAGGTTTTTTCTTCATTATTAAATTATATGAATCGAAAAGTTAGTCCAGTATATAAGAAAGATCTTATAAAGAAAATGGAATGTAATTTGAATTTAATTTAAAATTTAAACTGATTAAATCTAATAAAATAAATGAAATAATAAACTTTAATCTGTTATGAAGCGAAGAAAGAAAACTATTATCAAGTATCATCTTATTTTTTTTTTTTAGTGAACCTAAATTTGAATATCCAAACCTATTTTTAATAATAAAATTTATGCTAATAAAATTTAATCTATCTTATGAAACAAAGTAAGAAAAAGTGTTCCAAATGTTCAAATTCAAGCTTGAATTTTTTTTAGATTTTTAAAACTTAGACTATAAATAAAACGTTTATTAGCGGAATAAATAAAATAATTTAAATTAAAAAATTTAAATACTAATGTTTTCTCCCCCATTAAAAATATTCATTTAGCCTTTTTTGTTAATTGTGCATTAAAATTTTCAATAGCCATGTATGTGCATGACGTTACTACTACATGATGTACTACGTCAGAACTTACATCTCTGTGCGTCATTATACATAGATACATACTACGCGGCCTATCAACGATTGTGGACTGAACAAGAGAAACACGGACTGTTACAAAATCGATATTGTTTACAGGTGGGAGGGAGGAAGAGCTCTACAGCAATGTATTAATAGACTTTAGTTATAAATGAATACAATTCTACAGCCTTGAATAAAATGCAATATTAATGCCGTCTTTATTAAATTACTTCATTTATTCCTTCAATATAACGTTTATTTATTGAACACATGATCGATTCTCGTATCTATCGATTCTCTAGAGGTTATAGAACCGAACACAAGAAGGCCGGAAAAGTTTTGACTAACTGCTAGAGACCAACCTCTGTTCTACAGGTCATATAACTTTTCATTGAAACGAACTAAAGTTAGTACTTGACGTTTAAGTCTAGATTTACACCAATATATATATATATATATATATAAACACACGAAGAAGTATCTAAAACGGTTTATCATTATAAGAACAGAGTCTTGCGATGAAGATGAACAGACCCACACTTTCAGGCATATACTGTATGCTCACGATAGGACAACATACGACATGTCGTAATACTCGGGCAATTGACTAGTTACATACTTTTTCATGTTTATATTGTAACTTTTTGTGAATAATTTTTTTTTTTTAATAACTACTGCCTTTTATGCTTTTCATAATATTCTATGTATATAACTTATTCATTAATATTTTCAGTTATATAAATTATTGTAAAAACCTTTTTGCTGTGCTTAAAATATTATTTTTATTTATTTTAAATTTTACTATTTATTTAGTTAGTTTTTGATTACAAATTTAATTCTAATTTTACTCCAACACGTAAATTATCGATTTAATCAAACTGTAAATTTTTATTTCTTATATTTTTAACTAATACTTTAATTTTACTTTAATACTTTAAATTTTGGTTAGTTGCAGTCGATTGCAATAATTTCTTTTAGTTGCAGTCAATTGCAATAAATTCGCGATAAAAATAATTTTGGTTAGTTGCAGTCGATCGTAATAATTCCGGTTAGTTGCAGTCGATTTTAATAATTGCGGTTAGTTGCAGTCAATAATAATAATAATTTCGGTTAAAAGCAGTCGATTGTAATAATTTTGGTTAGTATTACTCTAATACTTTTAATACTTTAATTTTAACTAATACTATAAATATCTATTGGAATGTAATTTTGTAAACGGATCTGTAAATATAAAATCACATGTAATATGCTTATTTAAGCATAGAGCATGTCCTAATATTAATAAACGGTCCCTCCATGGTATTACCATGAGGTGGGAATATGTATATAAAAACCTGTTCTACTACAACCTGTGGACGGGTCTGGGGTTCAGTACATAGTAGAGACTATACTGTTTCATGGACAACGGTTCTGCAAGAAGGTGACTTGTCCTAGGTCAAGCTCGACCGCCAGATTTCCCCCCTTATTTGGGTACCCTATATTTATAATATTTTATAGAGGCTGTGTGAGCCCCAGGAGGGTCCTAGATCCTATATGGTCCATCTCCGGCTGCAAACAGACTAAATAAAAGTACACCCTACAGCGGGATTTGAACGAGGATAATCTGCATGGCAACTCAGTGCTCTACCACTCAGCCTCTCCCCTTTTTATATATAGCCAAATCAATTTTTCGGGTATGACTTCTTATATTATAAATCAGTTTTTATTTAAAATTTTTCTTTACATGATTGATATCGATAGTAAAAATGCGTACTGTCGATATAAAAAATAGTTTTTTATTTAACTAAAATTTCTGTGCCCCGGTGTTAAAGATGCCCACAAAATATATAATATTTTTGGTAAATTGTCATAAATAAATACTAATATCAATATCTTCAACTATTTATCAATGCCGATAGCAATGTCAACATTTTCTTTTAGCTGTTTCAATAAGTAACGAAGAAACAAATTTTAATAGTTCAATATTTTGGAAAATTAGCTCTCCTGAACAAATGAAAAAATTAAAAAAATGTAACATTGTGTGCTTTACCTCCGGGGTACAGATTTATATCGATGCAATATTATATAATTGATATTATTAATAATAATAATTTCGGTGGCGAATCTCTTATCTTCTTTACAGTCCATTCTTTTCTTTTCCCTTCTCCTGTACCTCTTTTATCCTTTCAGAATGTTGGATCTTTCTTTCCTTCATTTTACAAGGACCCTTATATTTTTAATTCTTTCAATTCAACCCTTCCTGTTTAAATCCTCTTTTGTTACCCCAATTTTTGTTCTTTTGTGCTTAATCTGTTCCAGATGCTCTTTTATATTCTTGAGACTTAGTATATTATCAAGCATTTGTTTATTCGGTATTTTTGAAGTAAATACTTTAGACGCGTTTTGGCGGCCGTCTGCCTTTCGCAAATTGAAAGGTTGAGCACGGACTGTCCAGGATAAATGAGTTGGCTCGAGGCAACAGTTTAGGGTATTTGCGAAATTAGAACACTGATTTAAAAATCTTTAAAATTAATCCTCTATACAGTTTATACAGCTGACACCCCAACTCATCCTAATAATATCCTTACCACGTATGCTGATGAAACATGTGTATTATCAGTCAACACCAATCCAATTATTGCATCCCAAAGGCTCCAATCCCATATCACTGATCTTGAAGAATGGTGTCAAAACTGGAGAATTAAAATAAATTCTCAAAAATCCCATCAAATCACTTTTACCTTACGACGTAAACCAATGACTTCCTGCCCTTCAGTATCCTTTAATAATATCCCACTGGTGCAGGTAGAACAGATCCGATACTTAGTGTTGCACCTCGACAAACGATTAACCTGGAATCCTCATACTAGACTGAAAAGAAAAGAAACCGCTCGACGATTCAACTTCAACACTTACTAGACAAACGCTCTAACCTCACAATTAACTACAAAAGACTCATCTACATGACCATCATAAGACCTATTTGGACTTACGGAGTAGAGCTTTGGGGCTCCACTAAGCCATCGAATTCCTGTCGTATCCAATCCCTACAGTCCAAAATCCTTCGTAAAATCCTCAACGCTCCTTATTTTGTTAAAAATACCGTCATCCATAACGACCTTAATGTCCCATTTGTTGCTGATTTGGCCCGAACCCTGTATCTTTCCTTTCATAACAAACTTCATTCCCACTCAAACCCTCTAGTTTCAAACCTAGCTTCCTCTTCGATTCCCGATAATCCTCCGAGGCGTCTGAAAAGAAGATGGCCACGTGACCTTCTTAGTTGAACTAGTGATTTGAGTACTGCCAGTGGGTAGTTTCTCTACTTGTCATTTTCACATGTCATTATGTATCGCTTAGCCCATTTACTAGATTTATTTTTATTATACAGTTGTAAATATCAATAAATAAATTAAAAAAAAAAAAACGTAAAGTTTTATATATCATGAATATTGGAAATATAAAAATGAACAAAGTTATGGTTAAATATTGGGGAGCCAGCGCTAGCGAAGTTTGTCCTCTTCTCCCCTTGGTGTGCCCTCTTTTGGAAGATGGTACAGGGGTATGAAGAATGTGAGCCGAGAAGAGGCTCAGGGAGGAAGCAGCGATTGCACTGAGCAATACCGAGCGACTACTTCACCCTGACCACACTTCACTAGCTCTCGTGATTGACTGACTTGATCGGCACTAGGCACGTGACATATGCGATAACGTACGAGTGCCCAGGCCGACCATTTACGAGCAAAACCTGAGGGGTAACCTGATTGTAACAATAAAAAATAAATAAAAAATAGCAACAAGGAAAACCAAAATGTGTACAAAAAATTAAATTAAATTAATTAACAAATTAAATTATTTTTAGGTACATCCACATATAAAAAAACAAAGAAAATAAATTATATTTTAAGGTGTTGGCGTCGACACGCGTTTTTTTAGGGAATCGTAGCTTCTTATGAGCAACATGCTCGAGAATGGCGTCACCTGGCGACCGGTGGATGAATTATAGAAGTTCTTTTAATCAGTTTAAAGATTAGAATTCCATTGATATAAAAGCAATAATATTCAACTAAAAGGTCGTTTAATAGTTTTGCAATTGACCCTAGTAAGGACGTAAAACGTCAAAAACTGGTCGAAAATGTTTTCGATTTTCCCGTTTTTCCTTTTCTCTAATAGATTTTGTTTGTAATACTTAAAAGTCTTGTGTCATGAAATTGTTGAAAGTACAATTGCTCTAAGTATTGTTGAACTAATCGATGATGATAATGCTAAAAACGAAAATAAAATCTATGTAAACACAAATATGCGGTATAAACAATATAACTATATACTAATTATTAGGGAGCGGAGTTGCTCAGTGGTAGAGCAAAGAGTTGCCATGGCTTAGGTCCTGGGTTCAAAACCCGCAGCTGGCAATACTATTATTTAATCAGTCATAAGCCGGAGTTGGATCCTATGGGATCTAGATCTCTCCTGGGGCTCACACAGCCTCTAAAAAGTGGGTACCCAAAATAAGGGGGGAAATCGGGCGGTTGAGCGTGATCTAGGACAAATCACCTCACTTCAAAACCATTGTCCAAAAAACAATACTGTCTCTACCATGTACTGAACCCCAGACATGAAGGGGTTTTAGTGGTACAGGAAAAAATAGCAATTATTACTTCGATTAAATTATTGATATTTTGTATTTAGCTTGTGCAGCCCATCATATGATTTGATGAATAAATAATGCTTAAATATGTATATAATTATTGTTAGGAGTATCAATACACGTTAAATCCATACTAATGTTAATAATTTAAATGTACAAATTTGATTGAAATAATTCTGACGATAATTGATTAAGAAATTCCAAAAAGAAAACAGAAACTCCAAAGTCTTGAGTTCTCATGATCGACTATTTAATTTGTTTGTAATGTAATTAGACCATTAATATTTTTACAATTAAATCCTGTCCTGAGATGTCCTTACAACTAAGGATATAAAAGAAGAAGGACTTGTATAGTTAATAACTAAATGAACTATTCGCTTGAGATTCATTAATACACGAAGAGGATGAGCTAACTAGACCATGGATAGATGAGATGATGCACTCAAGGCAGGCAATATTCATGAGTGCACCTTTATCTCTTATCTATTACCGTATCACTATAATCAGGGCTATGGTTTTATCACTGTACTGTAACTAATGTTGCAGTACCTAGCTTTTACCAGAACTGTAAATGTGGACGTCGTTAAACGACTTTTGGGGTCGTTTCGAGATTTGATTGGTCTCATATTGAATCCCATCTCACTAACTAGAGATGATAAGTACGTGAACGAACTAGTTCATTGAACTGGATCCGGAAAATGAACTATAAAGAGAGCTCTCTGTTGTGGTGAACTATAGTTCTTTTTACTTCACACCACTCACCATTTACCACACTCGGACAGAGGACCGTCGGCTTCTGACTGACGATCGAAAGACGAACTACTGAACTATGTGAACTAGTTCGTTGTTTACGTCGTTCCTCATTTTTGAGTTTAATTGTGTTGGCTACCAGTTGCTATATGTGTAGTCTGTAATAGTTTGGATCATGTGAAAATTCAATTTATTTGCTTGCTTAAATTACCAATGAATTACAAATTTTCTATTGAATCATTAAAAATAAGATTTAAAAAAGTACTTGAATTTACGTATTCTTCAGATACACAACACTTTAACCTAACTATTTATTGTATGAATTTTCGGGCAAGATTGTGGTAGGGTTGGATCGTGAAAAGAGGGCAATATTAAAACCGACAAGGATCAAAGAATATTTTATGAACATTTTCACTGCATATCTGACAGATACGCGCGCCTATTTTAATAATAAATAAATTAAGATCAGTCATTTTAATTGTATTATAATTAACATAATTGAATTATTATGATAATTTTAAGAACCTGTACACATGATAGCTATGACCTATAATTACATTAATTAATATTAATACATAAGTGGGAAAATTCCAACTAAAAACCTTAAGTCTCTAAACTAAAATAGGAAATTGAAAATACCTGTCCAATATTTCGCCTATTCAGGCATCCTCAGGGCAGAAAGAGAATAACACCAAAGCAAAACATGAATAATGCACCCAAGAAACATCCCACCACCTCCAAAGTCTCAAATGCAACTACTGAATCATATGGAAGGTTACTAGATTCCCAGCTGGATAAGGTTAGATAAAAACAGCTGATAAATACTCCAGAATTTGAAACATCAATATACACTCACCAAACCCCCAAAAACGCAACAGGAAAACAAAATGAAATAAATAATAGTAACAAACAACACTAGAACAGAAGATAAAAAAACATGAAAAAATGAAAGTAAAAGTGCAAGGAAAAAAGAGAAAATTATCAAAAAACCAGCGGACTTATGATTATTCCACAAAATATATATTGAAAAAGGGAAAGGTCAACAGAGAAATTAAATAAATGTTAATACATTAGCGGAAAAATTCCAACTAAAAACCTTAAGTCCCTAAACTAAAACAGGAAATTGAAGATACCTGTCCAATATTTCGCCTATTCAGGCATCCTAGGGAAGGTTACTAGATTCCCAGCTGGCTAAGTTTAGATAAAAACAGCTGATAAATACTCCAGAATTTGAAACATCAATATACACTCACCAAACCCCCAAAAATATTGGAGAGGTATTTTCAATTTCCTGTTTTAGTTTAGAGACTTAAGGTTTTTAGTTGGAATTTTCCACTTATGTATTAACATTTATTTGATGTCTCTGTTGAGCGTTCCTTTTTTCAATACATTAATTAATATAAAAATGTATAATCGCAATGTTCAAATGATATAAAATTCTTTTTATTCCATGTAATGCAAAACAAGTGTGGAAAAAGATAAAGAAAATAAACGTAATCAATGTAAACATATCATAAATATTAAAAAAATAAATAATATAAAATAAATGTAGAAATAAGATAGAAGTGTTTTTATTTTTTCTAGAACCTTTCTAGTTCATTTGAGCTTCAGTTTCTCCCACTTTTTCCATAGTTCAATTCCTTTCTTAGTTTAGTACATTTATAGTTCTTTTGAAAAATGAACTATGTAGCTCATTAGAATGAACTATCTCAAAAGGAACGATCCAGTAAAAGGAACTACTTTACTCACCTCTGTCACTAACCTTGAAAAATTATTTCAAATCTGGAGGATTAAAATTAATTCCATCAAATCCCGTCAAATAATCTTTAACCTCTTTCGTAAATAAAAGACTTCCTGCCCTCAAGAATCATTTAATATCCCACTGATTCCTGTATAACAGATCCAATACTCAAGACCAAACCTTGACATATGTTTAACTTGGAATCCTCATACTAGACCGAAACGACAAGAAACAGCTTAGTCGTTTCAGGCTACTTCAATACTGACTAGACAACGCTCTAAGCTCCCAATTAATTACAAAAACCTCATATACGTGACTATTATAAGACCCATCTGGACTTACGGAGTATTTTCTCTACTTTCATTTATCTCACGCCAATATATATATATATATATATATATATATATATATATATAATCTTTCATTCTATTTACTTGTATTATTATTATACTGTTGTAAATTTCAATAATATTTTTTTTTTAATATTTGCATAAAAGGTTTGTTGAATATTGTATACCTGCGGGACCGATGGGTTTTTATTTTGAGATACGCACAGGGGATAAACAAGTGGGCAACAATATTTAAGCACGAGAGGATCGACTGTCAGTCAAATGGTTTTACCGGAAATGTTTTTTCTATTTCTGTTCATCCTGAGCGAAAAAAAAATACCCAAACGTGGATTTTATTAACAAAAGGTCACTGTAAGAAACATCAGAGGTATATTGCGTTTTAACGAATGGAGCTTCAGCTAAGTGAATTATTTACTTCCTATAAGCAAAGTTATCGGATAGTTGAGGATCTAAGGATTATGTTTATAATTATCGGCTTATTGGTAATAGAAAAGTAAGTTTATTCTAGGACTAAGTCCCTATAGAATAACAAACACGAACAGAAAAAGATACATGATATATATCTGGCCAGAAGGTTGTATAATACAAACATTTATAAAGAGGAATAAAATAAATACAAGAAAAGTACCTTCATAATATCTACTGCTCCGGCGAAAAAGTGGTTAAGTCGGATTTTGTCCAGAGAGAGTTAACTGCTTTCAGATAACCTAAATCGTATCATTATTATAGTTTTAGGGTTGAAATAGAGTTGTGATTTAATCAATAACTCCTTTTCAAGCCAATGCCTTACTTAGCCCATTATTCACTACGAAAATAACTCGATTCCACTTAACTACAATTAACTCATTTTGGAGAAAACTAGTCTTAACCACTTATTCAACGGGGCTGTAGATATAAAATAAAGCAAGGCTTTTTAAACTTTTTACATTGGATTAATATACAATTAATAAAATATTGGATTTTTTTTTTAAAATAACCAAGCCGAAATTGGCAGTTATTAATGGATTAAGCATTTAAGACAATTATGTCTTTAAGGCAACCTATCGAATTTCGACAATAATTTGTAAACCGCAATAGGCAAATTACTTCAAAAATCAAAGAAACGTCCCAAAAATAAATTAAATATTTTAAATATCTATAATTTAAATAAGTAAGGAAGAAAATAGTTGGGGGTGGAGCCAAATAAAACACTAAATAAGTGGGTACTTATTTAATTTTGTGCCGATGTTTCGACCCACTTTGTGGATCATCTTCAGGGGTAAGAAAGACAAACAGACAGAATAATAAAACTATAAAAATACTTTGCAGTACCCTGTATATGATAACATAGAAAAAATATATATGTAGAGTGATAGAAAATTTAGAACAAAAAAGTGAGGGATATATATGAATAAAAATATTGCAGAGTAAATGTACGGAAAGGTGGTGATGCAAAAATTACAAAGATAAAAGAAGGAAGTAAACAGAAAGTTTTCAATAAGAAAAAGTATAAACATCAGAGGTGAGAAGTAAAATTATGGAAAAGGTAGAATATATATAAAAACTATAAAATGTAAGATAATAGACTCCTAGGGAGTTTACATAAGTAAAATGAAAGAAAATATAACGAAAATGATATCTAAGAGTAAATAAAGGAAAAAGAAAAGTAGAAATTAAAGATTTAAATCTAGAGTATAACAGGTAGAAAAGTAAAATGAACATGGAAAGTAGAAAATATAAGTAAGGGGAGTTTTAAAATGTATACAAATAGAATGTAGTGGAATAAATATAATATATGATGTAAATATACAAGGAACGTATAGAAATATAAGTAAAAATTTGGTTTGAGAATGGAGATAGAATATAAAATGATGAAATAGCGATGTTAAATAATAATGAAATCTTAAATAATGACATATGATGGATGCCAAAGAGCTAATATGAGAAAAAGGTGTGCAGAATGGAGAAGGAAAGGGGTGAAGAGAATTAATAATTTAAATACTTTCTATGTCCGAGGTAACGCAGCACATCAGGTTTTTTTTAAACCTGTATGGTCTGTAATAGTTTGGATCAAGTGAAAATTCAATTTATTTGCTTCTTGAAATTACCAATGAATTAAAAATTTTACATTGAATAATTAAAAATAAGATATAAAAAACTACTAGAATTTACGCATTTCTCAGATACACAACACTTCAAACTAACTATTCACTATCACGAGTGCACCTTTCTTATCTCTTATCTATTACCGTATCACTATAATCAGGGCTATGGTTTTATCACTGTACTGTAACTAATGTTGCAGTACCTAGCTTTTACCAGAACTGTAAATGTGGACGTCGTTAAACGACTTTTGGGGTCGTTTCGAGATTTGATTGGTCTCATATTGAATCCCATCTCACTAACTAGAGATGATAAGTACGTGAACGAAATATTTCATTGAACTGGATCCGGAAAATGAACTATAAAGAGCGCTCTCTGTTGTGGTGAACTATAGTTCTTTTTAGTTCACACCACTCACCATTTACCACACTCGGACAGGGGACCGTCGGCTTCCGACTTACGATCGAAAGACGAACTACTGAACTATGTGAACTAGTTCGTTGTTTACGTCGTTCCTCATTTTTGGGTTTAATTGAGTTGTCTACGAGTTGCTATATGTGTAGTCTGTAATAGTTTGGAGCAAGTGAAAATTCAATTTATTTGTTTGTTGAAATTACCAATGAATTACAAATTTTACATTGAATAATTAAAAATAAGATATAAAAAACTACTTGAATTTACGTATTTCTCAGATACACGACACATTGACCTAACTATTCATTGTAGGAATTTTCGGCCAAGCATGTGGTAGGGTTGGGTCGCGAGAAGAGTGAAATATTAAAACCGGCAAGGATCAAAGAAAGTTAAATGAGCATTTACACTGGATATCTGACAGATACGCGCCTATCGTAATCTTAAATAAATTAAGACCGGTCATTTTAATTATATTATAATTAACATAATTGAATTATTATGAAAATTTTAAGTACCTGTACACATGATAGCTATGATGTACGTCACGCTCGGAGAACGTAATTTCATATTATTTTTTTATATTTATTTATGCTTAAAATAAATGAAAAGACTATGAAATATATACGTTTTCGTTTATGTATATATACCTTATATATTCCTTATAAAGGAAATGGGCGCAACATATATTTCAAGGACGTATTCATATGTTTAGTCTTTTAGCAGCCGGAGATGGATCATAGATAGGATCTAGGACCCTCCTGGGGCCCACCCAGCCTCTATAAAATATTATAAAAATAGGGTACCCAAAATAAGGGGGGGGAATCTGGCGGTTGAGCGTGACCTAGGACAAGTCACCTCCTTGCAGAACCGTTGTCCATGAAACAGTACAGTCTCTACCATGTACTGAACCCCAGACCCTTCATGGGTTGTAGTGGTACAGGTTTTTTTTTTTTTTCATATGTCCTACCCGTACACGCTATTGTTTACGTTTGATGTATTTATACGTCCCGCTCGGTTAACAGGTTAATAATTGTGTATTAACAGAAATAGACATGTTAAAATATCTATGAGAAACGTTACTCTTCTAGCTTCTGTAAACTGTATTATTCCTGGACAAAATCCAACTCATTGGATCTGGACAAAGGTTCTGATTGGACAATGGAGCTAGTTAGGATCAGTGCTGACTGTGGTCGCCTGCCTCTCCCAGCGGTGGTGGTTCGGTACTGGTACTAGTAGTATGGGGGGGGGGGTGGTGCGGCTAGGTCCTGGCAGGGATTCGAACCCGGGTCGTCTGCATCTCCGGTGCAGTGCTCTAAACCACTGATTTTCCAGGGGTCGTGTTTTCTCTTCAAAATAAAAATTTTAAAAATAATTGCCATCAAAATAGCAATTAATAAAAATAAATTATAAATAATATATTAACGTAGGTCAATAAGATCCTAATTAAAGTAATGTTCAATGGACATTCCGTGTATAGATGGCAAAGATTTACACGGGGAATAGGGAACAGATTTGCCTGACTTGGATGCGACCCCTGGTAGCTCAGTTGCTTAGAGCACTGCTATGGTGAAGCGGACGACCCGGGTTAGAATCCCGGCCTTGGCATATCTTTTCTCTTCAAAACAAAAATAATTAAAAATAATAACAATTGATAAAAATAAAAATTATAAAAGGCTAACATATGACATTTTCAGGTGAAATTTGTAACTTGTCCAGGGGTGAGGGAATTTTTTTCGTAATCAGTAAAAAAAATAATGTTAAACACACAAGTTAAATATGCAACAATTTTTTCATCGCAGACCTGTGTTATACAACAACGGAGATACAGCGAATTGATCAATTATACATTTATAATTATCCGTACTAATGTCGTCGAGTGTTATGTATAGATATAATAGATAAATAGATAATTATCAAGCCCCATACCAAAAGCGTGAAACAGGCTGGAGTTTCATTGTAATAAAAAGCGACCTGTACCACTACAATCCTTGGGTCTAGTACGTGGTAGAAACTGGACTGTTTATTGGACAACGGTCGTGCAAGGGGTTGATTTGTCCTAGATAATGCTCAATCGCCAGGTTTTCCCTCCAATTCAGGGTACCCACTTTATAGAGACAGGGCGAGTTCCAAGAGGATCTTCAGATCCAAGATTCCTGTACAATGCCCCATTCTTACAATCACATAAATATACTGCGATTGTTCTAGGATTGGCCGTATTATAATATTTCTAAAAAATATAATTTTAAACAAATTACTCTTCAAACTTATCTTCTCGTGTAGCCATTCCGGATAATCGACGATCTACTGTAGTTTACAACTTTGAGCCGATTATTTATTTATTCCAAGAATAAATGATCAATGGTCGCTAAGGATTGCATTGAAGGACGTTCTTTACTAAGAAAAGAACTTCAGAATGCTCTAAGATTAAAAAAAACACAGGCGTAATTTTGACGCAGAAAAGAAAGCAGAAACACGGCGAACGAATGAAAAAGATATGGATGAATGGAAGAGAAGAAAAGGAGGGAAGAATATTTAAAACAAACGCAGTCCG
This sequence comes from Troilus luridus, assembly GCA_964056705.1. Lineage (NCBI taxonomy): Eukaryota > Metazoa > Arthropoda > Insecta > Hemiptera > Pentatomidae > Troilus > Troilus luridus. Next base: position 197,284,343 of record OZ057412.1, on the reverse strand, counting down.
TAGTGACTCATTCGTAAAAAACAAAAAAAAAAAAACAATTAACAACAATGGGAGTTAAAGTGATTTAAATAATTGGAACAATAGGGGTTGGTCCGCCGGTAGGCGATCATCTTTAGTTTAATATAGTTTAAAACATTCAGTTGATTATTTATTTATTCCACGAATTTATTATTTATTTATTTTTAACTTCATAAAGAGTTAAATAGGGAGAAAATTACAGTAAAAGGAAATGAAGCAATGATTTTAATTACCAAAAATAGTGTAAAATTCGCAAAGTTGCTTAGTAAATTCCTCATTAGACTTCACTTTGAAGTAGAGGCAAGGAGTGAAAGAGGGCTTTGTGGCCTCACAGCTAAGTTATTCTGCTTAATTACTTCAACTGCTTGATTGCTTTAGTGCTTAAGCTTCAGGATAACTAGCTTAACCTTCAGTAAGAAAGGTTTCTGAATATTACTATATTATATTTCAGTAAAGGATGAAATTTATTAATAAATTTGCAATATCTATAATAATTATATAATAGAAATAAAATAACGGAAAATAAAATAACATATATTTTTAATCAATATAGAACATAGGCACTTGTTTGGTCGATTTTTTAATTCTAGAGTTCTATTGTTGTATTTGGATACAACTATCTACTTTGTACCAGTACTAAATCAGTATTAATGTTCTTGCCCTCCGTCGTAAACCAGCGACTTCCTGCCCCCCTGTATCGTTTAATAACATCCCTCTAAGTCCTGTAGAACAAACGCTTAACTTGGAATCCTCACACTAGACTGAAACGACAAGAATCAGCTCGCCGTTTCAGGCTACTTCAACATTTACTAGATAACCGTTCTAAGTTCCCATTTAACTACAAGAGACTCATATACATGACAATCATTAAACCCATCCGGACTTACTGAATAGAGCTTTGGGGCTCCACCAAGCCATCGAATTCCTCTCGTATTCAATCCTTACAATCCAAAATCCTTCGGAAAATCCTTAATGCTCCTTACTTTGTTACGAACAAAGTAATCCATAATGACCTTAACGCCCGAATCCGATATCAATCTTTTCATGACAAACTTCATTTCCACTCAAACCCACTAGTTTCAAACCTCGCAACCTCTTAAATTCCTGATAATCCTCCGAGGTGTCTGAAAAGAAGATGGCCTCGAAACCTTCTAAGCTGAACTATTTATTTGAGTACTGCCACTGGGTAGTTTCTCAACTTGTCATCATGTCAATGTATTCAGTAATTTTATTTACTTGTTGTATTTTGTATACAGTTGTAAATTTCAATTAATAAATTAAAAAAGAAAATATATTCTTAAAAGAATTCGAGACTTAACTGCCATTGTAAGAGGTAATAAAGATTAGAAGAAACTAATATTACAACATTCTTTTTGACACGAACTTGATAAATCTTGCTATGTAAGTACATATTTTTAGTGGTGTGTATTTTTTTAAACTAGCGTATAGCACAATGAAGTAAAGGATTTTTATCAAACAAAGATGGCCATTGCTTTTTTTTTTATTGTCATTCTCCTTTTTTTAAGAGGGAATCCAAACCACATCTAATGATATTAGTGAAACAGATATGATATTAGAACTGGGTCTTTTGAACTCATCCTTCCCCCACCTTCCTTCAATGACCAAGGATAACACCAATTACATTCTTATCTTTAATGAAATCCTGCCTTACCTGTTCTATCCTCGCAGAGTATATTAATACTAGAACTAAACAGCTAGCAAGTTCGAGGAGGAAAATTAAAAAACGTAATAAAACAGTTAAACTGAAATTAAAACATACAAATATAAGATTGGTTTTCATTCTTCGATTTTTAATAAATAAAAATACTTTCACCATATAATGATACAGATAGCAGTGTATGTGTCAACTCTTCAAAGTACGACAAATCTCCTCCCTGCACAACCGTTGTCCAAGTACTGTCTCTACCATGTACTGAACCCTTCATCGGTTGTAGTGGTACACATGAATATAATAAATAAATATATGTTGAAATAGGTTGTAGTGTGTGTTTGAGCTATAAATCCAACTTAGGCATTAAAATACATGTGAATTCTCTGTGCATTCAATAAATTTTTATGATAACGCTTTATTTTTATTTTAATGTACCCTAAGAATGTATTAAGATATAATATACTTGGGAAATTATTTGAATTAATTTATGAAATATGCTATCATTACCTTTATATATAAAAACTATAGAGATATTCTTTTAAACGTAGATGTTTCTTCTATTTAATGGATTCAATCTTGTAGTTATTTTTGAGTATTGCTTCAGATGATCAAACTCAAGATGGGGCCAGTTCCTGAAAATAATATGATAAATAAGGAGGTAGTAGAAATTATTATATACACATTTATAATTCATATGCCAAAAAAATTAATAATTATTTAAATAAATGAAAAGAAAAAAAAGCAGTTATAAATAAAATGAATATTAAGAAAATAGCTGATGAATAATTTATAAGTAAATTTGTGATTTATAATAATAATTTATTATAAAAATTATTATTATTATGATTTATTGTATAATAATTTATAATAAATAATAAATCTGTTTTCCTTACTATTACGACTAAGTTGAATTGTTTTGTCTGAAGTGTCCCTTTTCAAAAGAAAAATACACCTGTACCACTACAACCCGTGAACGGGTCTGGGGTTCGGTACATGGTAGAGACTGTACTGGTTCATGGACTAAGGTTCTGCAAGGATGTGACTTGTCCTAGATCAAGCTCAACCACCAGATTTTCCCACCTTATCTTCGGTACCATATTTTGATAAGATTTTATAGAGGCTGGGTGAGCCCCAGGAGGGTCCTAGATCCGATATGATCCATCTAAGGCTGCAAACAGGACTAAATAAAAGTCTTGCCCGCAGCGGGATTTGAACTAGGATTTCCGGCATGGCAACTCAGTGCTCTACCACTGAGCCACTCTGCTCCAAGGAAAGGTTATTTAGTAAAACAACATTATGAAACCAAAACATTTTTATTGAAAATGTTCAGATTCATTTTCTATACTTTTTCTCAACGTTTTTTCCCCCAAACTTTCAATCCAAGAACTGCAAAAATTCAGAGAGGTGAAGTAAAGTCTGAAATTTTTTTAAATATACAATTTCAAAACTTTTACCCCCAAGGATTTATTCTTTTGGAGAATATAGGAGATACATAACGTGGAATTTCGAAGCATACATCCGGTAAATATTATACAGGTTATGGCGTCGCGAAGATAAAGATGGGCTTGTAAAGTACTAGGAGTGATAAGGAAGGAATTCCTAAGATGTTAAAAGGCGCTGTACTGACTGGGAAGCTTCTGAGGGCTAGACCGAGGTGTAGGTGGGTGGATTGCTCGATCTGGCGGATGTGGGTTTGGGTCGTGGTCCGTCCACGGAGGTTGGTGGTATCGGCAAAGAGCCTTCGGGTTCGCTAAGCCTTTATTGTTATTATTACCTTTAAGGATGTTGTCTAAATTTATGAATAGATGGAAATAAGTTAATAATAAGTTTGACGAATACAGATAATTTATAAATATAGTTATGAAATAAGATATATAACTTTATAACAAATATTTTAATTTCAGTTTCATACATGAATATGCTGATGGAAATAAAATCTAGAATGAAATAATATTTCTTATAAAATTTTTAATTGGCCAATCTAGACATATCACTAGCTGACCCGGCCACGCGTTGCTGTGGCTTTTATAATAGTTTAAAAAAATATTACGTTAAAATTTGAATTAAAAAAAAAATTAATGTAAAAATGAATTAAATTGATTTTTAATTTTACATTGTATTTATCTTATATCTATCCATTGTATAGAATAAACAAAAAATATACCAAATTCTTAACTAATAAAATATAAACATTAGTTTAATGGAACAGGAATATAATGGTTCATTTTTAATTGACATATCGAAAATGCAGCAGGTTAGAAAAAAATATAATTTTGCCAAAAAAATATCGCGGTCATTAATCGAAATAAAACATAGCATATATTATAAGTTAGACAATGTTAAATACTGAACTTAGAATTTATAAGAGCTGCGGTGTGCCTCAAATTGTAGACAAATTTAATCTACTTTAAATAAGGTTATTTAGGTTTTTTTCCGAAAACGCATCGATTAGGAGATACAGGCCAAAAACTGAAATAGCTTCGAAAATTTCGAGGGTTTTCGGCTACCAAAATATTTCCCATCCGTTTTTTTTATAATAATCAAAATTTACACTACTCAAACATGCCCTTACAACATATAAAAAATACAGCAGGTTAGAAAAAAATATCCCGGTCGTTAATCGAAATAAAACATTGTCTAGATTTTAAGTTGGACAATGTTTCATATCTGTGCGAAATTTAATTAAAATCGGTCCAGTAGTTTCGGAGATTAGCCCGAACAAACATGACAGGAGATTTATATATATATATATATATATAGATAATACAAAGGCATCGGCCGCATATGTTCACGTTAAAACCAATAAGTATAGCGCGGATTTTCATGCGGTTTTCACGATTAGATAAAGCATTGAGAAAAGTCAGCAGCTTGGATCTTAAGGAAGATGTCGTGAAATCTTTAAAATGTTTCAAACCATATCGTCACAACACACATAACTAACATTTGAATTGAGTTAGTTATGCGTTTATGACAAATTCACACCCCCCCCCCCCTGTGCCCCCTTCTCGATAGGCCTGAAGATGACCTGCAATCTGGGCCGAAAGGTTGCCTCTTTAATAAACATTTCTCCCTATTTAAGAGAAATTTATTGACCGCCACCCGTATCATTTTCTTCCACACAGATTAAAATTTCTTTTCTATTTTCTATTCTCTTCTATAAATATAAATATATATGAGACTGAAGAGTTTTGTACTGTTTATAAATGAAGAAATAGTCCTCTCTTCAGTGGAAAAGTTGGCTGAAATAGGAAGAATATCATGAAATGGAAAAGGAATTTCCACATATAGGAGTAGGTTGATATTAATGGGAAAGTTGGAGAAGTTTCTAAGAGCCTGGGGTTATTATGGCGCATTGTCCCTAGATATGAGGCAACTTTCTCAAGTTAAGTTTATTTTGTCAACGGTCGACTGCTCTTTTTTCCAACATTGAAGGTTTTTTTTATAAAGGAATTGTTATATCCCAGGAATGGTTTATTTGAAAAAGGTTTGCTTCTTTGGAATGGTATATTAATAATGTAATAGTAATATTATAGTGTCTACCCCCATTCTTCCTATCCCTGAAGAAGACCTGCAATATGGGTCAAAACGTTGGATTCCCAATAATAAGTTCTCCCAATATAAGGGAAATTTTTTTTACCTCAACTTTCTTCCTCTTAATAATATATTCAAGATTAGGAGCGGAATAGCTCAGTAGTAGAACGCTTATTTGCCGTGCCGAAAGTCCTCGGTTCAAATCCCGCTCGCTGGCAGACTTTTTAAATCTGTTAGGGACCGTAGATAGATACTACGGCATTTAGCTCCTGAGGCTCACCCAGCGTCTATAAAGTGGGTACCCAAAAGAAGGGGGAAAATCTGGCGGTTGAGTGTGATCTTAGGCAAATCAGCTCCCTTCAAAACCATTGTCCAAGAAACAGTCTGTCTCTACCATGTACTGAACCGCAGACCCCTCATGGGTTTTAGAGGTACCTACAGGGGAAAAATATTAATTATTATTTCAATTAAATTATTGATATTTTGTATTGAGCTTTGTAGACCATCATATGTTTTGATTAATAAATATACTACTTGAAAAAGTATATAAATATTGTTCGGATTGTCAATATATGTGAAAACTAGACTAATGTTAATAACTTAATTTGATTTAAATAATTGATACAATGTCAGCTTTATCGGGTGCTATGCAATAGTTTGAGAGGGCAGTAAGGAGACTTGGCCTCGTCGTAAACAATGTCAAAACAAAATATATGATAATGAAGCGGGACATATAGGCATGGACCAGTAAAGATAGGAGACCGGGAATCCCCTGGAAGTGAGTCCTTCAGATACCTGGGAGGGATGTTGTTTAGAAACAACGACATGACAATGAAAGTCAAGAATTACAGCGGGCAACAAGTGTTTCTATGCTCTACGGGAGGTCTTGAAATTCAGGAATCTCTCCCGTAAAAATAATATCGTTATCTACAAGACAAACATACACCCCGTAGTTACATATTGCATCGAGACATGGCTCCTAACAAAAGCAGCCAAAGATTCCCTAAAAATTTGGGAAAGAAGAGTATTAAGAACAATATATGGCCCTATTAAGGAAGGCGAGCAATTCAGAATGAGAAAAAAATGCTGAATTGATGGAATTGCTAGCGGAGCCAGACTTATTAGAAAGAGAAGGCTAGGCTGGTTAGGTCACATTGAACGCACGGATCCGAAGAGACTTCCTCGAAAAATGGTGTATGATAATCCGGGAGGAAGGAGGAAACGCGGGAGACCCCGATTGAGATGGATGGAAGATGTGGAAGAGGATCTGCGTAGGATGGGAGTGCGGAGATGGAGGAGGTTAGCTCCAGATAGAGCGGAGTGGAGCAAGTTCTTGGAGGAGGTTTTCACTTTTGTCGACAGTCCTCATGATTGCCTATTTAACTTTTTTGTTAATGTAACTAGACCATTAATATTTTTACAATTAAATCCTGTCCTGAGATGTCTTTAATAGTATAGTTAATAACTAGATGAACTACTCGCAAGAGATGCATTAAAACACGAAGGGGATAAGCTAACTTGGTGAGATGATGCACTCTTAATGTACTGATGCAGTACAGTCTCTATCTTCAGCGCAGTTTCGTAGACGTTGCAGACACGTGTAAAGGAAACCACGGCATTGCAATGTTGTGAGAAAGATATTAATTAGATCGAAAGAAGTTAGTCCGATGGCTCAGGTAGAGCAGAGCAGCGTACAGTACAGAGGCAAGGACTGAATATGTCTACGCTAGCGGATAATATATAATGAGCTTATTTTGTTTCCAATAAAGCAGAGTTTGAAGACAGGTACACTAGTCGAGAAGTGCCGTGATCTGACCAGAAGAAAGATGAATCCTGAAGATATAAATTTTAAATTATATTTAAAAGAAGAATAGAATCGATTGGAAAAGTTTTTATTTATTTATTATTTGATTTTCATTTGTACCAGCGCGATTGCACATCCAGCAAATTTCATCCAAGTTTTATTCTCTTTGCATTTCTACTGGAACATCAAGTTTTAGAATGGAAATGTCAATAGTTGAGTAGGTCTCTTGGTCAATGTCTTTTTAATCTTTTCGTATCGAGTCCAGGTAACAGGGAGTAGAAAAGTGGAAGAACGAGTGGATTTGGGTGATTTTTTGTCGATGAGTGGAATGTTATGTATTTGTATGAATATATGATTTTGTATGGTGTGATTCGAAATATACCATGGTGCATTAACAATTTTTCTGAGAATTTTGGACTGTGCTGTTTGTATATTGTGAATGTGGGCTTGTTTTGCTGAACCCTAAAGATCTCCTCCATATGTCCAAATAGGTTTTAGTATACTGTTATAGATAAGTCCTTTGTTCCGTAAGTCAAGTGAAGATCTGTCGTCCAGAAGATGTGATAGATGTTTGTATTTACATTTCATGTAAGTCTTTTGTCTAAGTATAGTCCGTAATAACGTACATAGTTTTTGGAAGGTACTTCGTCGTTGTCAATTTTGACTGCTGGAAGTTTTGCGTAAGGAGAAGGTTACGTGGCTCAATTTTGAGGCTCAATATCTCAAAACAGTACGAGGGTGCGAAATATGTATCAAACTGAATTTCGATTTATAAAACAATATCGACTCTACCTTCACTAATACGTTCTGCAGCTACAATAATACAATTAAATAAACAGTTGAATATAAAATGTCATTGGACCGCCGTTAGGCGGGCAGGTGGTAAAGCGAAGGATAGAAATAACACAGAAACGTAAAAGCGCCTACATCCATAATTCGACCCGATTACGATCCTTTCCTAACCCAGGATCGTGCTCGTGTCCTGTAGCGGTAAGATTATATATATTAAAAAAGATCCTTGTCAATTGTTCAATATGCTTGATACCTGCTAGTAATGATTATTATTATTATTAACCCGGCCCTACAACTCGGTTACGAGTCTTGGTCTCCTCCACCACCCTCCTCCAGTCCTCTCTGTATGCGCAGCTGACATCCAGTTCCTCACTCCCAGGATATCTCTGGCATCTCTCGTTACACCATCCGAACATCTCAGCTTAGGTCTTCCTCTTCTCCTAGTACCACAGATACTTATACGAGACTGAAAAGACAAGTAACCGCTCGACGTTGAGGCTACTTCAACACTTACTAGACAAACGCTCTAAGCTCCCAATTAATTACAAAAGACTCATCTACATGGCCATCATACGACCTATTTGGACCTACGGAGTAGAGCTTTGGGGCTCCACTAAGCAATCGATTTCCTCTCATATCCAATCCCTACAATCCAAAATCCTTCGTAAAATCCTTAATGCTCCTTATTTTGTTAAGAATAAAATCATCCATAACGACCTTAATGTCCCATTTGTTGCTGATTTGGCCCGAACCCGCTATCTATCCTTTCATAACAAACTTCATTTTCCCTCAAACCCTCTAGTTTCAAACCTAGCTTCCTCTTCAATTCCCGATAATCCTCCGAGGCGTCTGAAAAGAAGATGGCCCCGTGACTTCTTAGTTGAACTTGTGATTTGAGTACTACCAGTGGGTAGTTTCTCTACTTGTCATTTTCACATGTCATTATGTATCGCTTATTCCATTTACTTGATGTATTTTTTTTATACAGTTGTAAATATCAATAAATAAATTTTTTAAAAACGTTTATGGTTTCGCCAGGTTGTGGTTCCTCTCCTGTGGCGGCGTCCAACAGAGCCAAGAAACCCTCTATTACAGACTGAAACGACCACCCCATCATCTGCATATGCTAAGAGCTGGACCATGCGGTTGTAAACCACACCGCTAGTTTGCAGACCAGTGTCCCTAACTGCCTTCTCAATTGCTAAGTCAAACAAAAGACATGCTAGCGCATCAGTTTGGCGTAGTCCTTTTCTTGAAGAGAACTCTTCCGTCCTTTCCCAATAATGATAGTTATATAATTTTATTTTTTATTATTTAATTATTTAGAGTTATCGTTACTTTTTTTATTTATTTAAAAAAATAAAAATAATCACATTTTCTGGACAACAGATCTTCACTTGACTTAAGGAACAAACGACTTATCTATAATAGTATACTAAAACCTATTTGGACATATGGAGCAGAACTTTGGGGTATAGCAAAAAAAGTTCACATACACAAGATACAAAACACACAGTCCAAAATTCTCAGAAAAATTGTTAATGCACCATGGTATATTTCGAATCACACTATACACAACGACGTGATCATTCCCACTATAAAATCATATATTCATAACAAATACATGACATTCCACTCATCGACACAATATCACCCAAACTTACTCGTTCTTCTGCTTTCCTACAACCTGTTACCTGGACTTGATAGGAAAAGATCAAAAAGGCATTGGCCAAGAGACCTACTTAACTGTTGATATTTTTATTTCATCATCATATAGATAATCATGAAAGCAAAGAGGAAAACACTCGGATCAAATTTGGTGAATGCGCAATTGTGCAGGTGCAAATGAATTTTAAATAATAAATAAATTTTAAAAAAATAATATTTTTAAAGAAGCAAACAGTTTTACGTGAATTAGAGAACTTTAAACGATGAAATCAAAAATTAAGTTGTTCATAAAGATTCTTAAATAACGTAATATGTATAATAAATATTAATATAATTATATATGTAATAAATAAATATGTATATAAGAATTGTAATAAAGGTATTTATTATATTGTAGTGGGAAGATAAAATAAAAACATAATGCCTAATGTATAGAACTGTTGAGGATAATAGAGAGTGAGGTAAAAGGCCAAATTAATACTTTAACGGAAATGGGAGAGTTGAAGCTCAGTGTGTTATAGTGCGCTGAGTTCCTGCCCCGAAGGTCCTGGGTTCGAATCTGGCTGATGTAGATAAATTATTCAATATCTTTCTTTACTGCAACGGATGGACCCTCTGAGATCTGGATACCCTCCTCGAGCTCACACAGCCTCAATAAAATGGCTTCTTTTAATTTAAGGAAAAAAAACAGATGATTGAGCGTGTTCTCAGATAAACAAAACACCTTCTACAACTGTTAGCTTAGAAACTGTAGCAGTACTGCACCATGTACTGAACTCTATACCCATCATCGGTTATAGTGTTACAGTTTTTTCATTTTTTAATACTTATCATTTATTTATTCCTTTACATATGCACTACTAATGTGTTCTAAAATAAGCTGAATGATAGCAGAAACATTAACGTTAATAAAAATTAAATCACACAATCAATTTTAACTATTATTTATTTATATTTATTTGATAGTGGTTATATACATATTTTTATTTTGAAGAGAGATTATTTGTCCTGGCCGGGTTTCGAACCCTGGTCCTGCGCATGTCTAGTGCGGCATTCTTCCAACTGAGCTACCAGGCAAGTAACCAGACCAAACAAATCCATTATCTTCACCGATCCTGTATCCCCAGTTCTCGCAATTTTCGCGATGTATGTATGGGGACGAATGCTCAAATTACTTCTTTTTTAAAAAAATAAGGATCTCGTTGACGTACGTAAATTTTTATATTTATAAATTATTTTTTATTTTAATTTTAATTGATGGTGATTATTTACATATTTTAACATACAAACCTACCTGAGTATATTGAAGGAACTTCTGCACCTGACATGTCTGCCAGAAGCACTATACGTACATATTTGAGTATTTATTGTGTTTTCCTCCATTTTAATAATCGAGATCTATCTATTTTTTTTTAATTTGTTAAAATGAGTAGGCTTATAATTAATTTTCTTGGAATTGATTAATTCAATTGTAATTATATTTTGCTCTTTGAAGCTGTAGCTCAAATGCCATTATTCTGACGGGTTCCCGGGATAAATAAAGAATTTTTTAATACGATCATTATTATTAGTCCTATGAAGGGTCTTGGATTCAGAACATGGTAGAGACTATAATGTTTCTAAGCTAACGGTTGTGCAGGAGGTTGATTTGTCCGGGATGAATCACACCGCCAAGTTTCCTTACTAATAAAAGGCATCATCTATACAGGCTGTGATGAGTCCTTAAAAGGTTTTCAGATCACACAGCGTCCATCCATGGTTAACAGGTTAAATAACACTGTTCTGCACGTAAATCCACCTTCAAACCAAAACATGCTTTCTTACTGTTATCAGATGTGCTGAATACGAATTTGAAGTCAGATTTTGTCTATCACGCACAGTTTCCTGAGAAATTCTAGTTTTTTATCCAAAAAGGTGAGTTTTTTGTGGATTTGACGAATTTTTTTTCGGCATCAAAACATAGTGAAAAAAATTCAAAAGCCCGTTGATTTTGAGCGCAATGAAGTATATTTGAACGACAAAAATTTGATGGGAATATTACAAGTGGTTAAAGAAATATGGCTAAAAGTGTTTTTTCAGTTTTTGAGCTTGAGGCAGGGATTCGGTCTCTACCTGGATCTTTATGGGAATGACCCTCCTTTATCTTTTATAGTGGTACCCTTTTCATTCAAATCCTTACCTGCCCCCCTTTCACCCTCAATACCCCAACTCCCCCCCCCCCTCCCACTCAGCCCCTATCTTGTCACTATTTTCTTCTAGGATTTGATCAGTACTCTCGAGGCTTTCACTAAACTCACTTAGTTGGATATTCAGTTGTGCTATCATTGTTTTTGGAACAGTTCACTTTTTCTCTGTAATGTCACGACAGTGTATAAATAAGCCTGATTCCTTTTGCTATGTTTGTGGTGAAGTCACATTCAAGTCCACTCAGAAACCTCTGACTCCGCTGGTGAAGATGGCATACGAGTCATACTTTGGATGTAAAGTAAGTGATCAGGACAAATCATGGGATCCTAAAATATGCTGTAGTTCATGGTCACGTTCTCTGAGTGGTTGGCTAAATGGGACACATAAGTCAATGCCATTTGCAGTTCCCATGATATGGCGAGAACCTACAAATCACGTGACCGATTGCTATTTTTGCATGACCACAATTAAAGGTTTCTCGTTCAAGAGCAAAAAGAAAATTGTTTATCCCAACATCCCCTCTGCCATGAGACCAGCTCCACATGATGCCTTCATGCCCATCCCACCAAACCCGAGTAAGTTCCGTCTTAGTTCTGAGGAGTGCAGCGATTCTGAAAGCGTTTCACCTCAACCTGAAACCAGTCAACAAGAAGAAATTTCAAGTTCGTCCAGCCCCTCTGAAACTCAGCCACAGCTCATAAATCAGAGCTGATTTATGATAATGAATGATCTTGTTCGTGATTTAGATCTCGCAAAATCAAAAGCTCGGCTGCTTGGGTCAAGGTTGCAACAATAGAATCTCTTGGAAGAGTACAAAAGAAAAAAAACTACTCATTGACGATGTGTGTATATTTTTTGAGCTGTGTCATATCTAGTATTATACCTGATAGCATGCAGGATTCAATTAAATATATTTTATCGTTGAAAAATAAAAAAAATCTGTTCTAATAAAGACAATAATTTCCAAATACAATTTTTCATTTTTTCCAAGTTTCACCTCTTTTCTCTCAAAATCAGAGGGTGATAGAATTTTTCTGAGTTCGGATTCGGACTCAGCACACCTGAAAACATGAGAAACAGGCAAAATTGTTCAAGGGAGGGGAGAAAAGTTTTTTTTTGCAGAACAGTGTAATTTATCTGCCACAGCAGGATTTGAACATGGAACATTCTGGATATCAACTCAGCACCCTACGCACCGTTCCCTACTATTGTTATATTCGTGAAAAATACTAAAATTAGATTTGGGTCGGAATCGGCTAAAGGTTAAGACAGAGGAAAAAGGCAGCTTAAAATAATTCCTATTAAATTACTGGAAATTCATGCAAATGCTATGTAAATATTCAGGATTGGAAGCAGCGCGGCTAGCGGTCGTAGGATGAACTAAACCCCTCACAGGATCTATCCCAGCCGAAGAATTCGAATTAATTTTATTCTATATTCTACAACGGTTGAGGAATTCGAATTTGAATGTATCCTCTTTCCGAACCGTTTTCCTGGAAGAAAATACAAGGCTTAAATAAATTGTATTTTTACTTTCCTGTAGCTATATATCAAGAGATTTTAGGCTTTAAAACAGATATGTATATATATATATATATATATATATATATATATATATATATATATATATATATATGTCATATAAGCAGGTATAATTATAGACCAAATTACTCGGCAAGGAATAAACAGTGATCATACCATAAAAAAAATGCCTTTAAAAACTAAAACATTGTAGTCTAAAATTAACATCTATCTACCCTATATACGTGGCGCTACAACCTTGGGTGTAAGGGCGATGTCCAATTCTTTTCTAAGAATTTCTTCTAGTTACATCCTTGCGACATGATGCCCAAAGAGCCTCCCCAGTCTTATAAACTTTACAATGTCACATATCCGTAAAGGTCATAAAGCTCCCAATTCCTCCTAATCCTCTATCCATCTCCATCTCTCTCTGGGCCAACTAAACGCTGTAATATTTTTCATTCGAAAATTAAAAGACTATTTTTATTATTTCTGGAGATAGTCCAAGTTTGGGAAGCATAGGTAAGAGCAGGGCGTGTAAAAGTCCTATAAAAGTAAAATTCTGCTTGAATATGAGCAGTTTAGTGTCCCTAGTAAGAGATCTGCTGCGAAGAGTTTTCAGTAAGGCAAAATATGGCCTGTTTTTATAAGCCCGGATGAAATCCTGCAATGTGAGTCGAAACGTTTTCAATAAGTACTTGATTTCTGTTTGAGAATTTAATCTGACTTTTATGTTGAAAAATGTCTTACTCCACTGTCCTATCAAACAATAATTTATTTTGTTATAAATTATTTTCACCTAGAAATTCCAAAAATAAAATAATAACAATGAACTACATTGTCTTACTGCGATTAGTAACCGTAATTATATAATAATTATATTATATATATATATATATATATATATATATATATATATATATATATATATATATATATATATATGTATATATATATATATGTATTTGGTTTTTATTTTTTAAGGAAGATGTTAATAATAAGAAGTCTATCTTTTTTTTTCTAAAAAGTTAAAGAACTAAACATAAAACTTATTGAAGCGATTGTAAATAAAAAAAAAAAGAAATGGGCCTGTAAGAAGCTATCATGGATATGATTGATGAGGATACTTATAGCTTCAGAGAGGGCTGAAGGAAAATATTATATTATTATTATTATATATATATATATATATATATATAAATATATGAGATGTTATATATTATTATTGAATAATATAATTAGTGGCCTCTCTGAAAATGTCTTGAATCAATATCGGAAATCGACTGTGGACCTTCACTAATAACAATTTTGTAAAATGGTGATAAGAAGGCCTAAATTAACTTATGTGATCTTTGAAAGCAACATTAAGAATTTCTATTCAATAAGAAAAGATTTACATTCTTCATTCACAATGCAAAAATTTACCATGATTATACTAAAAAATTATATTTTCTATAGGTGAAATAAGTAGTAATCTCAGTTTAAACCTTCATCTGTCAAAACTTTTATTAAATGAAAAAATAAGTTAGTAACTAATATTATTAATTAATATGAAAAATACCTGAATCAACTGAATAATTTATGAATTGTTCAAAAATTCAAACAAATGTTCTAATTTCTTACTTAACTATTGTTACAAATACATGGATACATAAATTACAGGGATCCCAAAAATATCTATTTTAGTTCATGGTTATTATTAAAAATGGATTGATCAGTCTATATCTATCCAATAAATACAAATTAAAAAGCTAGCATAGAAGATTTAACAAATATTTTCCGAGGCTTAAAATAAATTTGAACTAGGAATTTATATTCTGAAAGAGAAAAACATTTTGCAGTCAGTTATATTTTCTTAATCCTTATTGATCATTTGAGACGTTTCGACACTCTGTCATTTTTAATCTAATACATTTAGTTTTCTGCGTCAGTATCAATCATCTAAATAACTTTATAACAGTTATAAGTCTAAAAATCCTCCAAGTCACATTCATTTTAATTTTTTTTTTAAATAAAAACTCTAGTGGATCATTTATCCTCCATAGTCAAGATAAAATTGTAAATAATATCTAAAGAAATGAGTCCAATAAAAAAAAAATTTATAAAAATAAATTTTAACAAGAATGAGTACACTGAAAACACAAGAAACTGCTCGCCGTTTCAGGTTACTCCAAAACTTAGTAGACAAAGCTCCTAATTAGTTACAAAAGACTCATATACATGACTATTACAAGACCTATTTGGACTTGTGGAGCTCCACTAAGCCTTCGAATTCCTCTCCTATCCTTACAATAAAGTCCCAATCAAACCCCACTAGTTTCAAATCTTGCTCCCTCTTCAATTTCCGATAATCCTCCAAGGTATCTGAAAAGAACATGACCTCGCGTGGCCTTCTAATTTGAATTAAAGGGTAGTTTTTCTACTGGCCTTTATCTCACTAGATTACGTATCGTCCATTCTACTGTTTTACTATTATAATATAGTTGTAAATTTCAATAAACAAAAAACAGAAATATCATTATCAAAAATATAGTCTAATAATGTTATCTAATATAAACTCTTAGGTATCCATAGCAACCCCAACTGGACTGGTTGGCTAATAAAATGTTAGACTTAAGAGACCAATCTTGTTCCTCTTTGGCCAGGAATCCTTTCTCTATGCAAATTCGCTCAATTTTCTCCTTCCGGTGTTTCCTGCTTCCTTCTTATTTCCTCCTTATCATGTCCCTAACTTATTTAACTTTGTATTAATATGAAATATTATCAGTTACTCGTAGCCCCTACGCTTGTGTAACATGTCCCATAAGAATCCAAAACAGTTGTATATTTTAATAATTAAGTTAATTATCATTGATATGCCCCTGGTTTCAAATCGGCTGCTGGCAAGAGTTTTATTCATATTATATCTGTTGGTAGCCAGAGATGGATCATGTGGGACCTAGATTCCTCCTGGGCCTCAACCAGCCTCTGTTAAGTGTGTACCCAAAATAATTTAGTTGTTGTTTGTTTGTTCTAAATTTTGCCTATCCAAGTTTAATTAGGATAGGGATTTTTAAAGGACATCGTACTCCCCTGTTTAAAGACTCTTCCACAAGCGTAAGTTCTGCAAGGAGGTGACTTGTCATAGGTCAACCACCAGATTTTCCCCCTTATTTTGGGTACCCAATTTTTATTTGGTTTTATAGTGGCTGGGTGGCCCCCAGGAGGTTCCTAGATCCTATATGATCCATCTCCCGCTGCAAACAGACTAAATAAAAGTCATGGCCTGCAGCGGGATTTGAACCAGGATTTCCGGCATGGCAACCCAATGCCTATATATCGGTGAAGATAATGGATTTATCTGGCTTGGATCCAAACCTTGGTAGCTCAGCGGTTAGAGCACCGCGCAAGAGACGCGGGCAAACCCGGCCCAAATATAATATTTTCTCTTTAAAAAAATTTAAATAACTATATATTTATTTATTTTTTTGAAACAAATGGCACATATATAATTTATAAGTCATATATAATATATTACACACACACACACACATAAATATATGTATATTTATATACATATATATATATATATATTATTATATAACCTTTGGCAACTTGGTATTCAACAGGATTCCTTTCATTGAACGGCGCTATTGAATGCACTACCCTCACAACACTAAAGTCGTCATGGCTCACTAAGGCGTAGTAATTGAAGGCGCTGTCAATTCATCAGTAATTAAAGGTATATACTATTATTAATTGTATTGCTTATAAATATATTTAACTTTTAATTTATTATATTATGATAGTAATTTATAGTTATAAATATATACACACACACACACACACACACACACACACACATATATATATATATATATATATATATATTTGTCCCGGGCGGGATTCGTCTTTCTTTGATACAACCCTTGGTAGTTCCAGTGGTTAGAACACCGCACTAGAGATCCAGACGACCCGGGTTCGAATCCCGGCCAGGACAAATCTTTTTTCTTCTAAATATAAATATTTAAAATTATTTTATTTTATTTTTTTGTTTTAACTTCAGAATAGTTTATGATTTTTTTAATTTGTAAAATAAGGAAAGTTTTTTTTTCACCTCCATTATGGAAAAATAATTTAGATGCTTATTTACAATTGTTTGTTTAAAGCGAACTTACTTTTTATTATAACTATTTAGAAACACGTTGTATTTACACAAAGCACTAGTGATTTTTGTTGTGTTGTAAGCAGGTTTGTTTACACCATTCAACAGTGTTATTTGACAACTATAATTTGTCTTTCTTATACTTATAACCATTATTTGATTATATTAATTAAATAATAATATCTAATAGTTATAAATACATAAACATATATATTAGCTTTGTAAAATTTCTAATTATTAAGTCTTATAACTGGATTATTTGGTAAGTTTTTTTGTTTTAATTGTAGAAAATTAATTATTTTTATTTTGTAAAAGATTTAACAGTATTTACAATTGTTTGGTTAAAAGTTAAATTTTTGTTATAAGAATTTAGAAACGCATTATAAAAGTGATGTTTGTTGTGTTGTAGTCGGATATGTTTACGCTGTGTAGCGATTTGTAGCAAGATCAGAATATATACTGTCTCGATATATTCAAGTGAATATCGTAAGCTATAGCTCAGAGTTACTTTAGGACTTGAAGAGGTACTAATTTGCTGCCCACGGAATTAGTTTAAATCTTTTCATCGATTCGATCACTTCGAATTGAGCCAGTCTATCGTCTCAACCTTTGACGTCTTAACATCCTCCGCTAGCCCTCCGAGGAGGATATCCTACGTCTGGATGTATGGACAAGGTTATTTATATTTTGGAGAAAATTTCTTTATTTCACAGTATTTTTTACCAGCAAATTAGTTTAAACTAATATTGATACTGATAAACACTTTAATTTGATTGATTGAACGTGTTTATTTGGAAAAAAATACAAAGAAATGTGTAAAATCCAAGTATTAGATATTTATTTAGCCTTGATTGAGGTTATGGAACGTTCATATTTATATTAGATCACCTGGTAGAAATAAATGAGAATCTGTGTAACGTTATTTGTTGGATTACAACCTGTAATTTAATTAATCTTTTCAGGTTTGTATTGTTTAGTTGTGTTATGTAAATAGTGTATTAATATGTCTTGTATATCTTTTAAAACGTTAATATGTAATCTTTTCAGATTAATTAAATCAGTTATTATCCAACTTATAAATTAAATTACAGGTTGTAATTCAACTAATAACGTTACACAGATTCTCATCTATCAATACCAGGTGATCTAATATGAATATGAACGTTCCATAACCTCAATCAAGGCTAACTAAATATCTAATACTTGGATTTTACAAATATATATACAGTAAAAAATCATTAAAACTTAACAAGAACACTAGACAATGGGTGATCCGTCTGTCGAGCTCTGTGTTAACAATCTCATTTATTTTTCTTATCTCTAAAGTATTAATTAATAAATAAATATAAATATATATACATAGATACATAAATAAGAACAATTAAAAAATTAATATATGAATTCCATTAAAGCATCCAATAATAGTAAAAATAATATCACAATTAATTAAAGCCTTTAATAGTTCATACGCCAATATAAGTACATTTCATATTTTAATTATTATAATTCAGGTTTTTTTTTTTTAATTTATTTTATTCCCTATGCTTTCCTATTTTATCATCCCAGTGACAATAATTTAGGTAAACTGGAATTATATAAAAATTTTCGACAGCAGTATGTAATTCTATAAGATCCCACGCATCAATTATTATAAATCAACACATCACACTACTGACAGCTAAATTATTTTTAATACCTAACAAAACTCCACCACTTGCCCTAGCTTTTGTCTTGGTTTTAGTAGCCCCAATCCATATTAGATTAAATTCGTTAAAGCATTTTTCGTATTTTAAAGTTTCAAATTTATCAAAAACGTTTCAAACAGCGCTATAAAATCATATTGCTTAATGAATTGAAAAAAAGAATCATATATAAGTTCATTGGCCAAGCCACCAACCTACATTAAATGACAATATTTTTATTTCCCTAGTAGTATTAAGTCTAGACTCACTTGTATTATTGACTCGACACACGGTATTATAACATTTGTTATTATCTAGATAAATATTCTTTCTTTTTAAACCATCAGTGTTATTATTTTTTTTCTCTTTTTCCTCTCTTCGTTGTTGAATAGGCCGTCTTCTTTCTTGTGTATTTGTCTCTGTTTCCGCTAACAGTTTTGTAATAATTTCAGTAAAGTCTTTAAACACTTTAATTTATTTATCATTAAATCACGTTAAATTTATTTATAATATGTCTGAAATATAAATTTGTTTCTTTATTATTAATTATCGATTGTACAGGCGTTTAAATTATAATTTCACTATCAATTCAATCAATTATGAATTTTTTTTTTTATTTGTATAAAAATACTTTGTTTTCTAAGGTTAATAAAACACTGTAATACAATTATATGCGATCTGAATTAATTTAATCAGAAGTTATTTATTTTATTTACATTTTCGGAGCAGTGATCGTAAGGTCCTACTACTTCACCGGAGCTGATACATTAGGTATATGATTAATTATATAAGCAATAATTTGGTACTAAACAAATAAATGTTAAGGAAACAAATGTTTTGGAGGAAAATAATATAAATGCTATAATTTATTAAGCTTAGCGTAAAGTTAATATAATTAGCTTCTTAGCCAAGCAGCCAATCATCTACTATATTTATATTTTAAGGATTGATAATTACAAATGAATACAAAAGTAAACGGAAAGTGTATAAGAAACTTGAATCAAAAAGTACTGGAAGAAATGAAAAAAAAAACCCAATAAGGAATTGAATTTGGGGCATGGTACATAGCATGTAGAGGGAGACAAAAAAAACACTGACGAAATGTAGTAGGGGAAAAATGTTTTATTTAAGAATTTTAATTTATCTATAATTTATGGCTATTTGTTTTCATTAGTTTGCATTGTGCCATTCAAAATAGTTTCAAAGGTGGCAGTAACTATTAAATCTAACTATTAAATATGTCATAAGCGATATTCTGATAGATATATAGACATTTAGATATATACATATAGATATTTAAATTACTTTTTTTACAATAAAGAATGCAGAATAACGATTTTCTCATTCGTTACTTTTACTTTCCAGTTATATATATATATATATATATATATATATATATATATATATATATATATATATATATACAGTGGCGGATTAAAGGTCCAGAGCGCCCTAGGCAATAACTTTATCGGCGCCCCTGTACCGGCCATAAATGGCCATCTTAATTTTAACTGATTGTCAGCATCATAGGATCATGCTTGTATTATATTATAGATCAGCATTTAGTTCTTTCTTTCTTTGTCGATATGTTATTTTTTTTATTTATTTAAAAATTCTGAGCTCGCGCGCCCCTTGTAACTACGCGCCCCTAGGCACGTGCCTAGTTTGCCTTACGGATAATCCGCCACTGTATATATATATATATTATTATATATATATATTATATATTTATATATATATTATATAAATTAGTTTTACGGCATAGGAGTAATAATGTAAGGTTTTGTGTAACTTACACCTGTTAGTTAAGTTTTATTTTGTAAAATATGTTTTATTTATATTTAGTCTTTTATTTTTTTAATAATTGTCACTTAATTTCATTCTGATATTCCAATAAAACATTATCAATTCAGTTTATTCAGGTATTATTATTTTTCTAATTGTATTTGTGTATTAATTTTTGTTATTTCTTACTGACATTTTGTTTTATTTAATACATTTTCAGACATTGGGATGTTTAAACTGTGATTACTCTTTATATTTAGAATACAGAATTACATATATATATAACCAATTATTCCTATTTAAACAAACTTTTTAAATACTTTGGTACTCAACTAAAAATAAATTTTACAGGACTGGAATATACTAAATTGTATTTTGAATGATCCTCGAATATTGAGTTTGAATTGGCCAATCACACTCCATTTACATTCGTCCCCGCACCCGCCCTACCGGTTCGTATTCAATATACCTTCTAACATAAATTGCAAATAATTGTTTGCCGAATATTTAATTTTGTTAATTTATTCTACGAGTAGAGAACCACGAAATTATAGTTCACTCAAAGCTAAAAAAACAACCGAGGGGATCATATCAGAAATAGATATAAGCAAAACCTTAAATATTTCGTTACCTGCATTTTTAAAATAAATGACAAATAATTTACCATTATGATAGGATCGGTAAAGAGAACGGATTTGTCTGACTCCCTGGTATCTCAGTGGTTTAGAGCACTGCTACAGAGATGCAGACGACCCAGGTTCGAATCCCGGCTAGGACAAGTCTTTTCTCTTCAAAACAAAAATATTTAAAAAGAATCACCATCAAAATAACAATTAATAAAAATAAATTAAAAATGGTAAGTAATTTACTATATATCATTTTGTTATTATGAATTTTAGTTAGTGAAAAAAATGGTTTAAAGTAGAATCTGTTTATGGTGTAAGCTTTTAGATAAATAAGTCTACAATGAAGGGTCTTGGGTTCAGTACATGGTAGAGACTGCATCGATTCTAAGACAACAGCTGTGCAGAAAGATGATAAGTCCCAGATCACGCTCATCCGTACTAATTATGGGTACCCACTTTATAGAGCATAAGTGAACCTCAGGAAGGCCCACAGGCTCTCTCCACGGCATTATCAGATGAAAGAAATTACCCTCCAGAGCCGGACTTGTACCAGAGAGTCTCAGTAAAGGAACTGAGCACACTACACACTGATCAACCCTCCCTCTTACTATACATGTAAACATTTTTTTATTACCAGATAATTGGTAATAATTTTTTATTCATTGTACGTGGCATAATAAAATATTTACAAGGGTCAATCGATTGCTATAAACTAAACATAACTTTATAATTAGGTTTGTTAATGCGTAATATTGAATGAGAAATATAAAGCAAAGCATACTTGGAAACAAAACAATTATGTAACACTCCTCTTGTACACATGAATATTGTATACTGCCATTGACAATGGATAACAACATTCAGTCATATGGCAATAAATGCATCCTACTAATATTATAAATATTAACTAAAGTTTAATTAATTAACGAAAGTTTGTGAGGATGGATGAATGTTTGTTACTCTTTCATGCAAAAACTACTGAACGGATTTGGATGAAACTTTACAGTAATATAGGTTATACATCAGAATAACATAGTGGCTACAATTTATAATTATTTTGTGTAATTTGGTCATAGTATAACGATAAATGTCAAGTAAGTCGGATAAAATTCTGCCCCCTGAGTAGCTTGCTCACGTGTTTCTTACTCTCAAAATCTATATATTTTCGCTGAATGGTAAATATAGAACATTTTAAAAAAGAAAATGATTGACTGAACAATTCTAATGATGGATTGAATTAGACAGGTGTGCAATTTTGTGTTAATAACACAAAATAAGCTTATATAAAATCTTATAAATATCTTACTTTATTGCTATTCCTAATGCTATTAAGTGTCGAAACGTTTTATTAATAATTAAATAAACTAAAAATGTTATTACTGTATAATGGTTTTTCCTTTGTTACGAAATATTCTGAAGTTTTAGTCCAGTTGTACATCAATGTTTAAAAAAAAAAAAAAGTACAAGTGATTTAAGTATTGTTGAACTCTGCGATGATAATAATGATAAAAATGAAAAGCTCATTAAGATCTATGTAAATACAAATACGGTATAAATAATACAACCATATACTAATTATTTCAATAAAATTATCGATATTTGTTATTGAGCTTATCAGCCCATCATATGTCTTAAATATAATAAACATTTTTTTTTTTTTTAATTTATTTATTGATATTTACAACTGTATAATAAAAATACATCTAGTAAATGGGCTAAGCGATACATAATGACATATGAAAATGACAAGTAGAGAAACTACCCACTGGTAGTACTCAAATCATAAGTTCAACTAAGAAGTCACGGGGCCATCTTCTTTTCAGACGCCTCGGAGGATTATCGGGAATTGAAGAGGAAGCTAGGTTTGAAACCAGAGGGTTTGAGTGGAAATGAAGTTTGTTATGAAAGGATAGATAGCGGGTTCGGGCCAAATCACCAACAAATGGGACATTAAGGTCGTTATGGATGATTTTATTCTTAACAAAATAAGAAGCATTAAGGATTTTACGAAGGATTTTGGATTGTAGGGATTGGATACGAGAGGAATTCGATGCCTTAGTGGAGCCCCAAAGCTCTACTCCGTAAGCCCAAATAGGTCATATGATGGTCACGTAGATGAGTCTTTTGTAATAAATTGGGAGCTTAGAGCGTTTGTCTAGTAAGTGTTGAAGTAGCCTGAAACGTCGAGCGGTTTCTTGCCTTTTCAGTCTCGTATGAGGATTCCAGGTTAATCGTTTTTCAAGATGCAACCCTAAGTATCGGATCTGTTCTACCTGCACCAGTGGTATATTATTAAAGGATACTGAAGGGCAGGAAGTCATTGGTTTACGACGTAAGGTAAAAGTGATTTGATGCGATTTTTGGGAGTTTATTTTAATTCTCCAGTTTTGACACCATTCTTCAAGACCATTCAAGTGATATGGGATTGGAGGCTTTGGGATGCAATAATTGGATTGGTGTTGACAGATAATACACATGTATCATTAGCATACGTGGTAAGGAAAGTATTAGGATGAGTTGGGATGTCAGCTGTATAAACTGTATAAAGGATTGGGCCAAGGATACTACCTTGAGGAATAATAAACATAAAAAATTAACTACTCATATATGTATTTAATTATTGTTAGTAGTGTCAATATTTGGGAATCCCGACTAATGTTAATAATTTAATTTTAGAGATTTCAAATTTAAATAATTCAGACAATTTTTGATTTAGAAATTCAAAAAAGACTGATATGTATCGTACCGGGAGGCTTTATAAAAATAAATATGTTTTTACACAAAGAGCAATGTTTGGTTTGAAAAGGTCGTTCGTGTAAGAAGGGTTTGCCTACATGGTCAAGGTTGGTGAAGAAATAACAAAAGGAGGGAGGTCGAAGACTCCACTTTGAGAAGGAATCTCTAGACAGATCCTGAGGAAACAGGAAGGAAGCAAGCAAAGTTGCGGGCGGTTGAGTATCCGAAGACAGCGAGATCCGGAGAAGCCACACCTCACCAATAGAACTCTGTTTCCCAGATAAGTCGTAATTTAATTCCTGTTAAGTATTTTATGACAATCCTCTATTACATCTGAATCATTAAGTGTAATCCTCAATGTAAATACTTAATCATTATGAATATTGTTTAAAATCGTATTAATAAGATATATCTATTTTATATCCTTTGGTGCTTACTTAACCCAGATGCACTATATATTTATGAATAATATGTTGAAGGTTTATATAATTAGTAAATTGGTAAACATGCAACAGACCTTTGGAAAAGAATCCAAGTTAGAAATAATAATTTGAGTTATCATCTTAAATAATAGGATGTAATTAGTTGGGGGTGCAGTCAAGAAAACACGCAAAAATAGGTGAAACTATTTTATTTTAAGTGCCGACGTTTCGACCTACTATGTAGGTCATCTTCAGGGCCAATAGGAGTGGCTGCTCGGGCAGAAAGTAACTGGGTTAGTTACTTTTTCCAGTTACTTTCTGCCCGAGCAGCCACTCCTATTGGCCCTGAAGATGACCTACATAGTAGGTCGAAACGTCGGCACTTAAAATAAAATAGTTTCACCTATTTTTGCGTGTTTTCTTGACTGCACCTCCAACTAATTACATCCTATTATAGTACCTACAGTCAACTAATTTCTTTCTTATATCATCTTAAATGTTTACTCTGGGATCCCAAAATCAATTAGAATATTTAAAATATATTAAATAATATAAAACATAGCAAGAAACTCACTCACGACCTACGAGCTCACTCTTACAAGGACCTAGGCCTAATCCTCCACTGCCTCCCAATAACTCTGGCCCATAGCAAGTCTTCTCCAATGCCTCATTTCCAGCTGGTGAAGATCGGCCTCCACATCATATAGCCATCTAGTACGGGAACTTCCTTTGGATCTCCTACCACCGAGCTTCCCAAACAAGTCTTCTGGGAATTCTTGTTTCGGGGATCCTCATCACATGGCCCAGCCGTCTCAACCGAGTTCTTTTTACGAAAGACACTAAGTCTGGTTCTCCGTATAGTTGTCGCAGTTCTTCGTTATTATGGATCCTCCATGCTCCCTGGTCAAAGATGGGTCCATAAATCCACCGGAGTATAGCAAGACACAGTTATTCCTAAAGTTTAAGTTTTCAATTCTGTCGGCATTCCTCATGACTGATTGTTTAATTTTTTTTGATGGATTAATCAAATGTTCTTGAGATAGCTATTTTCCAATGTATTAAATAATCTACAAAAATATACATGATAATTATCTTTAATAATAATTAAATAGCCAAAGGGCACTAGAGTGCAAACCGTTTACAAGATCGGCACTGCCAATAACGTACAATCAAGATGCCCTGAACTTGGCTTTGGTCCCTATTGCTTGCTATTGCTGCAACCCAACAAGGCACAATGGCACAATTAAGCAAGCTTATTGAGACTGCGAGTGCTTCAATTGTATTGTGCGAGCTTTGTCCGACATTCTTCCAATAACTGAATTCTGATGGGAAAAATGGTTTCTCTAATATATATTGTACAAAAGTTCTCAGGGAGGCAATTATTTAATCGGGGTTGCCTAGTAAAGCATCTACGAAATGACTTTTATTTGTCCTATAATATGAACGATCTGTTAAATTAAATTGATAATTTTAAATATTGGTAAATCACAAAGCGATTGTTCCCGACTCCATAAAGCCGCTATACAAAATATGGCACTGTTTTTAATTTAAATGGAACAAATAAAATGCACCAATTTAAAAAATAAAACAAGCAAAATTTTATTCCCATACTTCGATTTTAGAAATGATATTTCAGTGCAGAGAGTGTAGTTAAATTAGATTAGAACATTTTTATCACAAATTATAAAAATAGGCAATAACACAAAATTAAAAAAACACCAAAGAAAAGAATTTAAAAATGCACAGACAAATAACTCAAATAATAGCAGTGATAAGTAGGTAGGTTTCATGCAGACCGGTTAATACACAAGTACTTTATATTATTTGTGATTTTATTTGCTTATAAACAAACAATCTTAGAGAATGCTCTAAAGGGATTATTAAGTCTTGGTAAATAATAAATAGCATTACAATATTTACAGACTTTTGAACTCTGGAATTTGATAAAACGGTCATTTTTTTTGTATACACCCTATTAATATTAACTTATGTTCTATTATATTATAATATTCTAGAACCGTTTTCTTTTCATTATTAAAATTTTTTATTCTTAAGGGATACTGTCCTAATCTAAAATTAGTTACATCTATTTTATATGTTAACCTATCTTAATTACTTGCGGAGGATCTGCAGTTACCCACTTTTCAATATTAATGGGTTTATTGCAGCTGCCTTAGTAATTCCTTAGCTAATACTTCCCCATGGCTTAGAACCTTCGCTGGTAGAAACCACAGGCACCAACTTCAGCTATAACACATTAGGGGCTTAAAGTGTTCGAAAGCAATTTCCAGCCATTATTTCATAATAGAGAAAATTTACTGGAGTTTCGAACCGTTTATTATTCAGGAGTGGAAGTCATAATGCCACGAATGACAATTCCCTCTTTGTTGGAACTGAAATTGAACCAGATCTTGTACAAATTTCCCCCAAAGAGGATATACTGAATGTTTTAAGAAGTTTCGTATTAGAAATGAATGTGATGTGTTTTCTGAGTTGAAGATGCTAAGAGATACTTGAGTAGAGAATTATGAAAGAGAGAAGAAGTAGAGAATACACATTTTACTATAACCTGTAATATAATCTTCCTTAGGCGACGTCCTACGTGACCAAATTCACACATAACACATATATATTCACACATAATACATATTATATATATCAATTCATACATAATCCATATATATTGTGTCTTGGTATGATGTCGGAAATAGAAATTTAAAATAATGCTATCCAAGAACGTCGTATATTATGGGATAAAAGGAATATAATTATCATAACCGGTTATGTATAAAACTATATTTTTATGTTTTTTATAAAACTATGATTTTTATGTTTAATTGCATTTTTTGTGGTTATTGATACGAAGGCCTTCTTCAAAAAAATAAACTGTTCGAATAATTTTAATAATAATATATAAATAATGGAGTTACTTAAATTGCGTTATTTGCTAATAACTTTTCTTTGTTTAACTATTGACGATTCGCGCGCACATAGGACAGAGCTACTGCCGACCCCATCGCGTTGAGTTCGCGAATTCACCGCTTCGCCTTCGCGTTCCGTTTGAATCGCCTACGTAGGATGTTAATGTTAATAAATGTTAATGTTGAAATATCCATTAATCAATTAATTGTGCATACTTCTTACATACAAACCTTCCCATACAACAACCCAAGGAAGATCTCGGGTTCTGTACTTGGTTTTAACTGAGATCACAGTTTTATATAAATAAAAACAAACATTAAAATAAAAATAAAATTAATGAACCGGAAATTATTGGGGAAACTTTTCTATCTTCAGTTTTAAACAAACACAATCGTTTTCTTATTTTTGTAATCGTGACTACTTCAAAAAATATACATTTTATGGTAGTCTGTAGTATATAATAAACGATAAATGGACAACCAATATTAAAAAAAAAATTTAAAATAATTGAATTTTTAGATTCACCATAATGTATCACACAAAAATATTTATTTTAATTTTAAAAGATCATTTTTAATCGGAAAAATCACTCAACCGCCAGATTTACCCCCTTATTTTGGGTACCCTATTTTTATAATATTTTATAGAGGCTGGGTGGGCCTCAGGAGGGTCCTAGATCCTGTATGATCCATCTCCGGCTGCAAACAGACTAAATGAAAGTCATGGCCTGCTGCGGGATTTGAACCAAGATTTCCGGCATGGCAACTCAGTGCTCTACCACTGAGCCACTCCATATGATGGAAGTATTATTGGTACTAATACTAAATACTGACCTGAATGATAACGACATTAGTATTAAGTACCATTTTTCATTTGTAAAAGTTATAGTTTTTCATAAAAGATAAAAAAAAGTGAATATCATTCTTTGATAATGGATTGCTTCCTTTATAAGTATTGCTAGAAAATTGTTTGTGAATGAAGAACGTTGACAAAACATAATCTGTAACTTTTCGGAACGGATTGTAATTCTTCACTCTACACATGACACGTTGACAGGAGAGCGATCTGTACAATTGCGATACAATTAAGTTCTGTAGTCCGTGAAATTTGACTAAGTGTAGGCTCTGTTGGAACGACCGCTCCAGTCCTGGGTCAACAATCCGTCATCATTCCGTTCTAACAACTGACACGTATAACTTTCTCCTCCTCAACTGTCAGGATCATTTTGGAGTCCAATCCATCTCCCGGACGGCAGCTAATCAAGGCAGAGTATAATTCCTAATTGCTTTCGTAGGCTTAAAGGCGTATCGAGGTGTATAAATCAAAGTTAGTCGTAGGGTAAACATGGAAGTATAGAGTTGATATTGGATCCATTTACAGATAAATTTAGCAGGAAACTTGTAATAATATAATAATAATAAGTGAGGGAATCCTGCTTTGGAGTCGTATTGGAGTCGTATCTCTGTCAATCCATAATATCGAAACATTATTATAAAGCAGAATATAATAGAAAAGTAACTTTATCCTGGGACTAAGTCCATTTAGAATAACAAATATGAACAGAAAAAGAAATATGATATATATCTGGCCAGAAGGATACATGATATAAATCTGATGCGTATAAAAAGTGACAGAAAACAAAAAACACAAAAAATTTAAAAGAAAAATAATGATAGAAAAGATATAAAACGGAAAAACACAAGAGAAGAAAAAAAGAGGGTGTGTGCATTTTTAAAAAGGCATGCTAACACTGCTAGAGGCAATAGGCAGGCCTTCCTCTACTGCTCCAATGCTGCCAACCTTGGTTAAAAAGTATTTATGAAACCGTACTTCAGGTTGCTACAGTATACCTTAACCCTAAACCTTAGCTCCATAACCAATCCTTCCAGCTACCGTACACTTAGATACAAGGACATTGACAAATCGGTCTAGATCCATGGATTATGTGCCCCAACTCTTCAGTACAATAACAATAGCCCTTTCTATCCGTAGAGTCTATTTCCTAGGTTCTTGCTTATATCAAACCATCAACTCACAACATCCATCTTGTATCTTTTGTCTCCTACAATTCAAATCCTTTATCCAATCCCACTACACACTAGATCGGTATATCCGTTCCTATAGACCCAAAACTTTTTAGCGTTCCTTTCTCGTCCGTTCTATCTTTGGAACTCACTCTCACTCTATATCCGTCATGCGTCTTCTTTAACAACATTTAAATCCAAACTTTTCATACATCTCCTAAATTCCCTAACAGATTCGCTCAAATCAATAAAAATGAATAGCTATATTCAACAGATTTGATTGATGAATTACTGTAAATATTCCTCACTAATAATAATATTATTTTTTATGTTGTTAGATGCTATTATTTATTAATTTTTGTTCTATTAGCCTTTTTCTTTTTATTGTAAATTTTCTACAATCTATAAAAATGAATAGCTATATTCAACATATTTGATTGATGAATTACTGTAAATATTCCTCACTAATAATAATATTATTTTTTATGTTGTTAGATGCTATTATTTATTAATTTTTGTTCTATTAGCCTTTTTCTTTTTATTGTAAATTTTCTACAATCTATAAAAATGAATAGCTATATTCAACATATTTGATTGATGAATTACTGTAAATATTCCTCACTAATAATAATATTATTTTTTATGTTGTTAGATGCTATTATTTATTAATTTTTGTTCTATTAGCCTTTTTCTTTTTATTGTAAATTTTCTACAATCTATAAAAATGAATAGCTATATTCAACATATTTGATTGATGAATTACTGTAAATATTCCTCACTAATAATAATATTATTTTTTATGTTGTTAGATGCTATTATTTATTAATTTTTGTTCTATTAGCCTTTTTCTTTTTATTGTAAATTTTCTACAATCTATAAAAATGAATAGCTATATTCAACAGATTTGATTGATGAATTACTGTAAATATTCCTCACTAATAATAATATTATTTTTTATGTTGTTAGATGCTATTATTTATTAATTTTTGTTCTATTAGCCTTTTTCTTTTTATTGTAAATTTTCTACAATCTATAAAAATGAATAGCTATATTCAACAGATTTGATTGATGAATTACTGTAAATATTCCTCACTAATAATAATATTATTTTTTATGTTGTTAGACGCTGTTATTTATTAATTTTTGTTCTATTAGCCTTTTTCTTTTTATTGTAAATTTTCTACAATCTATAAAAATGAATAGCTATATTCAACAGATTTGATTGATGAATTACTGTAAATATTCCTCACTAATAATAATATTATTTTTTATGTTGTTAGATGCTATTATTTATTAATTTTTGTTCTATTAGCCTTTTTCTTTTTATTGTAAATTTTCTACAATCTATAAAAATGAATAGCTATATTCAACAGATTTGATTGATGAATTACTGTAAATATTCCTCACTAATAATAATATTATTTTTTATGTTGTTAGATGCTATTATTTATTAATTTTTGTTCTATTAGCCTTTTTCTTTTTATTGTAAATTTTCTACAATCTAAAAAAATGAATAGCTATATTCAACAGATTTGATTGATGAATTACTGTAAATATTCCTCACTAATAATAATATTATTTTTTATGTTGTTAGATGCTATTATTTATTAATTTTTGTTCTATTAGCCTTTTTCTTTTTATTGTAAATTTTCTACAATCTATAAAAATGAATAGCTATATTCAACAGATTTGATTGATGAATTACTGTAAATATTCCTCACTAATAATAATATTATTTTTTATGTTGTTAGATGCTATTATTTATTAATTTTTGTTCTATTAGCCTTTTTCTTTTTATTGTAAATTTTCTACAATCTATAAAAATGAATAGCTATATTCAACAGATTTGATTGATGAATTACTGTAAATATTCCTCACTAATAATAATATTATTTTTTATGTTGTTAGATGCTATTATTTATTAATTTTTGTTCTATTAGCCTTTTTCTTTTTATTGTAAATTTTCTACAATCTATAAAAATGAATAGCTATATTAAACAGATTTGATTGATGAATTACTGTAAATATTCCTCACTAATAATAATATTATTTTTTATGTTGTTAGATGCTATTATTTATTAATTTTTGTTCTATTAGCCTTTTTCTTTTTATTGTAAATTTTCTACAATCTATAAAAATGAATAGCTATATTCAACATATTTGATTGATGAATTACTGTAAATATTCCTCACTAATAATAATATTATTTTTTATGTTGTTAGATGCTATTATTTATTAATTTGTGTTCTATTAGCCTTTTTCTTTTTATTGTAAATTTTCTACAATCTATAAAAATGAATAGCTATATTCAACAGATTTGATTGATGAATTACTGTAAATATTCCTCACTAATAATAATATTATTTTTTATGTTGTTAGATGCTATTATTTATTAATTTTTGTTCTTTTAGCCTTTTTCTTTTTATTGTAAATTTTCTACAATCTATAAAAATGAATAGCTATATTCAACAGATTTGATTGATGAATTACTGTAAATATTCCTCACTAATAATAATATTATTTTTTATGTTGTTAGATGCTATTATTTATTAATTTTTGTTCTATTAGCCTTTTTCTTTTTATTGTAAATTTTCTACAATCTATAAAAATGAATAGCTATATTCAACAGATTTGATTGATGAATTACTGTAAATATTCCTCACTAATAATAATATTATTTTTTATGTTGTTAGATGCTATTATTTATTAATTTTTGTTCTATTAGCCTTTTTCTTTTTATTGTAAATTTTCTACAATCTATAAAAATGAATAGCTATATTCAACAGATTTGATTGATGAATTACTGTAAATATTCCTCACTAATAATAATATTATTTTTTATGTTGTTAGATGCTATTATTTATTAATTTTTGTTCTATTAGCCTTTTTCTTTTTATTGTAAATTTTCTACAATCTATAAAAATGAATAGCTATATTCAACAGATTTGATTGATGAATTACTGTAAATATTCCTCACTAATAATAATATTATTTTTTATGTTGTTAGATGCTATTATTTATTAATTTTTGTTCTATTAGCCTTTTTCTTTTTATTGTAAATTTTCTACAATCTATAAAAATGAATAGCTATATTCAACAGATTTGATTGATGAATTACTGTAAATATTCCTCACTAATAATAATATTATTTTTTATGTTGTTAGATGCTATTATTTATTAATTTTTGTTCTATTAGCCTTTTTCTTTTTATTGTAAATTTTCTACAATCTATAAAAATGAATAGCTATATTCAACATATTTGATTGATGAATTACTGTAAATATTCCTCACTAATAATAATATTATTTTTTATGTTGTAAGATGCTATTATTTATTAATTTTTGTTCTATTAGCCTTTTTCTTTTTATTGTAAATTTTCTACAATCTATAAAAATGAATAGCTATATTCAACAGATTTGATTGATGAATTACTGTAAATATTCCTCACTAATAATAATATTATTTTTTATGTTGTTAGATGCTATTATTTATTAATTTTTGTTCTATTAGCCTTTTTCTTTTTATTGTAAATTTTCTACAATCTATAAAAATGAATAGCTATATTCAACATATTTGATTGATGAATTACTGTAAATATTCCTCACTAATAATAATATTATTTTTTATGTTGTTAGATGCTATTATTTATTAATTTTTGTTCTATTAGCCTTTTTCTTTTTATTGTAAATTTTCTACAATCTATAAAAATGAATAGCTATATTCAACATATTTGATTGATGAATTACTGTAAATATTCCTCACTAATAATAATATTATTTTTTATGTTGTTAGATGCTATTATTTATTAATTTTTGTTCTATTAGCCTTTTTCTTTTTATTGTAAATTTTCTACAATCTATAAAAATGAATAGCTATATTCAACAGATTTGATTGATGAATTACTGTAAATATTCCTCACTAATAATAATATTATTTTTTATGTTGTTAGATGCTATTATTTATTAATTTTTGTTCTATTAGCCTTTTTCTTTTTATTGTAAATTTTCTACAATCTATAAAAATGAATAGCTATATTCAACATATTTGATTGATGAATTACTGTAAATATTCCTCACTAATAATAATATTATTTTTTATGTTGTTAGATGCTATTATTTATTAATTTTTGTTCTATTAGCCTTTTTCTTTTTATTGTAAATTTTCTACAATCTATAAAAATGAATAGCTATATTCAACATATTTGATTGATGAATTACTGTAAATATTCCTCACTAATAATAATATTATTTTTTATGTTGTTAGATGCTATTATTTATTAATTTTTGTTCTATTAGCCTTTTTCTTTTTATTGTAAATTTTCTACAATCTATAAAAATGAATAGCTATATTCAACATATTTGATTGATGAATTACTGTAAATATTCCTCACTAATAATAATATTATTTTTTATGTTGTTAGATGCTATTATTTATTAATTTTTGTTCTATTAGCCTTTTTCTTTTTATTGTAAATTTTCTACAATCTATAAAAATGAATAGCTATATTCAACAGATTTGATTGATGAATTACTGTAAATATTCCTCACTAATAATAATATTATTTTTTATGTTGTTAGATGCTATTATTTATTAATTTTTGTTCTATTAGCCTTTTTCTTTTTATTGTAAATTTTCTACAATCTATAAAAATGAATAGCTATATTCAACAGATTTGATTGATGAATTACTGTAAATATTCCTCACTAATAATAATATTATTTTTTATGTTGTTAGATGCTATTATTTATTAATTTTTGTTCTATTAGCCTTTTTCTTTTTATTGTAAATTTTCTACAATCTATAAAAATGAATAGCTATATTCAACAGATTTGATTGATGAATTACTGTAAATATTCCTCACTAATAATAATATTATTTTTTATGTTGTTAGATGCTATTATTTATTAATTTTTGTTCTATTAGCCTTTTTGTTTTTATTGTAAATTTTCTACAATCTATAAAAATGAATAGCTATATTCAACAGATTTGATTGATGAATTACTGTAAATATTCCTCACTAATAATAATATTATTTTTTATGTTGTTAGATGCTATTATTTATTAATTTTTGTTCTATTAGCCTTTTTCTTTTTATTGTAAATTTTCTACAATCTATAAAAATGAATAGCTATATTCAACAGATTTGATTGATGAATTACTGTAAATATTCCTCACTAATAATAATATTATTTTTTATGTTGTTAGATGCTATTATTTATTAATTTTTGTTCTATTAGCCTTTTTCTTTTTATTGTAAATTTTCTACAATCTATAAAAATGAATAGCTATATTCAACAGATTTGATTGATGAATTACTGTAAATATTCCTCACTAATAATAATATTATTTTTATGTTGTTAGATGCTATTATTTATTAATTTTTGTTCTTTTAGCCTTTTTCTTTTTATTGTAAATTTTCTACAATCTATAAAAATGAATAGCTATATTCAACAGATTTGATTGATGAATTACTGTAAATATTCCTCACTAATAATAATATTATTTTTTATGTTGTTAGATGCTATTATTTATTAATTTTTGTTCTATTAGCCTTTTTCTTTTTATTGTAAATTTTCTACAATCTATAAAAATGAATAGCTATATTCAACAGATTTGATTGATGAATTACTGTAAATATTCCTCACTAATAATAATATTATTTTTTATGTTGTTAGATGCTATTATTTATTAATTTTTGTTCTATTAGCCTTTTTCTTTTTATTGTAAATTTTCTACAATCTATAAAAATGAATAGCTATATTCAACAGATTTGATTGATGAATTACTGTAAATATTCCTCACTAATAATAATATTATTTTTTATGTTGTTAGATGCTATTATTTATTAATTTTTGTTCTATTAGCCTTTTTCTTTTTATTGTAAATTTTCTACAATCTATAAAAATGAATAGCTATATTCTACAGATTTGATTGATGAATTACTGTAAATATTCCTCACTAATAATAATATTATTTTTTATGTTGTTAGATGCTATTATTTATTAATTTTTGTTCTATTAGCCTTTTTCTTTTTATTGTAAATTTTCTACAATCTATAAAAATGAATAGCTATATTCAACAGATTTGATTGATGAATTACTGTAAATATTCCTCACTAATAATAATATTATTTTTTATGTTGTTAGATGCTATTATTTATTAATTTTTGTTCTATTAGCCTTTTTCTTTTTATTGTAAATTTTCTACAATCTATAAAAATGAATAGCTATATTCAACATATTTGATTGATGAATTACTGTAAATATTCCTCACTAATAATAATATTATTTTTTATGTTGTAAGATGCTATTATTTATTAATTTTTGTTCTATTAGCCTTTTTCTTTTTATTGTAAATTTTCTACAATCTATAAAAATGAATAGCTATATTCAACAGATTTGATTGATGAATTACTGTAAATATTCCTCACTAATAATAATATTATTTTTTATGTTGTTAGATGCTATTATTTATTAATTTTTGTTCTATTAGCCTTTTTCTTTTTATTGTAAATTTTCTACAATCTATAAAAATGAATAGCTATATTCAACATATTTGATTGATGAATTACTGTAAATATTCCTCACTAATAATAATATTATTTTTTATGTTGTTAGATGCTATTATTTATTAATTTTTGTTCTATTAGCCTTTTTCTTTTTATTGTAAATTTTCTACAATCTATAAAAATGAATAGCTATATTCAACATATTTGATTGATGAATTACTGTAAATATTCCTCACTAATAATAATATTATTTTTTATGTTGTTAGATGCTATTATTTATTAATTTTTGTTCTATTAGCCTTTTTCTTTTTATTGTAAATTTTCTACAATCTATAAAAATGAATAGCTATATTCAACAGATTTGATTGATGAATTACTGTAAATATTCCTCACTAATAATAATATTATTTTTTATGTTGTTAGATGCTATTATTTATTAATTTTTGTTCTATTAGCCTTTTTCTTTTTATTGTAAATTTTCTACAATCTATAAAAATGAATAGCTATATTCAACAGATTTGATTGATGAATTACTGTAAATATTCCTCACTAATAATAATATTATTTTTTATGTTGTTAGATGCTATTATTTATTAATTTTTGTTCTATTAGCCTTTTTCTTTTTATTGTAAATTTTCTACAATTTATAAAAATGAATAGCTATATTCAACAGATTTGATTGATGAATTACTGTAAATATTCCTCACTAATAATAATATTATTTTTTATGTTGTTAGATGCTATTATTTATTAATTTTTGTTCTATTAGCCTTTTTCTTTTTATTGTAAATTTTCTACAATCTATAAAAATGAATAGCTATATTCAACAGATTTGATTGATGAATTACTGTAAATATTCCTCACTAATAATAATATTATTTTTTATGTTGTTAGATGCTATTATTTATTAATTTTTGTTCTATTAGCCTTTTTCTTTTTATTGTAAATTTTCTACAATCTATAAAAATGAATAGCTATATTCAACAGATTTGATTGATGAATTACTGTAAATATTCCTCACTAATAATAATATTATTTTTTATGTTGTTAGATGCTATTATTTATTAATTTTTGTTCTATTAGCCTTTTTCTTTTTATTGTAAATTTTCTACAATCTATAAAAATGAATAGCTATATTCAACAGATTTGATTGATGAATTACTGTAAATATTCCTCACTAATAATAATATTATTTTTTATGTTGTTAGATGCTATTATTTATTAATTTTTGTTCTATTAGCCTTTTTCTTTTTATTGTAAATTTTCTACAATCTATAAAAATGAATAGCTATATTCAACAGATTTGATTGATGAATTACTGTAAATATTCCTCACTAATAATAATATTATTTTTTATGTTGTTAGATGCTATTATTTATTAATTTTTGTTCTATTAGCCTTTTTCTTTTTATTGTAAATTTTCTACAATCTATAAAAATGAATAGCTATATTCAACAGATTTGATTGATGAATTACTGTAAATATTCCTCACTAATAATAATATTATTTTTTATGTTGTTAGATGCTATTATTTATTAATTTTTGTTCTATTAGCCTTTTTCTTTTTATTGTAAATTTTCTACAATCTATAAAAATGAATAGCTATATTCAACAGATTTGATTGATGAATTACTGTAAATATTCCTCACTAATAATAATATTATTTTTTATGTTGTTAGATGCTATTATTTATTAATTTTTGTTCTATTAGCCTTTTTCTTTTTATTGTAAATTTTCTACAATCTATAAAAATGAATAGCTATATTCAACAGATTTGATTGATGAATTACTGTAAATATTCCTCACTAATAATAATATTATTTTTTATGTTGTTAGATGCTATTATTTATTAATTTTTGTTCTATTAGCCTTTTTCTTTTTATTGTAAATTTTCTACAATCTATAAAAATGAATAGCTATATTCAACGGATTTGATTGATGAATTACTGTAAATATTCCTCACTAATAATAATATTATTTTTTATGTTGTTAGATGCTATTATTTATTAATTTTTGTTCTATTAGCCTTTTTCTTTTTATTGTAAATTTTCTACAATCTATAAAAATGAATAGCTATATTCAACAGATTTGATTGATGAATTACTGTAAATATTCCTCACTAATAATAATATTATTTTTTATGTTGTTAGATGCTATTATTTATTAATTTTTGTTCTATTAGCCTTTTTCTTTTTATTGTAAATTTTCTACAATCTATAAAAATGAATAGCTATATTCAACGGATTTGATTGATGAATTACTGTAAATATTCCTCACTAATAATAATATTATTTTTTATGTTGTTAGATGCTATTATTTATTAATTTTTGTTCTATTAGCCTTTTTCTTTTTATTGTAAATTTTCTACAATCTATAAAAATGAATAGCTATATTCAACAGATTTGATTGATGAATTACTGTAAATATTCCTCACTAATAATAATATTATTTTTTATGTTGTTAGATGCTATTATTTATTAATTTTTGTTCTATTAGCCTTTTTCTTTTTATTGTAAATTTTCTACAATCTATAAAAATGAATAGCTATATTCAACAGATTTGATTGATGAATTACTGTAAATATTCCTCACTAATAATAATATTATTTTTTATGTTGTTAGATGCTATTATTTATTAATTTTTGTTCTATTAGCCTTTTTCTTTTTATTGTAAATTTTCTACAATCTATAAAAATGAATAGCTATATTCAACAGATTTGATTGATGAATTACTGTAAATATTCCTCACTAATAATAATATTATTTTTTATGTTGTTAGATGCTATTATTTATTAATTTTTGTTCTATTAGCCTTTTTCTTTTTATTGTAAATTTTCTACAATCTATAAAAATGAATAGCTATATTCAACAGATTTGATTGATGAATTACTGTAAATATTCCTCACTAATAATAATATTATTTTTTATGTTGTTAGATGCTATTATTTATTAATTTTTGTTCTATTAGCCTTTTTCTTTTTATTGTAAATTTTCTACAATCTATAAAAATGAATAGCTATATTCAACATATTTGATTGATGAATTACTGTAAATATTCCTCACTAATAATAATATTATTTTTTATGTTGTTAGATGCTATTATTTATTAATTTTTGTTCTATTAGCCTTTTTCTTTTTATTGTAAATTTTCTACAATCTATAAAAATGAATAGCTATATTCAACATATTTGATTGATGAATTACTGTAAATATTCCTCACTAATAATAATATTATTTTTTATGTTGTTAGATGCTATTATTTATTAATTTTTGTTCTATTAGCCTTTTTCTTTTTATTGTAAATTTTCTACAATCTATAAAAATGAATAGCTATATTCAACATATTTGATTGATGAATTACTGTAAATATTCCTCACTAATAATAATATTATTTTTTATGTTGTTAGATGCTATTATTTATTAATTTTTGTTCTATTAGCCTTTTTCTTTTTATTGTAAATTTTCTACAATCTATAAAAATGAATAGCTATATTCAACAGATTTGATTGATGAATTACTGTAAATATTCCTCACTAATAATAATATTATTTTTTATGTTGTTAGATGCTATTATTTATTAATTTTTGTTCTATTAGCCTTTTTCTTTTTATTGTAAATTTTCTACAATCTATAAAAATGAATAGCTATATTCAACAGATTTGATTGATGAATTACTGTAAATATTCCTCACTAATAATAATATTATTTTTTATGTTGTTAGATGCTATTATTTATTAATTTTTGTTCTATTAGCCTTTTTCTTTTTATTGTAAATTTTCTACAATCTATAAAAATGAATAGCTATATTCAACAGATTTGATTGATGAATTACTGTAAATATTCCTCACTAATAATAATATTATTTTTTATGTTGTTAGATGCTATTATTTATTAATTTTTGTTCTATTAGCCTTTTTCTTTTTATTGTAAATTTTCTACAATCTATAAAAATGAATAGCTATATTCAACAGATTTGATTGATGAATTACTGTAAATATTCCTCACTAATAATAATATTATTTTTTATGTTGTTAGATGCTATTATTTATTAATTTTTGTTCTATTAGCCTTTTTCTTTTTATTGTAAATTTTCTACAATCTATAAAAATGAATAGCTATATTCAACAGATTTGATTGATGAATTACTGTAAATATTCCTCACTAATAATAATATTATTTTTTATGTTGTTAGATGCTATTATTTATTAATTTTTGTTCTATTAGCCTTTTTCTTTTTATTGTAAATTTTCTACAATCTATAAAAATGAATAGCTATATTCAACATATTTGATTGATGAATTACTGTAAATATTCCTCACTAATAATAATATTATTTTTTATGTTGTTAGATGCTATTATTTATTAATTTTTGTTCTATTAGCCTTTTTCTTTTTATTGTAAATTTTCTACAATCTATAAAAATGAATAGCTATATTCAACATATTTGATTGATGAATTACTGTAAATATTCCTCACTAATAATAATATTATTTTTTATGTTGTTAGATGCTATTATTTATTAATTTTTGTTCTATTAGCCTTTTTCTTTTTATTGTAAATTTTCTACAATCTATAAAAATGAATAGCTATATTCAACATATTTGATTGATGAATTACTGTAAATATTCCTCACTAATAATAATATTATTTTTTATGTTGTTAGATGCTATTATTTATTAATTTTTGTTCTATTAGCCTTTTTCTTTTTATTGTAAATTTTCTACAATCTATAAAAATGAATAGCTATATTCAACATATTTGATTGATGAATTACTGTAAATATTCCTCACTAATAATAATATTATTTTTTATGTTGTTAGATGCTATTATTTATTAATTTTTGTTCTATTAGCCTTTTTCTTTTTATTGTAAATTTTCTACAATCTATAAAAATGAATAGCTATATTCAACAGATTTGATTGATGAATTACTGTAAATATTCCTCACTAATAATAATATTATTTTTTATGTTGTTAGATGCTATTATTTATTAATTTTTGTTCTATTAGCCTTTTTCTTTTTATTGTAAATTTTCTACAATCTATAAAAATGAATAGCTATATTCAACAGATTTGATTGATGAATTACTGTAAATATTCCTCACTAATAATAATATTATTTTTTATGTTGTTAGATGCTATTATTTATTAATTTTTGTTCTATTAGCCTTTTTCTTTTTATTGTAAATTTTCTACAATCTATAAAAATGAATAGCTATATTCAACAGATTTGATTGATGAATTACTGTAAATATTCCTCACTAATAATAATATTATTTTTTATGTTGTTAGATGCTATTATTTATTAATTTTTGTTCTATTAGCCTTTTTCTTTTTATTGTAAATTTTCTACAATCTATAAAAATGAATAGCTATATTCAACAGATTTGATTGATGAATTACTGTAAATATTCCTCACTAATAATAATATTATTTTTTATGTTGTTAGATGCTATTATTTATTAATTTTTGTTCTATTAGCCTTTTTCTTTTTATTGTAAATTTTCTACAATCTATAAAAATGAATAGCTATATTCAACAGATTTGATTGATGAATTACTGTAAATATTCCTCACCCATAATGATATTATTTTTTCGGCTTAACAATTTGATTTCGAGTCTTGGCCTCCTGTACCAGCTCCCACCAATTGTCTGGATCCTGTGGCGCCGGAATCCAATTCCTCACACCCAACTTGGACCACCATCACCAGCCACACAATCACTCCATCAAAGCCGAGGTCTTCCTCTGCGTGTTGTTCCATATATCGCCTCTGTCATTATTTTCTTTAGCTGGTCATTCTCGTCCATCCGAGGAACGTGCCCAGCCCATCTCAACCTACCGAGTTTAATAAACTGGAGCACACATGATGGCTCTTTTTTTCAAGAAATTTTCAAATTCTGCTCACCAGTTTTAGCAACAGTCCACGTTTCTGATCCATGTAGCAGAATTGGCCGGATAATTTTTTTATATAGAAGAGTTTTGGTGTCTTTAGTCAAAGCACGGCTCTTGAATTATTAACTGATGCCATAATAACTGCGGTTGACGGCTAAGCGGGTCAGCGGTAGAGCACTGAGTTGCCATGCCGGATTTATTAGTTCAAATCCCGCTGCGGGCAAGACTTTTATTTAGTCTGTTTTCAGCTGATCATATAGGATCTAGGACCCACCTGGGGCTCACCCAGCCTCTACGGTTTGGGACCTAGGTCTAGTCACATCCTTGCAGAACTGCTGCCCATGAAACAGTATAGTCTGTACCATGTACTGAACCCCAGGCGCATTCACGGACAGTTGTACAATTTCATTTGAAAATAGATTGCATAGCTAACAATTTATTTCTTTTAACCAGCCTTTACACCCGAGCTAGCTTGGAGATGCTAAATTGTTTTTTTTTATTTTATGTAACTTAAACGGTATCTTTTATTTTTCTATCTTTTCTCTTCTTTTTTTTTTTGTACATAACGTCTCTTAACGGGAAACTGGTTTTAAGCATGGGGCCCTAATGTTAGTAATATTAAAAAATTTAGGTCATAACATATAACAATACCAAATTAAAAATAATAAAATTAAAATTGGTAAATATAACTGGACCCGAAAAGACACTGTGTTGTCAGAATAAAGTAGGCAAAATAGAAAAATTGGTGATCTATAAATGGTATTGTGATTGTAAATATTTGTATTTGGATCAAAAAGTTTAAAGTATCAACACGATTTAACTAGGAAAAGTCAAATTTATAAATTAATTGTATTTTATCATTTAAGAACAAAACAAAACGTAACATTCGAAAAGAATTGTATTCTCTCTGCCCCGTGACATTTGAACATTGTTACTTCTCTTTGGCAGAAAGTGGCTTAACTTCAAGGACTCATTTGGGCAAATTAGTTTCTATCACAAAGAAAAGTTCCGAAGTAGAGAAGTAAAATAACAATATACTATTATACATATATTTTATAAACATAAAAAAAATATATATCTAAGATAATAGATACGTTATACATTGTTGCGTGTTCTATTTCATCCATTGTAATCAGAATTATATCCAGCTATATTTTTAATGGTCTAAGTTTTTACATTTTTAAATAAAGTTACAGTTTTGTCACTGGGTGCTGCCAGTAGTGATAAAGAGTTTAAACATAATCAAAACCTGTTCTACTACAACCAATGAATGGTCCAGAGTTCAGTACGTGGTTGAGACTGTTTCTGCATATTGGTTTATAGATAATTTTTTTTTATAAGAAAAACGTCTTTGTATCAAACTAAAAATGAAATTTGTAATTAGATTAAGAAATTGTATTGTTAAAGTCATATCAGTGATCGATATGTTGCAACCCAATAACTTTCATCACGCAGGTTCTGCTGTATATGTTGCAGACTCCTGTACCGGAAATTTTCAGGTTTGTGAATAGTTTCCTCTCGTTAGAAAGAAATTAATCAAACGTGTCCGTTAGGGCCCAGCACATTACAGGGGGTATTAACAATGTTTTAAAGATCTTT
Source organism: Troilus luridus (assembly GCA_964056705.1). Lineage (NCBI taxonomy): Eukaryota > Metazoa > Arthropoda > Insecta > Hemiptera > Pentatomidae > Troilus > Troilus luridus. The sequence continues at coordinate 197,240,811 of OZ057412.1, read as the reverse complement.
TTTTCCTACATAAAGAGTTCGAAAGACAAGAAGGGTTGTGATTCGACCGGAAGAAATATGAACTTTCAAGGTAGGAATCTCTCTTTTTACTGTAGCCTGACTAGATTCGGAGTATAGCATGATGACAGTATCAGGTGGTGATAGAGCCAATCAATTGTGACAAATTTTCAGGTGTCCAAGAAGTCCAAAAGAGGAGCGGAAAATATACATATTAATCTTAATTCGTTCATTCTCTGTATTAAAAGTCCTAAATTCGAAATATTACAAAAATATCTAGCTGTCTTTATTTTTTGATGCGCTCCGTTTTCTTCTTTGAATTGGAAAACTATTATGAAATAAAAATAACAGTAGATATGTTACGGTAAAAGTAGATATTGTGGCAAATGTACACATTTTCCAGGAAAATGTGCACATTTGTCTCCTCGTTTGGGTAATGTGCATTCAACTAACATTTACAATTTCAAAGAAGGGAAATGTACATTGAATTCACAACGACCATGTCTTTTTGGTAAATGTGAGTAAATTTACTTGAGATGACGATAAAAATTAATATAAATTAGGAACTCAACAGGGAGTTTTAAAACAATCTTATTCTAGGCATGAATTCGCCATTTGCGAACAAAAGTTTACATCATACGAAGATGCTCCTCAAGATGTTGAGAAATCGGTAAGAGACCAGCAGTCCCTTACTGGTGGACAAGGTTTTAAAAGATGCGTCTGTAAAGGAACATGTGCCTCAAAAAATGCAGTTGTAAAAATGCTGTAATATTATGTCATTCCAAGTGCCACAATAGCAATTCTTGCTCAACTAAATAAAACTTTTTTCATTATGAAATTTCTTTATGTTCCTTTAGAGTTTTATTAAATTTAACTGCTATAATAAAGAAAAATATGATATTATTATTATTTGTTTGATTCCGATCGTATCGGTCCTCAAAAACTAGGACGAAAATTGTATATATGAATATTGGGATCATAACCTACGACATATTATATATCCAAAGAAAAGTATGTTTTGTTTGTCATTTACATTTTTTAATTAAAATAATTTTCGTTATTAAAGCCTTTTGTATTATGTTTATTTAAATAATTTTTTTTTTACTGCAACAACATTTTTAATTTATTTGTATTCCAATTTTTCTTAAAACATGAAGGTAAGAGTATACATTTACCAAAACGTGGAGGCAAGAGTACACATTTGCCGGGAAATGTACATATACATTATATTCAGTTCATATATACCTAACTTTTTGGGAAATGTACACATTTTACGGTAAAAGTGTACATTTCCCAAGAGTGTACATTTACCGTAACATATACATTGAACAGTTTATTAAATTGATAATAATCTTAACATTTGAACATAAACATGATGTAATAAGTAAGTAAGTGAAGAAAACCTAACAACAGCTGTAACCTTCTGGCCAGGTGTTTTATGTGGTTGTCATGGATACATATGTACAGTGGACTATATAATTTAGGAATACGACAAAAGCAGTGTTATATTTTGTTTAAAACGGCTGAAAATAGTCAGGAACAAGGTAAACCAAATCAATAAAATATTTCTACACCCGCAGTGATTAAGTGGTTATGTCATTTTTTTTTCCAAATGGGTTTCTTGTTTTTATAGAAGCGGAATCGTACTATCATCGTAGAGCATATGTGGCTCATTTAGGTATTGGTTCGAAATTGAGTTATTGCTTCAAGAATTATAATAATAACTCCATTTTAAACCAAAAAGTACAAGAATGACAAGATTCCGAAAAAAAAATCGATTTAACCAAAACCAATTATTCACGGGGGCTGTAGATTTATAATATTTAACTGATCGAACTCGAATAAAGATTTTTAAAAAAATGGTTTCTCCATTCGTTGCTGGGCAACGCCAATAAAATATTACATTACTAAAAACGTTTTTATAATTAATTTTATTTTAGTTGTTACTAATTTTTAAATATATTCATTTGAAAAGAAAAGATATGTCCAGGACCGGGACTCGAACCCGGGTCTTCCAGATAACTAGTCTGGGACTCTACCATTTGAGCTATCCTGGGCCCTAATGAAGCACGCTTCTCGGCCATGGTCATATCTTTTCTTTTTTCTGATCCTAAGTCCCCGCGTTCTTGCATTTTGCGAAGTATACGAGGAGAAGAATGTTCTTGGAACATTATTTTAATTTGGATTTAGTTGACTTACGTCATTATAATTATTATAATTTATTTTATTTTAGTTTTTACTAATTTTTAAATATATTCATTTGAAAAGAAAAGATATGTCCAGGACCGGGACTCGAACCGGGTCTTCCAGATTATATTTTCCAGGACCCGGGTTCGAGTCCCGGTCCTGGACATATCTTTTCTTTTCAGATGAATATATTTAAAAAACGTTTTTGTACGATAGAGAGATATTGATGGATGATCCACAGGGATAAAACTACGAGGTGGGCCAAACAGTTCTTTGAGCACTGATCCCAACAGATACGCTCATCTATGCAAATTGATACGCTAAAGCTCGGTTTCATTAACTCCATCTAATTCTCGTGTCCATAGAGGCTTTGATTATCTTCGCCATCCCCATTACCAAACATATCCATCCACCATCTAGCTTCCTGATAAATATGCAGCAGGCTTTTAACGTCCGTCCTGCGTAGATCTGGGTTCGTACCCTAAAAGCCAGGATGACATATTCCCGAAAATTGTATGTAAAAGACTGTATACAACTACAATTTGTTCCGTCTATTGCATACTGTTTAGTTCAATCTCCTCTGTGATTTTCAGTACAGATGTTAGTTTTTATATAAAACATAAAAAAATAACAACAAAAAACCTTATTTTCGAGGATATAGTTGACTGGAATATCTGAATAAGGAAGGAAATAGTTGGGGGTGCAGTCAAATTAAACACTAAATAAGTGGGTCGACGTTTCGACCCACTTTGGTGGCTGAAAGAAAACAGCCAAAACGACATAACTACAAAAATACATTACAGTACCAAGAATATGATAATATACAATTATATGTAGAGTAATAGAAAACTAGAACAAAAAAGTGAGGGGTATATATGAATAAAAATATTACAGAGTAAATGTACAGAAAGGAGGTGATGTAAAATTACAAAGGTAAAAGAAGGAAGTTAACAGAAAGTTTACAAAAAGAAAAAATATAAACATCAGAGGTGAGATGTAAAATTATGGAAAAGCTAGTAGAGTATAGATAAAATATAAAATGTAAGTTAATAGACTCCTTGGGAGTTTACATAAGTGAAATGTAAGAAAATGTAAAAAAAATGATGTCAAAGAGTAAATACCGGAAAAAGAAAAGTGGAAAGTAAAGATATAAATCTAGAGTACAATAGGTAGAAAACTAAAATGAACATAGAAAGTAGAAAATATAAGTAAGGGAAGTTTTAAAATGCATACAAATAGAATGAAGTTAAAAACCTTATAGATTATATGCCCCCCCCTACATTGATTACAGAACGTATAAACTGGGACAACTTTTGCTATAATCTGGAGAACAAATTTCACAAATTTAAAACAAAACAAGACATTGATACTGCCATAGAATAACTTACTACATCAATAAAAACCACTTTACATGATAATATTTCAAATCATAAAATTAATAATTCTCAGAAAACTGACCTGCCTCAACATATTCGTATCTTATTAAGAGAAAAATGCAAAACAAGATCGAAGTGGCATAGAAATCGATATTTTGCCCATCCACTGGCATCACACAGGCTCGATTAACGTCCGTTCCGAAGGACGGCATAACAAAGGATTTTTTACTCCCTTAAATAAATCCTATAGCCACATGTTGCCCCTAAAGCCCTCGAAGTTTACATCTAAACAGATTAGTAATATCCTATACATCAGCTAAATATAAAATTGAAACAATTAATAGAACAGAAAGGGATCGTAGTAATTTTTTTCTAATTCTCGCTTCCCAACTCACTTAATAAAAGTTTTTTTTCAAGTTGAAGCAATAATTATATAGCAATAATATTTATTGTGCATACAGTTAAAAAACAAACTTTTTATTTGTAAATATATTATTTTATATATACAAACGAGATTAAAGCACAAAACAACAGAGCTGAGATTTAAAATGCTCAATGATTTATTTTCCATAATTTTTTTTCCAAACATCGAGGTACGATTCTGAAAAGACAGGGAACTTTAAACATCTGTTATATAAATAATATTAAATTTTGTATTGATCAGTTATTCAGAGATTGTATGTTAAGTTTTATTTTTTTATTATTTTATTTATTTCAAATGTTTACATTAGCAAAATACAGAGATTTTGGTTAGAAATTTATAAATATAATAGTAGATAAAAAATAAAAAAATAAACAGAGTGAAAAAAAATTATATAATTATAATATAGGGGAATGTAGATAAAATCAAAAATATGGCTATGAGTCAATACTACATCAAAATTTGGAAAATTCTAGTAACATAGCAAGTATATAAGAAAAAGAAAACTTATATAATTCAAAGGCATTATTGTGTCGCTGGGCCCGAGCTGCTCTGATACTTAAAGCTTTAGATAAGAAGTTACAGTGATTAACAATGTTAGGATTCAGTACTGTACTAATATCCTGATCTTATGAACTTATATATTTATTTCTAGGATCTGTATCGAATGGACAGTCAACAAAGTCATAACGTATGTTTAAGTTAGCTATGAAGGAAGGCTATAAAGAGTGCTACAAATTAAATTTTGTTCCTAGAATGTTTATAACTAAAAAACTACCCTCTTGCACCCTTCTCCACAAGAAAATCCAATATCAATATCTCACTGGGGTACGTGGATGGTACACGTGTACCATTCTATGAGAACTTGTAGAAAATTCTTGTTAATTAATATCCTAGTGTGTTGTATTAGTAAAATGCACCATTAATCCCGATAATGCTTTCTAAAATGCCTTGTCTGTTGGAAGACACACTTCCTTCAAGTGCACCAACAAAATACTTCCTTGAACAATAAATGCTTTTAGCCTCGGTTGATGAATGTTGAACGGAAGAGTACGGGTGAGGGGGGGGGGGTTGTGTGGCTTTTTGTTGATTAAATAGCAACCATGGCAATGGCGCTTGTTGAAAAATGGAAACACGGTTGTCGGTTAATCAACACAGAGGCCATTATAGTAGTACGAATATATCCCGCCTTGCTAAAAGCTTCCGGCATAATCAGTTTCTTGGCTCTAACATCTTAACAACGCCCTCTCACGGCTTCTCTTCAAATATGAGGAATAACAATTACAGTGTCATTATTCACTTTAGCTTTTATTATGCTATGCTTTATCGTCTTAAATATATTTTAAATATTCTAATTGATTTTGGGATGCCAGAGTAATCATTTAGGATGATTACTCAAATTATAAATATTAATAATGAAGAAAAAAACCTAATTCCAGTCAACAATTTGTTGTTAAAAAATTAACAAAAGATTAAAAAACGTTTCGACATTCATCTGTCATTCTCAATTTTTTTCTAAAATAGTTTGTTTTTTGGAGTACATTTGATAATATATTCATATTCATAAAATAATTTAATTTTATCTAGTATTACAGAGATCAAAGGTTGGTTTTTAATGTAATGCATATTATATATTTGACCATGTAAAGTTCAGTTCCAGGAGTTTATATATATTTTGATTTTTTAATATGTTTGACCTCAAGGTATCTATGCTTATTGTTATTGGTTATTTTTGATAAATTGTTATATTATTGTATTTTAGCGTACTTCTATTGTTTTTACAGTAATGATTGTGACTTGTAAATTTGAAGGAGGCTGAGTGAAGAACTAAAATTGAGAATTACAGATGAATGTCGAAACGTTTTTTAATCTTTTGTTAATTTTCTAACAACAAATCGTTGACTGGAATAAGGTTTTTTCTTCATTATTAAATTATATAGATCAAGAAAAGTAGTCCAGTATATAAGAAAGATCTTATAAAGAAAATGATATTTCAATATTTTAAAAATTTATTGTATTTTATTTGTTACTAATTTTTAAATATTTTTATTTGAAAAGAAAAGATATGTCCAGGACCGGGACTGGAACCTGGTGCTTCCAGATCACTTGTCTGGTACTCTACCATTTGAGCTATCCTGGGCTCTAATGATGCCCGGAAGTCTAATGAACTCTGGAATACTCGGGTTCGAGTCTCGGTCCTGGACATTTGTCTTTAATTTCTTTTCAAATAAAAATATTTAAAAATTAATAAAATCAATAACTAATAAATTATAATTATATATAAACAAGATCCAAATTAAATAAATGTTCAAAGAACATTCTTCCCCTAGTATACATCGCAAATTGCGAGAACGCGGGGACATGGGACCAGTGAAAAGAAAGGATATGGCCTTGAGAAGGGAGCGAGCCTGACTGATCCAGGAGAGCTCAATTGGTAATCTCAATTCCAGACTAGCAATCTGGGCGACCCGGGTTCGATTCCCTGTCCTGGACATATCTTTTCTTTTCAAATAAAAATATTTAAAAATTAATAAAATCAATAACTAATAAAATAAAATAAATTACTCAAATTATAATTTCTTCAAACGTTAGAACTTTAATCTGAATTAGATTATTTTCCAGGGGTTGGTTGAGTGTTTACCAATTTACTAATTAATTAAACCATAAATGTATTATTTATAAATATATAGTGCATCTGGGTGTTAAGTAAGGACCAAAAGAATTAAAATGAATATACTTTATTAATACATTTTGAAATAATATTAATGATTTAATATATACATAGAGAAAAACTGGTTCAGATATAACTTAAGATTGCCATAAAATACATACTTAAATTACAACTTATCCTGTGAAACAGGGGTAGATTAGGTCTATAGGTAATAGACGTGGCCGTCTTCGGACTCTCCTGCGCCAGCATCGTTCGCCGGCCTCATTTTTCCGTCTCCTCGATCCCTCTTATCCGAGATCTTTTCCTAGAGTGCTAATATATCATTGTGCAAACATATGTTTACTGTTCATTTAATTGTATTACAATAGATACGTGTACGACTAGAACCCATGAAGGGCCTGGGGTTCTTTCAGTACATGGTAGAGACTTTACTGTTTCTTGGACTATGGTTTTGCAGGGAGGCGATTTGTCATAGATCCAGATTTTCCCCCTTATATTCCCTTTGGGTAGCCATTTAATAGAATGGCTACCACTTTATAGGCTGGGTGAACCCTAGGAGGGTCCTAGATCCCGTAGGATCCGTTTCCAGCCGCTTTTAAGCCATTGATAGAGCGCTGAGTTGCGTTGCCGAAGATCCTTAGTTCGAATCTGTTGGCAGCCTGAGATGGTTCCCATGGAATCTGGAAACCCTCTCTGTGCTCACCCAGCCTCTATAAAGTGGGTACCCTTAATTTGGGGGAAAACCCAGGCGGTTGAGTGTGATTTCGGATAAATCACCTCCCCGCATATGCAGTCTCAACAATTTATTTAACCCAAGACATGGGTTGTGCAGGTACAGGTTTAAAAAAAAAAATATAACATCGATCAATCACATACCTTAGTTAACGGTAGATTATACCTTCGGAATATCCCTATGTTCTTAGATTTTTTTTGTAGTCATAATTCTTTTTATATCTTGTTGATTGCAGTTATTTTATTGGTATATATATTTTTCTGTATGTTGCTCATATATGTATAAATAAATATTGCAAACTTTAAGAACTAGGCTAAGAGGAATGCTCTTATATGCCTATTTCAGGAATCTTGATAAAGTCGTAGGCTACAGTGCGTGTCTTTATTTATTGCGAGAGTCGTTTTATCCTGACCCACTCTTCTATCTCCTTGGTCTGCTCCCGCAATGCTGTCCCTTAGGATTCAATTTTATCTTACTTCATTTAAACAAAGATGAGTGGTTAAAACTATTAATATTGATTATTAAAGAAATGCACAAGACAAAATACAAATTAATAATACAAAGGCAAAAGACAAATTATTAATACAAAGTCAAAATACAAATTATTAATACAAAGGCAAAATACAAATCATTAATGCAAAAGAAAAATATAAATTGAACCACTGATTGGAAAAAGGGAATAAGTTTGTTGCAGCACACAATAACACTTAATGAGGTTACACCCGGTGACTGTTACCACCCAGTGTTGCCAGGCAGGAACCTCGAACTGTTGTATAATTAAATTAAATTGTATATTAATACAACTTCGTACACCTGCAACACTGGGTTAACCTATGATTACCTTGCAGAAAAGTGTATTGTGTACGTGGTGTAAAAATTGTCCGTTTTTATGCGTTTCTTTTAAGACCAAACTTTTATTTATCGATAAACTATTTCCTTATTCGTTTTTATTTGTGTTCTCGTTATACCGAGCAGAGGCAAGTTTATTGTAAGTTTGTTTTTGTTCAATATATATAAACTTTTATTTTTTCTCAGACTTTCATTTTGTTCATAAATTCATCCACATCTTCCATACGCTAAAAGTGACTGAAACCTAATTTTTCAGAAACGCAAAAAAACTGATCTTACAAAATAACATTAAACAATATACATTCATACATGGTCAATCTTAATAAATATCTATTACAACAACATTTTTTACTTTTAGGACCTTGGGACTATTTATTTAAAAGCTATTCCCGTTTTTCCACTCATTTTGTTATAATATGTATTTGAGTTTTGTTTGATATATATTTCCAAGCACTGCACTGTATTCAGAAATATTGCAAGGTAAAATCATTAATGAAATACTGAACAATGTAACAAATTGATTACCATTTTAAGTACAAAAGTTAACACAGTTTATACTTGAAATATAATATTTCACTCGTTATCTTCGGTTCCCTCTTTTGTTTCCCGTGATAAAATCCGTGTATAGAATCGCCTCTTGTCATCTTGTACGTAGTGTAAGATTTTCATTAAATGAATTACTTTCTGATTGCAAGCTATCTTATGTTACTAATGAGCTACTTTTAATATAAACGAGTATAGTCTTAAGTATGTTCTATGCAATCATATTTATTGCCACCCTTAATAAAAGTAATGATCGCAAGAACCATGCAGAGGCACAATTTAGACTTAATACACGTATGAAGTGACTTAAGGGCTAATTGAATTCAATTTAGTTAAGAGTTTCATTAAGTGAAAATGAAGCTCTTTATATTTCCTCATTTATTCATAAAGGTGCTTAGTCACTAAAATATGTTATGCCTCATGGTTTATATTATATGTTAATACCTAGAGGTTGAACGCAACTTTATTTCCATAAATAAATATATTCACAAAATTAAATACATTGCATATATATCATACGCCATTATCATACATCGTAACCCTAACTATTAATAATTTAATAACTAACCATTAATAAATAATTATAACTCGTCATATATAAATTCCCAAACAGATGCTCCCTTCTTCTAGTGGCACGACAGACTCCTAAGGCTACACCTACATAGGATCCGGTGTGATACGATGAAACGTCGCTAGCAAATCAAATGACTGAAATATATCGAGAGTTATAACATTTGGTTCTTTAAATTTATAAAATTAAGATTATTTATTAATTATTTTTAATACATTTATATTTTACTATAATGTATAGTAAAATATGTATAATGTATACACCCCAGCATCGCATGTGATAGAATCACGTCGCACCGAATCGGATCCAATGGAGGTGTAGCCTAAATCGGTCCTTGGCCAGCTCAACAATTTTGCCCAAGGATTGTCTATCTCCAGCTTGGGCTATGTTTAATCCTCCTTGTCTAACGCCTGCTAGAAAATTGTCCCTCCACCTAGGTCTTCCCCTAGGTCTCGGCCCGACTGGAGTATTTTTGTACACATTCGAGGGACACCCTAATAATTTTGTCCGAGGTATTTTACTCTGCACTTTGACAAAATTAGAAAGGATGAGATCCTGGTATTCAATATACAACTCCATGTTCCGACGTAGGCACCAGGATCCATTTTCTTTGATTGGCCACATTATTCGTCTCAGGATCTTTCCTTCGAAGCGGTCCACCTTCTGTGCATCGAGTTTGTTAAGAGTCCACGTCTCACAGGCATAGGATGCAACTGGCCTTTTGAGGCATTTGTAGATCCTCATTTTCGTAACACGGCTCAATAATCTACTCCTTATAATTTTGGCTCTGTTTGCTGCTGCAAGTCTGTTCTTTATTTAATCCTCCTCGTCCATGTTGTCAGTTATCGCAGATCCCAGATATTGAAAGCTAGGGACAACTTGGAAAGTGCAGTTTCCTAGCTGTACTTGTTCTGGGACCGTATCTTTTCTCCTGATGCACACCATCTTTGTTTTATTCCTATGAGGCCCATGTATTTAGCTTCTTGGTCTCTCTTTATAAAAGCCTCCTCTACACTCCTAAACGGACGCTCTCTAATCAGTTATAATTGATAGCTCATATCCATCAGAAGTAATAGATGAATTACAGTCGATTTTCCACAGCGATTTATTTTTGTATAGTGTTAAGTGCTTTTATTTATTTATTTTTTCTCTCAGCTTGATTATTTTTATTTTAGATTTTTATTTTGCAGAATATACCTCTTATGTTATATATTTTTTCAAATAGTTGTAATAAAAATAAAAATAAAAGATAAATAAAAATATAAATAGATAAATAAATATTAGTTATCTTCATATGGTACAATACATGTGTTTTCGGCTCAATTAATTATGACTAAAGTACGTCATTTCACCCTATCCGTTACTAACTAGGCTTTTCGCACTCGGTCTCTTCTGTTTTTATTTGAATTTTGAAATCTCCCGTTCTTCCCTTTCACTTATAATAAAAATATCCGAATCGAAAACGCGTTCAATACTCCTCCGGATTCTATCCCTCATTCATGGGAGGCGGAAAGAGAATCTACAGTGCCTAATAAATTTGTAAACTCCCAAGACACACACCAATCCATATAAATTATTTATCCAAGAAACTCGATGAATAACTTATTTTTTATTCCTACAGGTGTGAGTTTTTTACTACGCGGGGGTATTTAATTATATATATTTTTTATTTTTGGAAAAAAAAAACCAAAGCCTTAGGTCTATAACTGTCGGGTATTAATAGCTATTTTTTAAATTTATTTAAATTGTTTTTCTTCTTCAAAACGGATATTTTATTACATTAAAAACCAGATATAATTTTTGTTTTATATAATTCTTACAATAGTAAAATCAGCTAAAAGGAAAATAAAATAATTCAGATAGTAATTTAATTTTCACATTGTAATTAAAACATATGTTACAATATTAAGTAGTGTTATGTTGGAAAAAACAAAACAAGATGAGCTACTTGCTACTCGGCACTTTGATTTGTCAAATCTCACCAGTAAAACTGTTTGTTAATTTTCACCTCACCTTGGACTTACCGGTAAGAGATATTTAGTTTTCTACTCCTCGTCATATCGAATTATCATCTCATCATCTTCAAGAACTCACCTCAAACTTTTCAAGAACTCAGTTATTTTTATTTATTCACTAACTATCAATATTTTTTTTTTTAAAACTCATTCTTTTTTATAAAGTAGTTAATTTCAAGTTTGTTTTTGTAAAACTAATTAATTGTAAGTGCTTATTGCATTATCTTTTTTTATAATTTTTATTTACTTTTTAAATAACTTTTTTTTAAATATTTCCTTAGGTTCAGATGTGCACATTTATATTTTTGTAATTGTTCTCTCTTTTATTTTTACATTATATACCTATTATTTACTCATTTTGTATTTTCTTTCCTTTGTATTTAATTGATGAATTCTTTTATAGCCTTAATTAATAAATTTGGGAATAAATTTACCTGTTTTTTTTTTATTGAATTCACGACCGGCAAATTCGTTCGGATAGAAGGTTAGCGAATTATTATTAGGAGCCCCTTCTTACACAATAACACGTGAAGGGAAGCTTTTCCCCGATTTAGATATCATAAGGGCATACAAATTAAAAATTCACATGAATGAAAATAAATCGCTCCACATCCCACGTTAACAGACTTGCCAATCGTAGACAGCCAGTTCACTTAAGGCGTTAAAGAAAATACTTGTATTTAATCCAATAAAAACAAAACTTAACTACCTAAGTTACCGGAAAATAACTAAACAGTTTCCCAATCAATGTTCCTCCAATTCGGGCTTATTTAGGATAAAATATTCAAATCAGTGAAGATCAAATGCAACACATCTCACATTAACAGGACATGCAGACAGACTCATTAGAGACAGTAAAACTCCATTTATTTTAAGCCTTATTTCGCTCATTTTTATTGATATAAATATGATTTTCTTTGAATTTATTTTTTCTCGAACATGTTCCTATTCCGAACGATTACTCTGTTAAGAAGCCTGGAGTCACCTTCATTATATAATATAGGAATAAAACTTGCTCTATCACCGAACTCTATGTTCTTCCATCCATTCCATCAATGGTGTACTTACACAAAAATATATATACTTCAGTAGAATATTAATATACAGGTAACTAAGTTATATAAAGCTGGAAGAAGTATGCATTGAAGAAATGTGAAGTAAAAGAAGAGACCAAAGAGTTAGTTGTGAAGGCTGTGAATAGAGTGCGCCCTTGTCACGTCTCCTGCTGACAGCCCAGGTTAGGCAACTCCACTGTCTGAGCTCTAAATGATATTACTCGAAGAATCCTGGAGAGAGTGAAGGGGAATAAAACATGTGTTTTGTTTTATTGTTTCATCCTTCCATTAAAATTTACAATGTACATTGTTTTTATAAACTTATATAAATTAGCGTTTAAAAAAATATATACATTTAAAAAAACTGTTTATAAGAACCATAAAGAGTCTTAGGTTCATTACGTGGTAGAGACTGTACGGTTTCTAAGCCGTATGTCGTGCAAGGAGGTTGGGAACCACCAGGTTTCCCCCCGAATAATGGTACTCACTTTATGTAGGCAAGGTGAGCTCACGAATGATCTAGCAGGATTCATATGGACTATCCTTGCCTATTAATAGATTAATTTATCTGTTATAGCCGGATTTGATCCCAGAGCCTTCATAACACCAATTCAGCGTTCTGCAAACTCAGCTTCCTCGCTCCTTTACAACAAGTGTATAAAAACCTGACCGTGAACGGGTCTGGGTGTCGGTACATGGTAGGAATTGTCCTGTTTCATGGACATCGGTTGTACAGGGAGGTGATTTGTCCTAGACCTAGCTCAACCGCCAGATTTTTCCCCCTTATTTTGGGTGCTCTATTTTTATAATATTTTATAGAGGCTGGGTGAACCCAAGGAGGTCATAGATCTCACACGATGCATTTCTGGCTCCTAACCTGGGGTCTGTTTCTGAAAACGCATGCAGATTATTTTTTAGATGTGTTTTATTTACACTATTAAATAAATGCTTATAACAAATCATATGGATATTTATAAATAACCTCAAAACAAAACAATTATATGAAATATAAGGCGAAAAGTATCGTGTTAGACAAAATTGCTTGACTAAAATATAGAGAAATGTAAAGAAGTCATTTTTGAGCTATCCGTTTTTTTTCTTTTTATCATGGAATTCTTTTATGAAAAGTATGATAAAGGAAAGTAATCCAAAATAAATGATTAAATATGATTTGGTTTAGTTTTGCCATGGGAATCATTTTAGATATTAAATATTATGAAAAAACTAAAATAAAAATGAAAAAACTCGTGGCGCTGCTGCTGCTTTCGAATTCCTTATTCCCAAGATGGACAGCGCATCCTCTGCCACTCCATCGCGATCGCATCGGCCCACCGCAGTCTTGGGCTGCCGATTATCTCTCATAACTTTTCTTCGAGTACTTTTTTTTAGTTCCGCTCCATTTGTCCAAATAGGTTTTAGTATACTATTGTAGATAAGTAGATTGTTCCGTATGTCAAGTGAAGATCTGTAGTCCAGAAGATGTGATAGCTGTTTGTACCGTCTAGTCAGTTCTTGTCTTTTTAATTTTGTATGTACGTCCAAGTAAGTCTTTTGTCCAAGTATAGTCCGAGATAACGTACATAATTTTTGGAAGGTACTTCGTCGTTGTAAATTTTGACTGCTGGACACGAAGCTTTACTTAAAGAGAAGCTTGCATGGCTCGATTTTGAGGCGTTTATTATGATTTGCCATTTATAGAACCACTTTTATAAATCAAATTAATGATTTTGAAGAGCCAAAGGTGCTAGGTTTGGCTCTCTGTGAGAAGAAATAATGGCTGTATCGTCAGCGAAGGTATAGATGTTGGTGCAAGGATGCTCCGGGATATCAGAGGTGTAAACAGAATAGAGAATTGGGCTTAAAACACTGCCTTGCGGTACACCCCTGTATTGAGGAAAGAAGGAGGAAATCGAAGAGTCAACGGAAGTACAGAAGAATCTGTCTTGGAAATAAGATTGAAAAATTCAAAAGTATGTAGGAGGTAAGTGAGGTTTTATTTTCCAGAGAAGGCCTTTGATTATCATTAAATGAGTTTATATTTTTGTTTTATGTTCATTCGTAGGTTGTAAAAACGATTTGTTTACGCAGGTCTTTTTCAACGCTATATAAACATGATACGAAAATATTTAAAACTAAAATAATCGGAATAAAAAAAATACCGAAAGAATTATAATTAAATATATAATATTTATATAGTAAACAACAATTGTTTTGCTACCTATTTTTTACCTTTCGTCCACGGACTACTACCCAAATCCTAATCCGCCTGATCACTCTTGACGCAATCCTCCCATCTACGCCTCGGTCTACCCCTCAGACGCAAACCAATCGGCATAACGCTTATTAACTGTTTAGGAATTCGTTTACTAAGGTTAGCAACTTTACAAGCCCATATTAATACCGCGTTGTGTAATTTCCTATATTCCTCAGTGGTCTCATTGTTTTTTGACTGAATTCTAGGCAACACCCTATTTTCGAATACCTTTAGAGGTAATTCATCCTTCAGTGTCAGCGGCCACGTTTCAGATCCGTAAAGATTTTTTTTTTACTTTTACTTAGCTTTAAAAAAAACATTGTAAAAAAAAAACTAATTAAACAGGTGATTCAGGACTATGGAAAAAAGGTTGCTGTTAGAACATGGGAAAACATTTACCTCTGCAATTTCTAATGCTAAGTTTTTTAACTTGAAGATGAACTGCCAATACACTCAAGAGGTCTTATAGGAGGTATTTCCGCTAAAAAATGTTCTTAATTTGGGGGTAGTAAATAAATTTATACGCATTTATGCCAGTAATACTTATAAAAGGTAGATAATTCAAGTGGAAGACAAAAAGGCAATAAAAATGATGAAACGGCATAACTAAAATATATGCTGTAATTTTTGGAATTTATTCTTTCTATGGCAAGATGCTATTTGTTCTTGCTCATGAAATATGTAAAGACTAGTTTACACGTACGAGACCTCTGCTATTAGATTATCCCCCTAATACATTACATGCCAAGAAAACTTGATGTTAGGGAAACGAGTTTATTCGTAAAGATAACGTGATATCACCAAGCACGTTTAATCAAGTTAATTGAATAAAGTTAAATATTTTACGAGAAGCGAGGTGATGGTTGACTGGAAGTTAGACGTAAGGAAGAAAATAGTTGGGGGTGCAGTCAAATAAAAACACTAAATAAGTGGTTACTTATTTAATTATGTGCCGAGGTTTCGACCCACTTTGTGGGTCATCTTCAGGGCTAAGAAAGAAAAACAGACAAAATAACAGAACTATAAAAATACATTGCAGACTAAGTATATGATAAATGAGAAAAATATATATGTAGAGATGTAGAAATTTAGAACAAAAGTGAGGGATATATATGAATAAAAAATTACATAGAAAATGTATAGAACGGTGGTGATGCCAAAAAGATTTTTTTACAAAGATAAAAGAAGGAAGTAAACAGAAAGTTATTTAAAAAGAAAAAGTATAAACATCAGAATTGAGAAGTAAAATTATGGAAAAGGTAGTAGAATATATATAAAAAACTATAAAATGTAAGATAATAGACTCCTGGGGAGTTTACATAAGTAAAATGAATGAAGGTATAGCCAAAATGATATTAAAGGATAAATAACAGTAGCAGGTCAAGATATAAATATAGAGTATAACAGTTTTTAAAATGCATACCTATAGTATGAAGTTGTATAAATGTATGACAAATATACAAGGAACGTATAGAAATATAAGTAACAATATGGTATGAGCATGTAAAAAGAATAAAATATGATGAAAAAGTGATGTTAAATGCTAATGAAATCTCAAATAATAATAACATATGATGGATGCCAAAAAGCTAATATGAGAAAGAGGTGTGCAAAATGGAGAAGGAAAGGGGTGAGAAGTCTTCTTCATGATACACGTTTAAATATAATAAAATAGTCAATATCTCTTAAAAATAGTCAATAAAAAATTACTATTAATATACAATTAAAAATATAAATAAAAATTAGTCATATTTTGGGCCGTCAGATATCGCTGGAAACACCTTCATAACGTATTGTTTTGTCAGTTAGACCGCGTCTAGTCTTGCTCCAGCCTCCTGCTGCTACAGGTAGGCACATTTTTATCACTCATATCTTTATGAGTGATAAAAATCTGTCTATCTTTATCATAGGTGGTAACTGATTAAATAATTTGTTAACATTTACAACAGGAGTTCAGCTATCATCTACACTATGCTAGCTTGCTCTGAAAGACTATATAATAATAATTAATATGTTAAAATAACAAATTGAGAAACGTGCCTTGAATCTAAGAGTTCAGAAGACAGCTATATCATATTCTATATGTAGTATGATGATAATATAATTGTTATGTATCTTATATAAATATGCTTTTACATACAAAGAGCAATGTTTGGTTTGCGAGGAGTAGGTCGTTCAGGTAAAAGGGCCATACCCACATAGTCGAGGTGGGTGAAGAGAAAAGGAAAGACGGGGGTCGAGGACTCCACTTTTAGAAGGACTCTCTGAACAGATCCTGAGGAAACGGGGGTCGAGGACTCGGGCGGTGGAGTATCCGAAGACAGCGAGACCCAGAGAAGACATACCTCACCAAGAAGAACTCTACATGTACCCCTGTTCCACAGATATGTTGTAATTTAAGTTTTGTTATGTGTTTTATGGAAATCCTCTATTACATCTGAATCATTAAGTCTAATCCTCAATGTGTATACTGAATCATTATGAATATTATTTAAAATCATATTAATATAGTATATCTATTTTAAATATATTTATTTTTATATATCTATCTTAATGTTGTTGTTTTATTTTAAGAGCAAATAAATACAAATGCTTATATTGCCCCCACCACTAGAGAATATAAATATTTACAGTACATACATAATTACCACTAGAGAATATACATATTTACATTACCTACATAATTACGTATATACATTCTTGTTACATTATTACACTTGGTAAAAATATTGTTACATATATAAATAATAACATACCATGCTATATTAGGCACATAATAGAACCATATTAACATATTAAACATATGATAGAAAGGTAGCTTATATGAAGTTGTTCATATTAAAATAAAACGTTATACATATTTATATAAGCTTTATGATATAATATAAAATGTATATAAACATTATACATATTGATAAAAATTATACACATTGATAAACAATAAACATATATTGGATATATATATATATATATATATATATATATATATATATTTATATACATAAACACATACACACATATACATACATACACATATACACATACATATATAAACCCATATACACACATACACATAAACGTGTAAATGTATATGTCAAATTGACTGATATATATTGATGTTTTTAATAAATTCTAAATTATTATTTAAACATTGTTCGTTATCGCCCAACGCCTTTTGCATCTGCCGACGTACGCCACACCTTTCCATCACTCCACTGTACCTAGGACAATCCTCGAAGATACGGCGCACTGTAACTGTCACCTTACACAGTGTACATTGAGGTGGGTCTCTCTTTGATATCAGATATTCGTGGGTCAAACGACTGTGACCAATCCTAAGGCGGGTAATTATATCTATTTTAATAGATTTATAGATATAGATTTTAATTCTATATCTATTTTAATTCCTTTGTTGCTTACTTAACCCAGATACAGTACATATTTATGAATAATATATTGATGGTATAATTGCTTAGTAAATTGGTAACCACAAGTTAGACCTCTGGAAAAGAATCCAATTAAGACTGTAGATAGAAATAATAATTTGAGTAATCATCATAAATGATTACACTGGCATCCCAAAATCAATTAGAACATTAAAGATATATTTAAGAGGATAAAACATAGCATAATATGGGATAAGCTTACATTTAAAAATCACCACCTTGATTGGATCATCACCATATGATAGAGCTACGATCCAATGTTTACTTCGGGGTGTTTGAGCCGAGGGCTAAATGGATAGTCTTGTAAACATTGATCTTCTCTTAATTGACTGAAGGCTTTGAGTTGAGACCTGTGCTTACTGCTGGAGCGCAAGGGTGCTTTGCAGCACTAAGCAAGTGCTTACTACTGTATTACATCGGTGCTTTGGAGCACTAAGGAGTTGCTTAGGTACTATAAGCACCTCTATCTACCTCAACCAACATCGAATCCCTCCAGTACATAGTGGCAAAATGCATATGCATATGTATGTGTAATGAAGTAAACATAATATTTAGAGTAAGATGCATTTTGTTATTAAGATGCACTGTGTTAAGAAAATATCTCCTCAGTGATCGAGGCATTGCAAACAAACGTGCATTTTTTGTGAAAGTTGCGGAATCATGTCATACTTAAGAAAATATTTACTCGGTTATAAGTTATTGGATTCGATAGGGCGTAGCAGTGTACAGAGATTATTGTGGATATGTTTATGTAAGCGGATATTAACCTATATTATGAGCATATTTTTCTAATAATTCAGAGAGTTGACGACTGGAACTCCAGGCGAGAAGTGTCCCGATCGGATTTTTTTTTTGTGTTTAATTAATAGAGCTGATCTACCCTTTTGGACAATCAAATATGTTTTTTTGTTTTTTTTAACGACTGGATGACTAACCAGATGGGGTTGTGAATCTTGTATTATGTTATAGATATTATTGTTATGAGTGCTATTATGGTTATTTTAATTGATTGTACTTGGTTTGAAAATAGTAGTGTTAATTTTTTTTTTGAGTTTTGGGTTCGTTTCATTCCCAAGTGCCCTTGGCTGTATCGTGTTTCCCACTCAGCCATTTCCAGGTGTCGACTAGATCTTGATGACTATGACTCCGGGGGCCACAAGTACAGCATTTTTCTGGAAATTTCTAATATTCAGTCCTATTTCACATAAATCCTGTGTACTAGGGATTACACACTGTGTTTCCTGTTTGAATTTGTACCCCATAATATTATTGTTAATTTCACTATAAATTTCTCTGTTTGGTTAAAGCCTGTGTCCTTCTGATGTTATTTTGGGCCAGTGCATTCTCCTAAGAATCCTTATTTCTATTGCCAGCAGTTTTCAAGACTGGGAAAACACCTAGTTTCGATCCCCTACAATATCACTGGTTTTAACACTACATTGTAGTGTCTGATTTTTTGCCTTTTTGGAGAGACATGGTTTATTATACATGCTACTCTTTAAGCAGCATAAATTTTCCAAATTTTTAATCCTGTACCCCATGCCTTTTCAGATAAATTTCTGCTGATTATTTCGCCCAGATATTTAAAACTTGAATTTTACCCTATTTATTTTTCACTCATTACTACTAAAGTGGGTCTGTGTTCATAAATTTGGCGCATTGAACGGACATTTAAAGTCATTAAATAATTAATTATTATTATCTATATATTATAGGACACAAAGTTGAGGGTATATAAATCTGCTTTTCTCCCCATATTAACATACTCCTCGGAATTTTGGGCGTTGACCACCAAACATAAAAGAAGGATCCAGGCTTCAGAAATGAGATTCCTAAGGAAGATAGAGGGAAAAACAAGACGAGACCGAATTCGCAACTCGATCATTAGATCAAGCCTCGGAGTGGACCCTGCGGAAAAAGTCATTGAAGAAAACAGTCTATGATGGTTTGGACATGTTTAAGAATGGAAAATAACAGGCTGGCCAAGATGACATACGAGGCTAAGGTTGAAGGAAGAAGGTCCAGAGGAAGACCCAGACATACCTGGGAAGATGGTGTTAAGGAAAGCTTCGTAAAGAGGATGGGCTATGATGATGATGATGATATTATTTTTGAAAGGCGGATCTATCCAATGTATTGAGAATTTATATGCTTAGCCAATAATCTTGGTTAATGTTACAGGGAACAGTTCAACTTGTAAATACCTTATTCATAAGAAAAAAAATCAAGGATCATTGATTTATGACATACAACATTAATCAACTAATTTCTAGGTTCCGCTTCAATTTCAATTCCTATTGAATTAATCTTAAATAACCACAAGTTTTGAGTTAATTATGTTTGTTAATATATCTTTATTTGCAGGTGACGACCTTGAAATTAATATTATCCGAGTGGACCTGGGAAGATGGTATTAAGGAAAGCTTCGCAAAGAGAAGTCTGCAATGCAATAGAAGGAGAGAAATGGTAGAACATCGTCCGTGGTCCGGGCTATACAGAAACAAACCTCACACTGCAGAGCTGTAGAGAGGAACGACTATGATGATGATGATTATTATCTATTTTTATTATACCTTCTATAAATAGCTGGAATCTATATTTTTATATAATAATAAACTTAGATGTAATAAACATTTTTTAGAAGAAACAAGTCTAGCTAAGATAAGCCATTTTTTAAAAAACTTTTGTTTGTTGGGATTAGCGAAGACAGTGGAGGCTAACCTTGACATTTTAATGAAAATATTCCACAGCTGGCGGAACAACCAAGTCTCTCCTCCGCGGAGTCTAATCTCAGTTCTACCACTCACCATTTCATTGGTGTCTTTATTAAGGTTGGTCTTATTTGGTCTCTGGAGGTCTTCCTATATCTTCCAATCTTGTCTCTCACAAATTAAGGAATCCAATAATAGTAGACAGATTTATGGTTTGCAAAATGACGATGAAAAAATATAAATAAAAATGATCTACCAAGTTTCCCGTTCATAATATTATGAAATAACCTGTCGTACCTTGTCTACCTTAAAGCGTCTGAATTACCTTCGTCATCTGTTACCATTTGAAACCCGTAGACTTCTAGTTACTTCCTTGATTTTCCCTGATTTGGACTATTGCTGTACAGTATATGGGGGTGTCTCTCGGGAATCGAAGCAAAACTAAAAAGGTCGATCAATTGCTTCGTTCGATTCATCTTTGGGATCCCGAGAGATGCCCCGGTGACCAGACATTACGGAGACTTGAAGTGGCTCTACCCTTCCTATCTCCGTAAGTACTTCCTAGCTTCCTTTCTTTACCAAGTTATCCAATCCCGCAGACCATCTTACATTTTCGATCTCCTTAAATTCATAACCTCGGTCCACTCCCGTAACACCCGATCTCGGCTCTCAGAGCTATATACAGCATCCCACCGAACAACTGCTTTTGATAGAGCTTTCCTTATCCGATCCTTGTCCCTTTAGAACTCTATACCTTCTTTCATTCGTCGTTCCAATAATCTTTCAACCTTCAAATCCCGTATATTCAATCACCTAATATACTTACAATTCACAAAAAATCAGAAATAATATATTCAGTTTTCAGATTAAAATTTTCTAATCGAAGAATGAACGATGTGTTTTATTGAATATAAATGTGTCATTAGAGTTAATTCGTAATTTCCCCCATTAATTTTGTTAATTTTTTCTCATTTATTAATTTAATTTTTTAAATGTAATAACATTATACTCAAAGGCATAATAGCTTGATAACTTAATAATAGTAATAAAGACTTTATTATTATTAAATATGACATAAACTTTTATAACCTCCAATAATTTCCAAAAAACGACAAAGTTCTACTATTTTTAAAGCGTAAAGCCTTCAAAAATATTAATGCAATTTACGGAGCATTTCATATCTGAGCATCAAAAGTACGTTTTATCTGCCAACTCCATGAACCAAAGGCAAAAATTATTGCTCTAACAAAAAAATTCTTAATTTAATATAGGAAGGCGTACATGCACCTGTGCTTATAAAATACATATGCGCTTAGATTATAAAAACAAGTGTAAAGTTCCAGGAAGGTCTAGGGACAGTTGTTCCCAAACTTGGGAGCGTGAATACAAGTCAGGGGAGGGTACAGTACACCGTAATGTTGTGTACTTTGTTACGGTAAAACTAAATGTTTAATTTTCAATGTAATAATTTGTTAGATTTCTTTCTGGTTCATGACTTTAAACTATTACTTGTACTGAGAAGCCTAATTTTAAGATGCTCTACATCAAATAATTATAAGTCAAACTGAGATTTTAAGCGCCAATAAATAAATAGTAAATTTAAAAAAATATATTTTATTAAATTGTACAACTTTAATATATACATCTAGTACAAGGGCTATATAAATAAGTGTAGGACATGTAGAGGCACTACCCACTGGCAGCATTATAATAACATTTCTATAATAGAAAGTCCGAGCCCATCTTCTCTTCAGACGTCTAGGAGGATTGTCCGGGATGAAAGAAATAAAATTAATTTAATCCTTAATTTAACCTTTCATTTATTTTTGTATGTGTAGGTACATGACCAAAAATCTATATTGAGTTAAGATCTTTTCAAAGAATCATTGTTTTTTCATGAGGTTCTTATCTCTGACAGAGAATACATACTTTTTGATGCTCATTTATGTTCGTCTATGAAATAGTTTAACATAAATAACCGTAAATTGTATTATAAAATTTAAGGTTTTACAATTGATAGATTTGTTTACAAATAGTTTACATATAAAACATGTTAAAAACAAATCAAAACACCAATTCGATACTGTTCACGTGCGCGGGCGAGACTGTTTCTGTTTCTGGAAGGATTTCCTCTCATCATTTCATAATTGATAACTTTAAAATTTAATGATAGATAAATAATAAATAAAAAAACTTTCAGCTATCTACTTTCCCACAGTTTTTCTATAATTAGTACTTATAAAAAGTATCATTGAATACTCTGAATTTACAAACTAATTTTGAGAGTTAACGGTGCATGGGAAAACAAATGGAACTCATAAGAAAAGTAGCAGAGCTCAAAGTACTCTAAAGCTAAATAGCCTAGCCTTAGCAAACTCAAGATATATTACGGCTATCTTAGAACTAAAACAAAAATAGTCAAGTTAAATTAAATGCTTGCAGGGTATCATGGTGGGATTAAAAACATTCAAGTCCAATCTTTAATCTAGAAAAAAAAAACTGTCTTTTAAATAAAATTAAAACTAAATACGCAAGCCCATGAATATTTTGTAAAAAGCATATTGAATATATATAATTGAACCATTAACATTTTTTAATTGTTAATGTGTTAATTGAATAAAAAATAAAAATTATAAACTGTATATACCCACCCTTTGTAAAGAGGGAAATATTCATTGTGGGAAAATCTGGTGGTTGCTAGTTACCTTTGTCAAATTACATTTTAGGCCAGCGGCCAGGTACTAAAAAAGGGCTTTAGGTTGCAAAAAATTGAAGAGAGCTCCATTTTTTTTTTATGTTGTAAGGTCATGTCTGAGTAGTGTAAATCCATGTTCGCAACCGAAAAAACGGATGGAAAAACTTTTGTTTCTAGGCCTAAACGTTGGTTCAGTAAAGCAATAACAAATAAGTTCTGCTTATTTTGTGTTATCTTTGACTGCACCCCCTCACCAATTCTAGTCATCATTCATTTTTTTTTAATATTTAAATTTCTAAAAAACAAAATTTAGTCAGTTTTCTCAATATAACTTTGTTATATCGGTTTACTGTCCAATTTTACCTGGTGTAACTTCGAAGGTACATAGATCCGGTTTTTCCCTTGGGTTATCATAAATACTACATTTTACCATACAACCTATGGCATTGAATTAACAGATCAAGACCCTTTATGAGTTATAGTGGTACTAGCTTGCTATAAATATTAACCTTGAATATTTTTACCTTTTTATATTTATAAAACTGTATATTTCTATATTATGTATAGCCGGTATATACATCTCTGACATATGTCCATTTGCAAGAGAGCCTTCATCAACCAGACGACCAGAGATGTATAGAAGCACTCGATCGGCACACAGTGACGTCACGGCGACCAACAAAAGCTGCCCGAGACAACAATGGACAACAATTAGTGGTTCATTGTTCGCTTCGTTTTGTTTTTGTTTTCTTTTTTCTTTTTCCTCCCCTCCCCTTCCGCCCCCATCCCATCATTCGCTAATTCGCTCCTGTCCGCTACATTCCTTCTCTCTCAATTCATTGAATTCTTTCTTTTTTTTAATGGAATTTTTGTGGTTACTGTATTTCAGTAGTACTGAACTAACCACTGCAACGGATAAAATAGAATTTAATTATTCACATCTACAGGTTTATAAACCGAATTATGGTTACTTATGTAACAGAAACCGTTACTTCAGTTGGAGGTTAATAGCATGAGAAATAGGAGTATGTTTGGTTTAAAGTAAGTAACAAGAAATTAAGAGAACTTGAATGAATAATTGACTCCTATGTACTTAGCTTAATTTACCAATAAACCGTGATCGGGTCTGGGGCTCAGTACATGGTAGAGACTGTACTGTTTTATGGACATGGACAGGGAGGTGATTTGTCCTAGATCATGCTCAACCGCCAG
The DNA here is from genome assembly GCA_964056705.1 of Troilus luridus. Classification (NCBI taxonomy): domain Eukaryota; kingdom Metazoa; phylum Arthropoda; class Insecta; order Hemiptera; family Pentatomidae; genus Troilus; species Troilus luridus. The sequence continues at coordinate 197,216,075 of OZ057412.1, read as the reverse complement.
ATTTACCCCCTTATTTTGGGCAACCTATTTTTTAACATTTTATAAAGCGTGGGTGAACCCCAGGAGGGTTCTAGATCCTATACGATCCACCTCCAACTGGAAAAAGACTAATAAAGTCTTGTCTGCAGCGGGATTTGAACCATGATTTTTGGAATAGCAACTTAGTGGTCTACCACTGAGCTACTCCGCTCCTTATTTATAAAAATGGATTTCATTTGGATTTCAGATGGACAACGGGCTCTAGAGGCATCAACACTCCATGTTCCTTCGAAGTTAAACTAGATAAAATTGGACCGTAAAGAGTTCTAAATAAAATTGGACTATAAGATAGTTATATCGAGAAAATTGATAAATTAAAAAAAAAAAAAGTTAAGTATACAAATAATTTAATGTTTTTCTTGTTCTATAACAAAAGAAATATATCTGAAAACAATATACACACATTTTCCATTGATAATTGAGAGGGGATTTGGTTAGTTTTAAAAGTAATATGTAGAGTTTTTATGTGAACTTGAAATAATTTTAAATAACTAATTAATAATAAAATGAAATAATTGAAATAACTGTATTTATATACTCTTTTAGGTTTCCACGGCCACTACTTATACAAAATACTTCAGTGGTATCTTCTGGTTTAGACCGTGTCGCTAACTTTTTCGCCAACGTTTCGCCAGACGTGCTGCTGACTTCATCATTTTCCCTAATGTTAGATACTAGATTATACTTATGTTTTCTATTTATAAAAAATATATTACAAAACCTGTACCATTAAAGACCATGAAGGGTCTAGGGTTCAGTATTTGATAGACTGTACTGTTTCTGCGCCAACGGTTGGACAGGGAGACGATTAGCCGAAGATCATGGCTCTACCATCAAGGATTTTCCCTTGTTCATGGTATTTACATTACAATGATTGAGTGAGCCCCGAATGGGCCTAAAAATCCACAGATTAAATTTATGGATTTTTAAATGTTTTTTTATGAAGTTTATAACAGTATAATAATTATACAAAAATTAAATAAAATGAGTGAAACATAAAGGATTGAGATAAAAGCAAGTAGAAATAATACTCCCTTGATACTTTTTCATTTTAATTATTTAATATTTAATAAAAAGGAATTTAATAGAAAGGGGGCAGAGTGGCTCAGTGGTAGAGCACTGAGTTGCCATGCTGGAAATCCTGGTTCAAATCCCGCTGCAGGCCATGACTTTTATTTAGTCAGTATGCAGCGGGAGATAGATCATATGGATTTATGACCCTCCTGAGGTCCACCCAGCCTCTATAAAATAGAGTACCCAAAATAAGGGAGAAAAACCTGACTTAGGACAAGCAATCTTCTTTCAGAACCGTTGTCCATACAGTCTCTACCATGTACTGAACCCCAGACCTGTTCACGGGTTGTCGTGGTACAGTTTTTTTTTTTTTTTTTTTTAAGGAAAAACTAACAATAAAATGATTTACGGAGAAAAATATACAGAATGTCAAAAGTTTTTTAAATATTCTGGAGAATATACCCACTGATAATACTCAAATAAGAAATTCAGCATGGTCACGAGTCCATCTTCTTTCAAGAGGCCTCGGAGGATTATCGGATATGAAAGAGAAAGCTATGCTTGACTAGGAATAAAGTTCGTCGTGAAAATATTGATATCGGGCCCAATCAGTAACCAATGAGACATTAAGGTGATTATGGACAGAAATAAAAATTCAACCTAGATGATCAGTAGGCCACTTTCTTTTCAGACACCTCGGAGGATTATCAGAAATTGAAAAAGCAGCTAGGTTTGAAACTGTTGGATTAGAGTAGGAATAAAGTTTGTCATTAAAGGATTGATATCAGGTTCGGGCCAATTCAGCATCGAATGGGATATTAAGGTCATTGTGGATGATTATATTCTTATGGAGCATTAAGGATTTTACGAAGGATTTCGGGGTGTAAGGATTGTATTATAGTGGTATTCGAGGTATTTGTATAATATGAGGTCCAAATATATCTTATAATAGTTATTAATATGTAATTAATTTCTTATTAATTGGGAGCTGAGAGAGTTTGTCTAGTTAGTGTTGTAGTAGCCTGAAACGGCTCTTGTTTTAGTCGAGTATGAGGATTCCAACTTAAATATCTTTCTTTTCGCAGCAACTTAAGGAATCTTTGGCTATATTTATATCTAATAAATTAAACTTAGTTAGGTTAAGTCTTGAAATGATTTATGTTAATATTAACATAGTGCAATATTTTCATATGCAATTCCCAAAATATTTAGTCATACTTAGACAAGTAAAACTACAAGTTAATTTGAGAACGCAGCAGTTATACACTACTACTATCTAGCGGGATTCTTGGTAACCATAAATTCAAAAGTAAAATTCATACTACATACTTGGAATAATTAAAATTCTTTACTGATTTGATTTTATATAATCTAAAATTATTGATAAACTATTCTTCCGCCGATCTAAGGAAGTTTTACCTAAAGGAGTAATAATTAAAATGAGATTTAGTGCCCGACTTGGGCTGAATTGGATCCCTTGGGGAGTTGTAGATCTCTTCAACGGAAGGAAGTCGACGGCTAATTAGATCAGCGATATTTAAAATTAAAATTAAGCTTCGGTATCAACTTCAAGGCGTAGCTAGAATTTAGTTTACCTCTTGAGCGATTGTAACCAGCGTAATTCAAGATCTATAGTAATTTTAAATATGACAATAGAGCAGTAATAATTTTAATAGTGTCTAAATACGGATTTTACTATTTAATTCAAAGTAGTTAATTACCCGGAATCCCGCTAGACAGCACTAATGCGGCGCCAAGAATGCTAAGACCATTAGTTAGGTAAACAAAAGATTGTAGATAGTTTAGACAGTGAAATGAGTGGACATATTGTTTTTCAAGATTAACATTGAAATACGTTCTGAAAAGGTATTTCGCTGCATTAGTATTACAATGGTGTATGTTACATCGTATTGGGTCGTAACGGATGAAATGTCAGTTCCGTTTGTTTCGATTATTTACAGTTTTCTTTTCATTAGGGATTAGATCATTTGGACACAAACAATTATATTATGTATAGCGTTTGAATGATCATTTAATCATTTTTCATAATCAGACTTACTTTTCCTTTTGAAACCGTAGCAACGTTTTAAAAATAATTAACAATAAAATTATGTCTTCCACGGAAATTCGTATTATTTTTCTCAACGAATTTAAACTTGGCCATAGCGTCACGAAGGCGTTCCGAAACATTGGCATTGCTTACGGTGAAGATACAGTAAGCGGAAGAACAAACTTCAGTTGGTTTGAAAAAATTCGGTCCTTCCTAAACCACTCGTGAATTAGGTTCACAACTTGGAGCAAGTGCCATGACTGTTTCCAGGCACCTTAAGGAGCTTGGTAAGACAAAAAAGCTGGAAATATGGCTATCACATAAATTAACCGAGGTCCAACAGTTCACCCATTTTTTTTTTTTTTTTCAGGAGCTGAATATAGAAGTCCTTCCTCACCCACCACATTCTACGGACATTTCGCCAAATGATTTTTTATTTGATTTTATTACTTTTCTGTTGTTTGGATATATTTTTAAGATATAAAAAAATTGATAGCGAATAAAGGCCCTGAAATCCATGATTTCGCTTCTTCCTTGACAACTAATTTCTACAGAGCGGGGATAGAAAGGCTTGTTTCACGTTGGGAGAAGTGTATTGAAAGTGAAGGATCCTATTTTGATTAATAAAAGTATAGATTAATAATTTGTTTGCTAATAATTTATATATACACCTTCACTGACGTTTCATATGTCACAACCCAATATTATTATTATATTGTTATAATCATATGTATTATAATTATATTGGGCGGTGTAGCACAGTGGTAGAGTGCTGAATTGCTGTGCCAGAATCCTGGTTCTAATTCTGCTGTCAGCAGGTTTTATTTAATCTATTAGAGGTGGGAGATAGATCCCTTGGGATCTAGGACCCTTCTGGGGTTCATCTAGTCTCTATGAAGTGGATAATCAAAACAGCTGTGACAAATCACCTCCCTGTACAATCGTTGTCTAAGAAACATTATAGACTCAACCACCTACTGAACCCAAGACCCTTCATGGGTTGTAATGGTACAGTTTTTTTTCTTTGTTACATTATTAAAATATCTGAAATTTTGATATCACAGGGTTCTATGGATCGAAAACGATATATGAATCTTCCAAGAATATCCTTCAAAGACAAGAAATGCAAACACAAAGAACATGTTAAATGAAGTGCCAATTTTATACAAGCATATTTGTTGATGATGCCGGTATTAAACAAATTGTCTATATATATATATATATATATATATATATATATATATATATATATATATATATATATATATATATATATAAATAAACAAAATCAATCACTAACCACAACCTCTGCATAGATTAAGAATACCAGAGAAGGAATGTTCAATATCATCGTCGAAAGCCACGGCATGGTGCCAATCTAGGTCGACGGTGGCGCATTCTGCTGTCATCTCATCTAACCATCTTATCTACTTTGTGTTTCCCTCCTTTTAAATTAAATGTTCATTGGAATAATATTAAAGTAATTATTTATAATAATTACTCGACTTATTATTTATTTTAATGTCCTAAAGTTATTATTGGTTAGTTGTGTGCTTACCAATTTACTAATCAGTCAACTTAATTCCACAAATAGCCGTGAACGGGTCTGGGGTTCAGTACATGGTAGAAACTGTACTGTTTCTTGGACAACGGTTGTGATTTGTCATAAACCATGTTCAACTGCCACATTCCCCCCTTATTTTGGGTATCCACTTTATAGAGGCTGGGTGAGCACCGGAAAGGTCCGTTGTCTTCGTCATCGACATCTCCGCATATAGTGTATTCATATATATATATATAATACTCCGGATATAGTATACTTTATTAATACAATTCTTATTAGGATTATCAATTAATTTATACATTTTTACATGTTCAATAATGATTACATAAAATAGGGGATCGCTTTAAAATAGAACGCATATTAAATTAAAACTTGATATTCTATTTATTCTCCGCTTAAGGATGTTTTCTCTGTCCAATGGCAGCCAAACTTTGACTCCTGCTTCTTCGAAGTTCTTTCAGAGAGTGCTCATCCAAAGGTGGAATCTTGGACCCCCCTCTTCAGTGTCTCTTCAACCTCACGAAGGGGTCTTGCTACTTCCCCGAGTGACCTAGTTCTTATAACCGCCATTTCCCCATTTTGTAAATTCATATTTATTTTTGTAATAACCCCTTGTTAACATAGAAATAGTAAGTTACTGATAAAATATTTTTCCTTAAATCAAGCACTGTATCTGCAGACCCGGTGAATAAGTAATTAATTGGAATTTTATCAAAAATTATTTTCATGGACTCATGGAAGCGAAATTGTGTTATTTTCGTAATGATTAAGGATCTGTCAGCCATTGGCTTGAAATGGAACTATTATTAATAATTACAACTCCATTTCAAGCCATTAACTACAAGAATGACACGATTTCTCTTTCCTCATTCAATCAACTCAAGACATCTCTTCGACTAAAAAACAAATTCAACCTCACACTGCAGAGCGGTAGCGAGGAACGACTATGATGACGAAAAAAAAATTCATCGGTGTTGTAGATATAATATGCACAAGTGCCTTGGGCTTAGTGAAAGGTGGAGACTTAATTGTTTTTAAGATAACAGTTGTGCAAGGAGCTGTATTAAAAAAAAAAATTAAATTAATAGAAATGGGAAATTAATGATTCCAATTAGTGGTCCCAGCTTTATAGAGTCATATAAGAATCAATTTAAAATTGAGACTTCATTAAATAAAATAATTATTATTTTAAATATTTATATTTTTAAGAGAAAAGATTTGTCCAGAGCCGGTATTCGAACCCGTACCTTTCGTGGTGCTCTGCTAACTGAGCTAGCCTGGCTCGTAACACGGCTCGTAACGACAAATACATTCTCTTCGCAGATCCCATTGAATCTTGAATCATTGCATTGGAATTAAAAAACAGAGCCATGTTTTAAGCAATAGCTCAAAGAAGTTAGGAAAAGTTGCTCTGTGATTGGCCAATATTTAAAACTATTTATAATCTAATTAGGGTGACCCAAGCTGCGATGGCTTGATGTAGTCAGTGAGGACTCCAGGAGCCTACGCAACATCAGGAACTGGAAGGCTGCTGTACTATACTGGACAAATATTTTTTCAAATAATTTAGATAATTATTTTGAGATTTAACAAAAAAAAAACCAGTTAGTAATAAATTTTTGAGAATCATCAAATCGACATATTTTATCCCTGCTACCTCTTTTAGCTACCACAATCGAGAATTTTCGCAGAGGAAATTGTTGGGCGTCTCATCGAAACGAAGCTATTCACGATTCAGCTTGATACTAATCAAGTGCAAAAATGGACCATGGATCCTGGACTGATAGTTAATAATATTATTTAGTCTCTTTGGCTAATTGCATCTACTAGATTTACACTGACCAGTATTACAGCCACTAACTATTTTACCCATAAAATAAATAAATATAATTTTTTTTTTACGAACCACCGGACTCCCGAGTTCAGTATACGGCTACAAAAACTACACAACAGTACACTCGACAACTATTCTGACATAAGGTCACGTACAGTACACACCTCAGGGTCACCTTCCCTGGGAAGACCGAAGTTTTGAGGGTATAACCAAACAACCAGTTGTCCCGAGGTTACGGGGTCTTTTTTGCTGGGCTAATCACCTGTAAGAAAGTTCATTTGATTCAGATAAACTCAGCGAATAGCCTCCAAATGGTTAACGCTCCCCTACGCTGAAAGGCACAAAAGGGTGTTGCGAAAGAATAAGATATTTAATTCTTAATAACATAGACAAAGATCATAAACAGAAAACTTTTTTTCATAAAAGTGTTTATTTATATCACTCACCTTTGTGCTCTGTTTTCGGAGAAGACTGCTTTTAATTGGGCCTGAAAAAAGAGGTTTGAATGAAATACATTTATATTTCAATTCACACGACTTAACATCTGATAATTTATAATATATATAAATATATATATCATTTAAATTATATGCTGTTTATGGAAGATCATAACTGAGCTGGGTATTCCCGGGAAGTTGGTGAGATTGACGAAGGCGTGTGCAGACGACCCCCGATGCAGAGTCCTGATACAGGGAGATGTGTCTGAGGCCTTTAAAGTTGGAACTGGTTTGAGGCAGGGAGACCGACTCTCACATTTACTGTTCAATATAGCCCTTGTAAAAGTGATAAGAGCAACATCAAGAGAGAATGGTGGGGTGCACATAAAATTCTTGCATACGCCGATGACATAGTAGTCCTCGGAAGTAATGAAAGGGATATCGAGAGACTCACTAAGGTGCTTATGAAAGGGGCAAACCAAATCGGCATAGAGGTAAATGAGGAAAAAACAAAATATATGATAGTAAGCCGTAAAGTCCACCCCAGAAACAGCGTCTGCGTGGATCGCAAATCGTTCCCGAAAGTAGATACCTTCAAATACCTCGGCTCCACAATAACCTCAACTAATGCCCTATTAACTGAGATAGACCAGCGTATAACAAGTGCAAATAGAGCATGCTTCGCTCTTTCAAGAGTATTGAAATCCCGAAGCATCTCTAGAAATTTAAAATTAAGGGTGTATAATGCTGTAATAAAGCCGATTCTGATATACGGCTGTGAAACTTGGGCTCTCACCAGCACCCTAGAAAGCAAAATCGAGAGATGGGAAAGAAAAATACTTCGCACGATAACAGGAGCGGTATGGGATCAAAGACTAATCTCGTGGAGGAGAACGACCAATAAGGAATTGCACACGGAAACTGGTCATTCGATACCTCAGGATATGAGAGCAAGAAGGCTAAGATGGGCGGGGCATGTAGCTCGAAGTGATCCGTCAGGACGCCTCTACACAACTATGAATGCCGGAATAGTTGGCAAGAGACCACGTGGGAGGCCAAAGACCAGATGAATAGACACGGACAACAAAGATGCTGCGGAGTTCCATGTAGCAGGCTGGAAATAAGAGGTGGAGAAGGCTGGCAAAGGCGGCGAAAGATCTACAAGATCTGTAGAGCCAACCGAAATATATATATATATATATATATATATATATATATATATATATATATATATATTCTCGAAATTTAGTAATTTATTAATAAGCATGGGGGAAACACGGCGGTTTAGTGTGCTCTCAGCCAAATCACCTTTTTGCACAACTGTTGTCTTAAAATCATTACAGTCTCTACCACGTAAAAAACCCAAGACCTTTTATGGATCATTTAGTAGCACAGTTATTTTTTAAAACAAATTCATTTTTCATAAAATACGAATATTTCAAGAAGAAATAAAGGCATGATTAAATACAAAAAATACATGCCTCGGTATTATCTATCTTCTGTCATTTGCCCTATAGTTCAAAAGTTAGCATTTATAAGACTATCAATGTAAAATCCATTCGTGGAGATTTTAGGTGTTACCACCACGGTTTCCATATGGTAGAGCTTCTTTGGCTCAGCCGCGAGTTCTTGATATTTTGGAGGTTTCTCTCCAACAGTTGAGTTTACATTATTGTCGTAAGTGATCGCAATATCAACTTGCTTTTCTCTCACTCTTTATAAGGAGGATATTTGATCTATTATCATGCACAATGTGGTCTGTTGTAATGGATTCATCCCAATGTAGCTTTAGGGGACCATTTTGTAGAAGTCTATTGGGATAATTTCACCGCCAGGGGCTTGATGGAAAATTTTAGCCACATTGCCTCTGGAGATATTCAGTGCCAGCCAACACTCCGCAACCACCAATGACGTGTTGGATTGACATGATCTGGGGGCGATAACTTGGTCTTGAATGGCGATCACAAACTGTCTCGGAGTATATCTTGCTATCCTTTAGCCAATCAACTGACATCTCCTTGTCAATGGAGCTATCATTTAATTTGTGATAGAATCTACCATGTAAAGAATTTGTTTTCCATTCCGTCAACCGTTCATTTTCTGTAAGAACTACTGGTTCCGCATCTCTTCTTAGATTTAGTGCAGTTAGACCAGAATCCAACCTTGAAATAGTGACATGAACTCCATCTGTTTTAGTGAGGAAATATCGGCGTAGGGCCACTTCCTGCTTGCGGCAAGCTTCTTCGATACTTATCAAGCCCCGTCCTCCTTCTCTCCTGGGCATTATAAACAATATATTATATATTATAAACAATATAGAATGATAAATTCATTATTTAATTAAATATGGTGATGATGGCGAGAAATACTAAGTTAAGAGATGAGAAAGATGAAGCAGGAAGAAGAGGTGTGCAACCTTGCCTAATTAATGTGAACCTTATTCCTAGGATCCGACTCAACCTGACTAATTAACCTGAACCTAATTGCTAAAGTTCAACTCAACCTGAAAACATCGTTAGTTCACCAGCAACCTCTTTGTCACTAATTCAATATGGCACACCACATCTTCCCATCTACGATCGATATTTGATAATAAGGAGTGGGAAATGTTTACATCGTAAATCGAATTTTATTTAATTATTATAATTTTGAGTTAACTTGATTTTGTATAAATGAGTATTATTGTTTAAAATATTTATGGCTCGCTGTTTTCAGAAATGAAATAATTAAGGCAAAGTTGGAAGTCTAGGAAACTCCTAGCTTCTGAATAATTCTTCCAGGAACAACATTTGTTATTGGATCTGTTTGTGTGCATTAATCATCGCTTTTCGTGTAGAATTGCAATAACTTTGGAAGCGATAAAGTATTTAAAGTTCTATAGAATAAACTGTTCAGGTATAAATAAGAGGCTCAGACAAGAAATCAACTAAAATTAAATTGTAATACAAGACTTAAATGAGAATTCAAAGAAAATTATCAATGTAACATTGCGATAGCTGTTATTCAATTTAAAGTATGCTAATTTATTATTAAGACCTTATTTTTATAAAATAATTTTAAGATATTATAGTTTCGTTCAGTACATGCTAGATACTGTAATGCTTCAAGGATAAAGGTTATTTAGAAGGGTGATTTGGCCGTCATCATGCTCAACCGCTTGGGTTTTCGTCCATGGATTTAGGCTAAAAAATTTATAAATATTGCTATGTATCGTACTGGGCGGCATTATTAAAATAAATATGTTTATGTACAATGAACTAACGACCGTTTTGTAAAAAATAGGTCACTCTGGTAGAATTGTGGCCCACATGATCAAGGTGGGTGAAGATTTAACATAAGGAGGGGGATCGAAGACTCTGCTTGTAGGAAGGACTCTCTGAACATATCCCAAGGAGGAAGGAGGATTCTCTGAGAAGATCCGGAAGAAGGACCGAAGACGGGGAAGTCGGCGAACGATGCTGGGTGCAGAAAAGAAGGCGAGGCGTCTGAAAAGAAGATGGCCTCGTGCCCTTCTAAGTTGAACTTTTTATTTGAGTACTACCACTGGGTAGTTTCTCTACTTGTCTGAGTCTCTGGATATGATTTATATTTATATAATGTATTCTGTATACAGTTGAAAATTTCAATAAATACATTTTATTTAAAATTTTATTATTATAACCACTATAATCTGTCCTATTTTTCGAACTATTATAAACACATTATCAACCATTTAAAATAAAATTAAATAGTCAATTTCTTCTTTCGATTCTGACCCATCTATAATTTTCTTTTAATTTTCAATCTTTTATTTATTTTTTATATCTTATTTTTGTTTTAATGAAAACTACAATATATTCTAATGTTGTCAATAGGATAATATACTTGTTAGTTCCTCTTTTACCCAGTAGACAGCACTATTTCCGCTCTGACTCAATTTTTCTCTGTTGTTTTTTTTCTTGTCCAACCCTTTACCTGAGATTTCAAAACATTCCAGTGTTCACCTTCCGCCATCTTTTCAGGTGATTTTTAGTTTCCCCAATATAGAACGGAATCAAATTGGAGTTTACACAGGGAATACTGTACACTATGTTGGAGAGGTTTTTAATGATTACCCCAAATTACCCGGACCATTTTCTTCCTCATATATACAAAAGTTCAACTAATATTTTTGAACAACTCAAAGTTTAGTAATGTATATTATAAGATTTATCGGAGTAGCTCAGTGGTAGAGCACTGAGTTGCCTTGCCGAAAATCCTGGTTCAAATCCCGCTGCGGGCAAGACTTTTATTTAGTCTCTTTCCAGTCGGAGATGTATCATATAGGATCTAGGACCCTCCTAGATCCTATATGGATCATATAGGATCTAGGGCTCACCCAGCCTCTTTAAAATATTATAACAATAGGGTACCCAAAATAAGGGGGAAATATCTGGCGCTAGAGCGTGACCTATAGGACAAGTCACCTCCTGGCAAAACCGTTGTCCATGAGTAAAGTCTCTAACGTACAGATTTTTTTTTTAGATTAAAAGATTTATACTCTAGAGTTATGCTTATAATTCAATCATATCATACATATTTTATAGATCTTTTGTTATGCTGCATATTTCAGAGAAAATTAGTTGACTGGATAATTCTAACAATGGTGTGAAATGGTCAGAGGGCCCAGACAACGATTGCAGAAATTAAGACAGTTCCTTGGTGCTCCAAAGCTTTGTATAGTTATTTTCTGTTTCCCTTACCCAGCCCTGAAGATAGCCCATCTTTGGCCGAAACGTTGCCACAATAATATAAGTCATTCTTATTTTGTATTATCGTTGGCTGCACCCCTGACCATTTCAAACCACTCCTTAATTATGTTGAATATATCATAGGAGAAAAAAATTATAAAATAAAATTTAACAATTTATGAAATAGATTGACGTTAATGACTAAACTTTATTGACTATTAATCAGATTGAGCGAAAAGGTAGGAAAAACAGAAACTTGGGTTGTTTGCCTAAAATTTGCATGCATCGATCGGAACATTTCGGCTCAGATTCGACAGCATTTAGGCCTCACGTATATTTACTAGAAATGTTTGCAATCAGTGATTGTTGGGTTCTGTCAGTGCCTGTAGCAATGACCTGATTCTTGTATTTATATAACTTCCTGAATTGATTAAAACAGAATTATTTGATAGGTATATTTTCGGTTTTGCTAATATGCAGTGGACAATGCAACGCGTAGATTCGATTTAATTTTACGAATTTCTTTACGAAGTCCCCTCGTTCACGCATTTTGCCAAGTATACGAGGGGCAGAATGTTCTTTGAACATTATTTTAATTTGGATCTAGTTGACTTACGTCATTATAATTGTTATAATTTATTTTATTTTATTTATTACTAATTTTTAATACAGCCAGGATGGCTCAGTTGGTAGAGTCCCAGACTAGCGTTCTGGAAGGCCCGGGTTTGAGTCCCGGTCCTGGACATATCTTCAAATGAAAATATTTTAAAATTAGTAACAAATAAAATAAAATAAATTATAATAATTATAATGACGTAAGTCAACTAGATCCAAATTAAAATAATGTTCAAAAAACATTCTGCCCCTCGTATACTTCGCAAAATGCGAGAACGGGGGGGGGACTTAGGATCAGTGAAAAGAAAGGATATGACCATGGCAGGGGAGCGAGCCTGATACAGCCAGGATGGCTCAGTTGGTAGGGTCTTCCAGACTAGAGATCTGGGGGACCCGGGCTCATGTCCCGGTCCTGGGCAAATCTTCAAATGAAAATATTTTAAAATTAGTAACAAATAAAATAAAATAAATTATAATAATTATAATGACGTAAGTCAACTAGATACAAATTAAAATAATGTTCAAAGAACATTCTTCCCCTCGTATACTTCGCTAATGCGAGAACGGGGGGGGGGACTTAGGATCACTGAAAAGAAAGGATATGATCATGGCTGGGGAGCGAGCCTGATACAACCAGGATGGCTCAGTTGGTAGAGTCCCAGACTAGCGATCTGGGGGACCCGGGCTCATGTCCCGGTCCTGGGCAAATCTTTTCTTTTCAAATAAAAATATTTTAAAATTAGTAACAAATAAAATAAATCATGCTTTGTTACGATACCGCGCCAGTTGTTCGGAAGGAGCTGTCAACTGAAGATGGAAGGAACTGGCTGGACAAAGGAATGTTCGAGAAGTAGCCAGTCACATGTAGCGTCCCCCATCCTTTTTAAGTAGTTTTATAAGTTAGCTTTATAACTATAAACATTTTATTAATCTCAGCTCAAATAAATATAATGTTATTCAATAATTTATAATATTTAATAAAAACTCCTAATCAACCACGTCAACCTTCGGAGAAGAGAGGGATATGTCTCATATTCATTAATGATATAGAATTACTACATATATCTCAATGTATATATATCTTTTCCTTGAGATCATTATTCGAGCTGTAAAGCCAATATAGCAATAATCTATCTACAACAACTGGATTTAAACACAGATCTTCAGTATAGAACCTCGCTACTCTACACAGAATATGTTATCACACTTGCTTCATTAATTTAAATCGATAATATTAAGTATATTTCCTTTAGTTATTAGCTGCTCTATATTTTCTTTATTTACAGCTTATAAGTTCTTTATTTGACCAGGTCCCAACGGAAATAGACCTCCCTATATTAGAGTTGAAACGGTTTGAGAGTCAACATCCTCAATCCCTTGTTTACTTTCGACAGGAGGAAAAGCTTTCAGCAACTTCGTTTGTAATATTGAGGAGAAAACTAGAACTTATATTACTGCTGGTGAACTATAATGGTTCTAGACTACGACTGTAGGGAATCCAAATCTTGTATTATTAACTAAATCTGACTAAAATAAAAAAAAATAGAAAATCAGGGTTACTCCGTGATTTAAATAATGTTATATCCCTGTTGAACAGATCCGGTACTTAGGACTACATCTTGACAAACGCTTAACTTGGAATCCTCATACTGGACTGAAACGACAAGAAACAGCTCGCCGTTTCAGGCTACTTCAGCATTTACTAGATAAACGTTCTAAGCTCCCAATTAACTACAGGAGACTCATTTACAATCATTAGACCCATCTGGACTTACGGAAGAGTTAGGCTCATAGCTTAGAGCTATGGGGCTCCACTAAGCCATCGAATTCCTCTCGTATTCAATCCTTACAATCCAAAATCCTTCGGAAAATCCTTAATGCTCCTTACTTTGTTACGAACAAAGTAATCCATAATGACCTTAACGTCCCGTTTATTGCTGATTTGGCCCGAATCCGATATCAATCTTTTCATGACAAACTTCATTTCCACTCAAACCCACTAGTTTCAAACCTCGCAACCTCTTCAATTCCTGATAATCCCTCGAGGCGTCTGAAAAGAAAATGACCTCGTGGCCTTCTAAACTGAACTTTTTATTTGAGTACTACCATTGGGTAGTTTCTCTACTTGTCTTCTCATGCCAATGTCTTCACTCATTATATTTACTAGATGTATTTTGTATACAGTTGTAAATTTCAATTAAAAAAAAAAAAAAAAGTTATATTATACGAGGGTCATCCGGAAAGTGGTACCCGTTTATGCAATATAGACACAGGAGAAAATATTAACAAATATAAACATTTTCATTGGAAAAAGCATATTTTACACTACTTCTCCACATAATCTCCAAGCAAATTTAGGCATTTGTCATAACCTGTGAGGAGTTTTTGTATCCCAGAAGTTGTGTTATCGCAGGTGCATGAGGCCTGGCATTGTCATGAACGAGAATGACGCCTGTAGACAATTGATCTCGCCGCCGATTATGTATTGCCCGCCGTAATTTCTTTAATGTTTCACAATACGCATTAGCAATAGTTGTGTCTCCACGGCCATACGTGTACGTATCTCAATACGCTGGCGGCGGAGGACTGTGACGCTGGAATACAAAAACTCGTCACAGGTTATGACAAATGCCTAAATTTGCTTGGAGATTATGTGGAGAAGTAGTGTAAAGTATGCTCTTTCCAACAAAAACGTTTATATTTGTAAATATTTACTCCTGTGTCTTTATTATACAAACAGGTACCATTTTCCGGATGACCCTCGTATTATAATATTTAAATAATTTGCTGAGGTTCTGAGTTGCGGTATCGGGGACAAATACAAATGTTACAGATAAATTATTTAAACCTAAAATGCCCCGTGGGATTCGCTACTAGGACTCCCCTAGATTCTATAAAATTGGGTACCTTCAACTGGTGGGGAAACATGAGCACGATCTCGGACAAATCCTCTCCCTGTACATAGATTGTCCTAGAAACAGTACAGTATCTGCCATGTAATGAACCATGCTTTAAATTATAATATCGTGAAATTTAGTTTCATTTAAACTCATTCATATTTTGACTTATATTACTTCATTAAATTTTTCTCTATAAAAATATTTAGTTTTTAATCTAGTTTTTCTAATTTTATTTTTTTGTTTTAATAAAATGCCAAAAAAATAACGAACAACATGCTAAATAATTATATTAATGAAGCTGAATAACAAATTAATCAATCAGAAAAACAAGTTGCCAAAAGTGGATTAAGCTTTGAATTTCATCAGTAATTTTTTAAATAATAATTTTTGATTTCATAGCGATAAGAAAAAATGTACATGCTTAAGGGCAATAAGTGTTAGTGATTTATAAATACACAAACTATATACATTACTCATCACTATTAATGATAACAAATTGGTTAAGTCGATCCTTTTAAATATCCCAAAAATGGAAAAGTTCGAACTATTTAGATAAAAAAGCAATTATCAATTAATGTCAATAAAATATAAAATTCAGCTAAAAAAATATTTATAACAAAAATCTATTATTCTGGAACTCAAAATTCCAATACAGTAAAGCAGTGATAAAACTAATATAGATATAAGAAATATCTGGCATTATCAGGTAGAACTAATTGCAAACGATAAACTTTGCACCAATAGTTTAAATAATTTCTGATGTAATCAGAAAAAGACGAATTGAATTGTTTTACATTCAGTGAAAATGAAGGAAACTAGATTAAGTAAACATATTTTCTATTTCATCTTATGTTAAAAAATACCTTAAATGTATGGAACTATTTGGTATATTGTTCATTATTGCTTAACTAGCGCCTCAAGACTTTATACATTACCCGCAAAACAGCGCTGTCACGCAGGTTAGTTTTGCTGACGGTAATTCTTACAACTGTACAAAAAGCTATTTATTATTTTGTTCTATTGTTATATTATTATATATAGAGCAACAAAACAATGAATTATATATGCATATAATGTTGAATGATTCAAATACTGAATTTAGTGTGTGTCAAAATAAAAACTAAACTGAGTTTCTCTTTAAAAAACTCTACTGAGCTACTCATTAGAAAAAGAAAGTTTATTTTTATTATAAGTTATAATAAAATAATTTCCTTACGATTACTTATGAGTTTACAAACTCATTATACTATACAGACTAACCTTTAAAAAAAGAAACAACATTTACAGCTAATATTTCTAACACTATTTACAAAACTGTTTTCTTTTATCTAGATAACAAGACACAAATAGGAATAACCTCCCCGATTCTTCACTCCCAGCTGTTACCAAGGTAACCGTATCAGTAGCGTTCAAATAAAAGTATTTTATACATATATATATATATATATATATATATATATATATATATATATATATATGTATAAGGCTCAATAATAATTTACGTTTCGGATAGGTCATTGGCCCTCTGTATACTTGTGGTTAAAATAAAAAGTGTATTGCATTAAATATTCCTATTATTTTTTAGCGATTTATTATTTTATTTTTTATTTAATTTTAATTATTCAACATTTAATAAAAAGGAAAAACTAACACTAAAATGATTCACGGAGAAAAATTCATATAACGTCAAAATAATATTTAAAAATTTTAGAGAATCTACCCACTGGTAATATTCAAATAAAAAATGGAATATTAAGGTCATTATGGATGACAATATTTGTAACAAAGTATGGAGCACTTTTACGAAGGGTTTTGGATTGTAAGGATTGAATACGAGAGGAGTTCCTAGTGGAGCCCCAAAGTTCAACTACGTAAGTCCAGATGGGTCTTATAATTGTCATGTCAGAGCATATGACTAGAAGCAGTAGAAGTAACTTAACCGCTGCTTAAATTTGAAAACATTTCCAATTTTTGATATGTATCTTTAGCGAGAATTAAAAGGGCAAATGTTTACATTACACCATAAAATGAAATCTAAATATCGAATCTTCGGCGTTTAAAAAAAAAAATACTATATTTCTTATAAGGTTGTAGAACCTGCTCAAACAATCAGACTTTCCTGATTAATCGATCATAGATGAACGTATAATCAAGTAAGTCTTTATCGTCACGTTTTGAGAATCAGAAGGAAGACATTGTAATTCCACTAACGTTTTACGTGATTTATGGCTACCAAGTTCCACGAACGATGAATTTATTCAGAAATGGAATAATTAAGGCAGAGTTGGAAGTCTAGGAAACTCCTAGCTTCTGAATAATTCTTCCAGGAACAACATCGGAAAGTTGGATCTGTTTGTGTGCACTAATCATCGCTATTCGTGTAGAATTGCAATAATCTTGGAAGCGATAAAGTATTTAAAGTTCTATAGAATAAACTGTTCAGTTATGAATAATAAATGAAGTCCGTAGATCAAAGAGGCTCAGACAAGAAATCAGCTAAAATTAAATTGTAATACAAGACTTAAACGAGATCTCAGGGAAAATTATCAATCGAACATTGCTGTAGCTGTTATTCAATTTAAAATATGTTAAATTATTATCAACACCTCATTTTTATAAAATAATAATAAAGATATTATAGCTTCGTTCAGTACATGCTAGATACTTTAATGTTTCAAGGATAAAGGTTATTTAGAGGGGTGATTTGTCGTCAGCTCAACCGCTTGCGTTTTCGTATATGGATTTAGGCTACAAAATTTATAAATATGCGTACCGGGCGGTATTATAAAAATAAATATGTTTATGTACAATGAGCTAACGACCGTTTTTTAAGAAATAGGTCACTCTGGTAGAATTGTGGCCCACATGATCAAGGTGGGTGAAGATTTAACATAAGGAGGGGGATCGAAGACTCTACTTGTAGGAAGGACTCTCTGAACATATCCCAAGGAGGAAGGAGGATTCTCTGACAAGATCCGGAAGAAGGACCGAAGACGGGGAAGTCGGCGAAAGATGCTGGGTGCAGAAGATACGGAGGCGGCTAGGCCGAAGAACTACCTATGAACGTAATCTACCCCTGTTTCACAGATACGTGTAATCTAATTCCTGATATGTATTTTATGGCAATCCACTATTACATCTGAGTCATTAAGTGTATTTTCAATGTATATATTGTATAATTAATCTTGTTTGAAATCGTTTTAATAAAGTATATTAATTTTAATTCCATTGGTGCTTGCTTAACACCCAGATGCAGTATATACTTCTGTATAATATCGCCACTGTCAAAACGATACCGCCTATCTGCAACTGTTGGTGAAAATGAGTAACGGTAAAGAATTCTTCTGGTTTAATTCCACACTATTAAAAAAAGTTGTCAAGGTTGAACGCAAGGAAGTGCTGTAATTAGCAATTGAAAGATAGCCGATTTACTAAAGATAACATAACATATGGCGCAGTGTTTTCTCTCTCCTGTAAAATCGCCCAAAGTGTAAATTGGTGGTATTGTTTTGACCACGACGATATATTGATTGTTTAAATACTTAGTAAATTTGTAAACACACAAACTCTGGGAAAGAATCCAATTAAGACTAAAGTTAGAAATAATAATTTGAGTAATCATCTTAAATGATTACTCTGGCATCCCAAAATCAATTAGAATATTTAAAATATATTTAAGCTTATAAAACATAGCAATATGTATAAAACCTATAGAGGCTATGTGAGCCCCAGTAGAGTCTCCTTGGAGCCTACATGATCCATTCGTGGCAGTTGAAAGATTAAATAATTTATCTATTAAAATAATTTGAACACGCTCAACTACAGCGCTCCGAAATAGAAAGTAGTACTGTAATAAATAACAAAAAACTTTGTTTTTAAATTTATTTATTCAAATTTACATCTTTACAATAATAGAATGAATGATATATAATGGGAGAAGTTAAGGCTCAAATAACATGTCCATCTTAGAAGGTCCCGGGGAGGATCCCTTGGGTGTATACAATTTACAACTGTATACAGAATACATCAAGTAAATATAATGAAATATAAATCATATCCAGACACTTAGACAAGTGGTAGTACTCAAATAAAAAGTTCAGCTTAGAAGGTCACTTAACCATCTTTTCACACGCCTCGGAGGATTTCCAGGAATTGCAGGGCTTGCTAGGCTGGTAACTGGTGGGTTTGAGTGGGAATGAACTTTGTCATGAAAGAATTGATAACAGATTTGGGCCAAATCAGCAAAAAACGAGACATTAAGCTCATTATGGATTACTTTTGAGGATTTTACGAAGGATTTTTGTAAGGATTGAATACAAGAGGAATTCGAACTAGTGGAGCCCCAAAGCTCTATTCCGTAAGCCCAGATGGGTCTAATGATTTCCATGTAGATGAGTATTGTGTAAATAATTGGGAGCTTAGAGCGCTTTCCTAGTAAATGTTGAAGTAGCCTGAAACGACGAGCTGTTTCTTGTCCTTTCAGTCATCCTCATACAGTATGAGGATTCCAAGTTATGCGTTTGTCAAGGTGTAGTCCTGAGTACGGACCTGTTCAACAGGAATCAGTGTGGTTTACATGATATTAAAAGTCCTGTATCTGGACAGGAAGTCATGAAAGAATTGATATCGGGCTCGGGCCAAATCAGTAACAAATGGGAAATTAAGGTCATTATGGATGATTTTATTCTTAACAAAGTAAGGGATATTGAGGATTGCATGAAGGATCTTGGATTGTAAGGATTGGTTACGTGAGGATTTCGATGGCTTTGTAGAATAACAATAAAGCTTTATTGACATCAAATTATGACAAAAGCCTCTCAATTAGGAGGTAAATGAAGTTCAGCTCCACAATATAATTTTACAGAATAGTTAACATATAAAATAACAAACACTCATCACAAACTACAAAAAATATTCTTTTAGAATAAATATAAGTATGTAACAAAACTAAATCTTTACAAATCTAATATATAAAATTATCGTGTCACAGTCTTTGTGACAGAACTCCTCCGAAACGACGACCGTTTCTTATGAAATTTTGTGTCTATATTCAGGAGGTCTGAGAATAGGTTGTAAACTATTTTTCATACCCCTAAGTGATATGTGTCGGCCATTATTATTGATTATGTGTAATTTAAATCCACCAATTATGGAATCTTACACGCTTGGTCATCAAAAATATCACTGGGAATGTCATTGAAGAAGCAATGTTGACTGGAATCTTTAAAGGAAAGTCGTCCTGTAGCCACGTATTCCAATGATACCATCAGAACCCATAATACCGTTCAAAAGACTTAAATTTGATTCAATTTTCTATGACCATCAACAAGTCTCAAGGGCAAATAATGTCCATTTGCGATTTGGACATAGAAAATTTCTCCCATGGGCAATCATATGTCGTATGCTCACGTGTTGGTAAACCATCTATTAGCAAAGGACAGATTAAAAAGAAACATTGTGCGTCGATTAGCGCTCAATTAAATTGAAATAAATAATTATAATTTAAAAAAATATTAGCCCTAATTAAAAATCAACCATGCTATACCTCATTCATTAATCTAATGTTTATATTTTACCAGTTAAGAATTTTGTATACTATTTATGTAGTATATACTATACTTAGATATAAGATGTATAAAATTGTTTCTTTAAAATTCAAATTTTAACGTAATATTTTTTAAAACTATTACAACAGCCACAGTAACGCGTGGCCGGGTCAGCTAGTTTCAATTTAAAATAAAATAAACAACATTTATTATAAACTACAAAAATAAAAATAAAACTGTTTACTTTTTAAAGGTTCTTTACAATTTTGAACCAACAGTCTCTGTCCCTGTCCACTTTGATCCAGTTAGTTCCCACTCTTCGGGTATTTTCATCCCTCCACCTAATGTACTGCCTTCCCCTGCTTCTCGTTTGGCCGATCGGTGTCCACTCGGTGCTGCTGCTCGACCATCTCTCGTCCTTGACTCTGGCTAGGTGTCCAGCCCACCTCCAATTCAGTTTTCGGGCCTCCTTGCTGAGACTTTTAACTTTTACACGACTTAGGATATCTCGGTTCTTAATTTTCCCACTCCTTCGGATTTCCACCAGTACTCCTTAAAAGTTTCATTTCCAAGTTGTCCAGTTTCGCCTGATCCTTTTTTGTTATTGCCCATGTCTGAGCGCCATACAGGATTGAGGGGTAGATAGAAGACTGTAGGACTTTTGCTTTTAGTTCTCTTGTGAAATTACCCTTAAAGATATTTTTTAAGCACCCATATTTACGCCATCCTATTTTTATCCTTCTGTCCAGTTCTTCTCTGTATTTTTTTACTAAATAAATTTTCTGATCTAGATATATTTATTGATTTGAGTACTAATAATAAATAAGTGGAATAATAAATATTAAATTGATATGTCTTGATACAGTTCTTATTATTTAATAACAAATAGAATTTTTTTGGAATCTCCAATATATTGGTAAATAGATTTAAAAGAGACGGAGGAGCGGAGTGGCTCAGTGGTAGAACAGTGAGTTGCAATACCGGAAGTCCTGGTTCAAATCCCGCTACAGGCCATGACTTTTATTTAGTCTGTTTGCAGCGGGAGAAGGCTCATATAGGATCTAAGACCCTCCTAGTGCTCACACAGCCTCTATAAAATATTATAAAAATAGGGTACCCAAAATAAGGGGGAAAATCTGGCGGTTGAGCGTGACCTAGGCAGAACCGTTGTCCATGAAACAGTACAGTCTCTACCATGTACTGAAGCCCAAACCCTTCACGGGTTGTAGTGGTATAGATCTTTTTTTTTAGATATAAAAAAAGTATTGTTTCTATTATTTCTATTCTAGTTTTTATTATTTCTCTGTTTATACGTTAACAGTGTTTAGTAACCTTAGTACATCTTACGAGTCTTCACTTAGGAAATCTCTCTTTGACATTTTTTCCTTTCATTCTTCACACCATGCCCTGTTCTTATACGGCTTCTTTATCTTCTTTCTTTCAAGAGCCCAATCTCACACTTCTTCAATGGCTGATCCGTTTTTCTTCTTATTTTAGACTTCACTTCTAGAAGGTGACTTTTTTCCCCTTAGACAAAGAGCCGCCCTATTGTACAACCTGGACAGGCCGGTTGGTCTTGTCCCCTAGACAAGTTGCTTCCACTACAGCTTAGAGAGTCTAGTCCTTTCTCTTGATGACACTTCATCTGTAACGGGAGTGTGTTGACAGCGGAGTGAAAGATAGTGAAGATTATAAACAGCTGGGTGATCAACGAGGTTTGTATGAAATGGATTTGCCTCTGCCTCAACAACTCATTAATTAATATCTATTTTTTAGTTCATTATTGTACAGTTTTTATTTATTTATGTTACAGCGGTAAATCCATCCATAACCTGTCCCCAGCTATC
The DNA here is from genome assembly GCA_964056705.1 of Troilus luridus. Lineage (NCBI taxonomy): Eukaryota > Metazoa > Arthropoda > Insecta > Hemiptera > Pentatomidae > Troilus > Troilus luridus. Next base: position 197,193,520 of record OZ057412.1, on the reverse strand, counting down.
CTGCTCTCTTGTGTTGCTTGCGGTGTATAGTCGAGATTTTTTCTTTCTTTTTTTGTCTATTACTGACAATTTAAGAACTGATCCCGACCTGAACATATACCCTGACTTCACCTGCGCCTCCTCTTCAACCGCCTCCACACTAAATGACAGCAACTCGTCTACATTCGCTCTACTGTTCATTGTGATAGCGCTTATTAATTCAAACAGAGGAGAGAACCAAAAGAATGTTCCAAAGAATAATTCTATTTTAATTTTACACACTTTATTGAAGTCAGGGCAGAAGTCCTGGTCAGATTCAGTTTTTAAATAGTCAGTAATAGAAAGCAAAAAACATCCATCCAATGGTTTTAGCGTAGTGACCTGGTAACGCCTCCGTTAGCCTCCCCATGTAAAGCGTATCCCAGGAACGATCAAGGGGCTAAGAAAGGCATTGGCTTGAAAAGGAGTTATTCTTTATATTACACTCCATTTCAAGCCAAAAACTACTAGAATGATACGATTCCGGTTATCTGAAATCAGCTCTCTCTGGACAAAATCCGACTTAACCACTTATTGAACGGGGCTTTGATATATACGTTATATATTTCTTTATATATGGTAACTAAACACAGTAAAAAAAAGTATTATTATATATATTAGAAGTAAAATGCGGATTAAATAATGCCTAGATTATATTTGTATGCTATTGCCAACATGCATTTTAAATCATATTGTACTATTTTTATTGTAAAATATATATTCAAAATGGATTGTCTCTTTTTTAAAGATTATTGGAAGAGAAATAATGATTATATTTCATACTTATTAATTTGTTTTTATGTATTTCCGTAATGTTTTAGATCCGTAATATACAGGGAGACTTGAATTAGTGTCGGAGCTGTTAAGGGGTGATAGTATGGGGCAATTCCAGCCGATATTACTAAGAGACCTGCTGTCCTGAAGTCAACCCCTTTCCAAGATGTTCCAACTTAAAGAATTTTACAAAAAAATTCTATTTAAAATCGTAAAATAGCTATAAATCCTAAAAGTTGGTCTTTCTGGCCAATTTTTTTTGCAACTAAGTTATTTTAAATAAGGAATATTAATAGTCAAATCTTCGTAATTGTCGGTATCTTACGCGAAAATCGTTAAACAAAAACATTAAATATAAAAAAAAAAAAGGTGACGGTCTAAAACCGTCGATTTCCTCAAATCGCCCCCTAACTAATATACCCCCTAAATAACGTACATAATAACGAAAAAACATCAACAATTCAAAAAATGTTTTTTTTTTTATAATTCTATTAAGCAGGTCTTCAATATTAGGCACAGAAACCTCAGCAGCGTATTCTTTATATCTGCGTATTTTTCAATACTAAACGGTATTCTTCTTTCCCTATCAGCCATTGTTAGTCAGGTTAACCTGACAATCAGTCACACAGCACCCAAATCGTAAGGGATCGCAGAAAACAGGGTACAGTCCAGGGTCGTCGGAAAAGAATCAATCACAGTAGTCCACGAAAAAGCCAGGTCGTTAGAAAAATCTAATCTTAGAGCAAGTAAGCTAAGAGAGCACATCCGAACACAGTAAACCCGTAAGAGCGGACTGAGGCAGGGAGGGGCAAAGCAAGGCGCTCGATTCCTGTCCTCAACTCCTGCTTCGAAGTCCTTTGTTCTCGGGCCTATCCGGGTTTTTCCATAGATCATATTTTCCTGGTTTCTTAACCGATTTATTAAATTTTAATACCTCTTTTGGAAGGTAAAAAAACGTTGATGTTTTTCCATTATTATGTACGTTATTTAGGGGGTATTTTAGTTAGGGGGACTTTTTTGAGTAATTCGCCATTTTAGAGACAGTCACAGTATTTTTTTTCATTTAATGTTTTTGTTTAACGATTTTTGCGTAAGATACCGACAATTACGAAGATTTGACTATTAACATTCCTGATTTAGAATATCTTTGTGGCAAAACAAAAAAAAAAGGCGCCAGAAAGACCAATTTGTAGGATTTATAGCTATTTTAAGATTTTAAATAGGAATTTTTTTGTAAAATTCTGTAAGTAGGAACATCATGGAAATGGTTAACTTTAAGACAGTAGGTCTCATAGTTATATCGACTGGAATTGCCGTATACTATCACGCCCTTAATATAACCAAGTTACAATCATGTTCAATACAATCATCATGGGTACAATCATGTTGGTACCCAATATAAGGGGGAAAATCTGGCGGTCGAGCGTGATTTAGGAGAAATAACCTCCTTACACAATTGTTGTGCGGTCACGGTCTCTACCATGTACTGAACCTCAGATCCTTCACGGGTTGTAGTTTTACAGGTTTTTTTATTTACACTATTTTTTTTAAATTAAACAAAAGGACCATGGAGGAGAATGGACCTCCAAGTGTATACAATTTTTTTTTTAAAATGATAAGAAATAATAAAAAGTAAAGTGTGAATTGTAACTCTTTTCAAGATGGCGATAAAGATGAAATGATAAAAAAAAGTTCTTAGGAGGATTGAAAATGACATGTAGTTGTCGAAACGTTTCATATAATAAAGTTGTATTTCATAAATGACTGGAAAAAAGTATTATTAGATAAAATCAGTCCAGTTTACATCCTTTTAAAATGACTATTTTTTCTTAATCTCACTGTTATAGCATGATTATAAGAACAATTCTTGAAAGTAGTTTTGTTTATTTTTTGATCTAGAACCTGAAACATCTTAACTATATATATTTACCAAGTGGCTGTAATAGGAATGATTGAGATTAATGATCGCACCGCCAATATAGGTCGATAGCTAAGCTTATTTCCTTTCGCTAACAAACAACACCAGTCCAACTCCAAACTACATGGATCCAAACAACATTGGATTAAGGCTTATTTTTCAATCGGGACAAAACTAGATTGGACTGGATAACTAACAATCCAAACAAAGACTGTAGTTAAACTTTTCCGTTAAATTTGCCTTCACATCCGAGAAGGTTTAATGTCGATCGTAAGTCTCTCAAAGTCGTAAAAGGAAATCTCGGCTTTACTCTCCAGCTCTTATCTCCAGGCCGCTTGGCGTTCCCTTCTCCAGGATCGATGATAGGATGGCTTCTCTGTTCGGAGCTGCTGGGATATGCTAATGTCCTACATGTATATGTAAATATTCCATTTACGCCATGTTAAAGTAACTGGTTCGTAAATAAAACGGCTATTATGCAGAAATTTCCTAAATTCCTTTCATCAAACATGTCCTATATCGTACCAGTATGCTATTCGTATAGCTTCAACAAAAAAATGTAGAAAACGGGTCATCAATATTATATTATATAAATATATTTTACTCATTGGCATGTATCTTAAACATATTATAAAAATATGTTTAAGATACATAATATAATTAAAAATAGAATTTTTACAGGAGGTGAAATATTTTTTTTTTATTATTATTTATTTATTGATATTTACAACTATACTACAGTAATATAACAAGTAAATTGGCTGAGTGATGCATAATGGCATGATACAATGACAAGTAGAGAAACTACCCACTGGTAGTACTCAAATCGCATGTTCAACTAAGAAGGTCACGTGGCCATCTTCTTCTCAGACACCTCGGAGGATTATCGGGAATCGAAGAGGAAGCTAGGTTTGAAACTAGCGGGTTTGAGTGGAAATGAAGTTTGTTATGAAAGGGTAGATAGCGGGTTCGGGCCAAATCAGCAACAAATGGGACATTAAGGTCGTTATGGATGACTTTATTCTTAACAAAATAAGGAGCGTTGAAGATTTTACGAAGGATTTTGGATTGTAGGGATTGGATACGATAGGAATTCGTTGGCTTAGTGGAGCCCCAAAGCTCTACTCCGTAGGTCCAAATAGGTCGTATGATGGTCATGTAGATGAGTCTTTTATAATTAATTGGGAGCTTAGAGCGTTTGTCTAGTAAGTGATGAAGTAGCCTGAAACGTCGAGCGGTTTCTTGTCTTTTCAGTCTAGTATGAGGATTCCAGGTTAATCGTTTGTCGAGATACAACCCTAAGTATCGGATCTGTTCTACAGGCACCAGGGATATTATTAAAGGATACCGAAGGGCAGGAAGTCATTGGTTTACGACGTAAGGTAAAAGTGATTTGATGCGATTTTTGAGAGTTTATTTTAATTCTCCAGTTTTGACCCCATTCTTCAAGATCAGTGATATGGGATTGGAGGCTTTGGGATGTAATAATTGGATTGGTGTTGACAGATAATACACATGTATCATCAGCATACGTGGTAAGGATAGTATTAGGATGAGTTGGGATGTCAGCTGTATAAACTGTATAAAGGATGCATTTGCATCTTGAATAACGATTTTCACTAATACTGAGGTTCATTACATGTCCCTTGTAACAGAGTATTTTTTGATGTACGTATATTTTTAACCATATTCGCCAATGAATTGGATAAAAATTCATTTTAATGACTGAGTAAATCATACGTACTAGGTCACCTAGGTCTAGTGGTTAGCGTAACAAACTATTAAGCCCAAGATCGTGGGTTCGTAGCCCGGCAGGTGGCCCTCGGATTTTTTTAAGGGAGTAAAAAATCCTTAGTTACGCCGTCCTTCGGAAGGGACGTTAAACGGGGTCCTGAGCCTGTACGATGACAGATACCCGTTAAAAATCTCTATCCTAATTAAACCTGGATAGACAAAATTCAGAGCTCCTACTGTAACATCGTCCCATTAGCCATAGCAGCATAAGGTGACGTTTAAATAAACAACTAACTAACTCATATGCACTATAAGTAAACTTTATATGATTTTATTCTTCTTTACATTTTTATTTCTATCAGGTTATAACAGTTATCAATTAAAGTAACTGGTAGTGGTCTTCTAGAATATATCCTAAATTAATATTATCTTATGTAATTGTTTTTCTCCATGTTATTAAACATTAATAGCTTAAACCTTGCTAATTATAAATATCTACCTCCATTGTTCCTTTTGGACTCAACGGACGACATTTTGTTTCCTTTTAATGGCAGCTCTTATTGCTAGTCAAAGGTAGCTTTGTCCAATTTAATTACACGCTAAATTAATTATTCTTCTTTTATTTCACTACTCCTTATTAAATATTCTACTGTTACTGTCTAATTATAAGTAGTTCTTTGTTTAATCTTATACTTTTATTTAATCTTGTCTAACATCGCTTCGACAGCTTGGGCCATTAGTGACGACTGCTCTTCTTAAATTTCTCGAATTAACTAAGTGATTTTTAAATACATCAGCGCCTTCTGTATTTTATTATTTTCTTTGAAAGTTAGACACGATATTCAAATTCATTCTTTTCTATTTGATCGTTTTAACATTCAAATAGACGCTTCACACCAAGTTATGTGTTGCCACAACTTTGGCAGGTTGGATGATATAGCCCCAGGAGTAGATGGAGATGAATCATCTTGTCATGTCCAATTTGTACACTGATTACATTTCGACAATCGTTTAACTTTTAATCGTTTAATCCACAGACTAAACTTCTCGCCTTTTCAGGCTACTTCAACATTTACTATACAAACGCTCTAAGCTCCTATTTAATTACAAAATGCCTATATACATGACAATCATTAGTCCCTTCTGGACCAACAGAATAGAGCTTTGGGGTTCCACTAAGCCATCGAATTCCACTAGTATTCAATCCTTTCAATCCAAAATCCTTCGTAACAAAGTAATCCATACTTTTCCCCCTGTACCACTACGACCCATAAACGAGTCTGGGGGTTCAGTACATGGTTGAGACTGTACTGTTTCATGGACAACGGTTCTGCAAGGAGGTGAACTAGGTCATGTTCAACCGCCAGGCTTCCCCCCTTTATTTTGGGTACAATATTTGTTTATTTTGATTTTTTTTTTTCATCTCTTGAAAGTTTTTTGTATAGTTTTTTCTTTCATTCTAGTATATGTATGATTCTGTATTGATTTCTTCTTGCGTAGAGAATCCGGGTGTCTTTCTGATTTTATATATATATATAATAAATAAAGACGCAATGCCTCCGTACCGTAGCTCGGACTTTGTATCATTAGCTTCGGTCTCTCCCTGGTTTACCAGCCAATATTGGTAAAGAAGAGATGTGAAGCTTCGTACATTCTGTTGATTAGAGATTCGTCATTAGTTCTCAGTCCAAATGAGGTCGTGGTGGTGAAGGTCGTTAGAGTATTACCTTAGCAAACTCGTTACTGAAGCGACGCGGCGCTTGAAGTACAGCCATGAACGGATGGAACTTATTTCTCGGTGTGGCCAGAGAATGAATCTGCACCTTTCCACTCTGGCTAGAAATGTTAGTAACCTTTAGGAAATAACCTGCTTTCTTTAATTTATATAGTGAAGGACATTAAACCACGTTAAATGAAATCTCTGAATATTTTGTAGAAAATACGTAAAGTGCATTCAGTCAAAATGTATGCATTGATGAATTGTTTATGGATTCCTTATATGCTGAAATAATGGCTAATCAGTAGTCAGGAATCTGAGAAATTTCTCTTAATATAATAATTATAACAATAGGTGGACCGGCTTGCTCGTACTGAGAGTGTCTCATCGATCTTTGTTTACTTAATCTTATAGCCGAGGTATGTTGCTTCACTTGTGGTTGATGATATACTGATCCTGTTGTTCATGTATATAAATACATTATAGGCAAGAAACAATATATTTTGAGGAACAGTCTTATGTCTACTGGGTTCTTGATAATGATAATAATCTTTTTTATATGGTTTCTTGTATTCTTGTATTTTTTCCTTAGTGCTTTTGAAATAGTTTGGTAGTTTTTCTCTATCAGCTGTTTAACTGTTTAACCTTTTTTCAGTAGTTGCAATTGAGGTTTGGTGGTGATGGGATATTTTTTATGGTTGGTATGGCATGGCATGGTTGGGTATAGGGAGGTTGGTAAAGAAACAAAAATGCACGTTTTCAAATCAGTCTACCTACCAACCCTGAATTATGAAGTGGGTTATGCTGGACAAGCAAGTGTGACGTAGCGCAGCGGAGATATTCCTGCGGAGAGGAACGGCATCAGAAATGAGAGGATTAAAGAGAAAAGTGACCGAGCTAAGGTATTCTATAACGAACCGACAGCTAAAGCGGTTTGGCCAGGTCTGTAGGACGGAAGAAGAGAGAGAGCCAAGGAAGGCCAGCAGGATCCACTGGGAGGAGGCCGAGAGGCAGTTCCTGTGTTTCCTATCAGGAATATATTCAGCGCATCGGAGGGGAGAGAGGCAAGACCCTCCAGGAAATAAGGCAGCTAAGTAGGGAACGCGAGGCATGGCTGCAATGTATATATATATATGTGTGTGTGTATATATAAACACTGGTATGTATATACTCCCATAAAAATGTATTTAAATCATACAAAAATAAGATGTTGTACTGAACATTTACAGATATTTATATTGAACAATACTTACACAGTTCTTATTAAGAGTATATTATTAACATTTTTATAAGTTATCTCTCAGTCTGTACATTATTATTGCATTATTTATACTATCACTTATTTATCAGCTAATAATTATCATTTGTTTTATGGTGATATCTATTGATAATATACACAACCTCAGCGTTGAAACATTCATTCACTTATCACTAAAAGCTATCTAACAAAGACTTGGCGGAGTTTGTATTGAGAAACTATTCAACCCACGTCTCGAGAGAGAGGACACATCCACAAAGTATCAAGTTTGGAAAGTGAATTCCGAATTGTGGAGGAGGTGGAGAACGCTCGCCAAGTTTCTGAGGAATTCTTTATTCCTCGCATTCAATTGCTTCTAAATCGATATTATTCCAATTACTTTATCGAAACGATATTACAATGAATCAGAAGCCTTATTATTTAGAGAAGGGTTCGTCGATTAGGAGTTTCATTAAATATAAAAGGACCTTAGGGGCGATATAACAGTTCATTTCAAGTATTGTGATTCAATAATGGTATTTTCCTGTCCAGGCCGGGATTACAACACGGGTCGCCCACGTGGGACTCTAACCAACTGGGCTAACCTGGCTCGTAACACGGACAGACAAATCCATTCTCTTCACCGATCCTATATCCCCGTGTTCTCGCAATTTTTCGATGTATACAAGGAGAAGAAAGATCATTGAACATTACTTTAATTAGGATCTTGTTGTCTTGATCTTGTCATTATATTATTTATAATTTTTTTAAATTAATTATTGTAGTTCGTAAATATTTTTATTTTGAAGAGAAATATACATCGCGAAATTGGGAGAACACGGGTATATAGGATCGGTGAATAGAATGGATTTGTCTGACCGTGTAACGAGCCAGGTTGGCTCAGTTGGTTAGAGCACGACCCTAGTTACGTGGGCGACCCGGGTTTGAATCGGCCTGGAAAAATCTTTTCTCTTCAAAATAAAAATATTAAAAAAATTATAACAATTAATAAAATAAAAAAAAACTAAAGGATTATATCATTATAATTTATTTCATTTTATTTTTTATTAATTGTTATAATTTTTATGTATTTTTATTTGACAAGAATGGATATATCCAGGGCCGGGATTCGAACCCGGGTCTGCCATATTTTCTCTTCAAATAAAAATAATTAAAAATTAAAAGATTATATATTTTCATGGATTCGAATTTTATTCCAAAATAAACAAATAATAGAATAAAAAAGAAACATTATGGGACTAAGTCTCTTTAGAATAACAAATATGAACAGAAAGAGAAACATAATAACAACAACAACAACAACAACTTTATTTGCAATTTTCCATATACAAGCACCATAATTGTGAATACATGTTCCGGACTACCTTTACATGTTTAAACAACAGTGATTTTAATTAATTACAGTTACTTTATATAACTAAGTTTTACAATAGCAGGAAAAATGTAGAAAAACCCGCTTAAAAAAAATAGTAATAATAATAAAATAAATAAATAAAAATGATAATAATAAAGTAAATAAGTATTATTATAATAATTAAAATAGAAAAAAATAAACAATTAGAAATAACTATAAAATAAATACAGATAACTAGATTACAATACCTGCAAATAGTGATTTATTAAGAAATAAGTATATGCTTTGTTCTTTTGTGCGTGTAGCGTCGTAGCGAATGTTTATCATAGTTACCGATTTCTCGGATTAATGGGTTTTCGGAAGCTGGGTTTTTTTCGAAATATGTGTTTGTTTGGGCTGAAACATATTGTTTTATAATGGGAAGTTCTCTAAGCATAGTCGATATTTTCGTGTAGCGGGGATAATTATTGATAATCCTCATGCATAGCTATTTGTACCCTTTGAACTCCAGACAGGTGAGGCATAGGTTATCAATGAGCGGATTACTGTTTTGTAAAGGATTCGTTTGTTTTTAGAGAAACATAATATTTATCTGGCCAGAAGGCTATATAATAATACGAATTATAAAGTGTATAAAAAGTTACAAAAATAATTATAATAAAAAGTAATACTACACCAGCTATAAATAAAACAGGACTAGGAGGGTGGATACAACATGGCTTCCTAAACTAGAAAAATTATCTGAGATAGAGAGAAGGTTCCTGAGGAGAATCCATGTTCCCAAGAAAACAAAAGAAGGCTACATGTTAAAATCCAACCAGGAATAAAATAGAAAAGTAACTTTATTCTGAGAAAGAAAGAGAAACATTATATATATATATATATCCGCCCAGAAGGCTACATAATAGTAATCATAAAGTTTAAAAAAAGTGACAAAAATTAAAATAACAATAAGTAAAAAAAGTATGAATTCTTACAAGATATTTGGCAATTGGATATAATAGATAAATTAATAACAAGTGTTATGCATAAGCTAACTTGCAATATTTTTTTTACATGATGTACATCTTCTTAAAAAACAAATTAAAACGACTAAATTACAAAATAAATAATTTTTATTTATTGTTCTTCGATGGTGATTATTTTTTGTATTTAAAGAATATTTAATTTTTTTGTGATGTAGTAAACCTTAAGTCCAATTCATTGTACTTCATCAATTTATTAAACGTTACGACCTGTATGGCCATTTTAAATATACACTGATCCCATTAGTCAATAAGGTATAAACTTTTGATTTAATTGGTTTTTGTTGCAGATTAGTTTACTAATGGTTTTCTACATCCCAAGAAAAATATCTAATTAGAGTCCACTACCTTGAACATGAATTAAAGAATATTTATTTTTAAATATTCCCGACATAGGAAACACTTTACTCTTCAAAATAAAAATATTTAAAAACAAAATTAATTATCATTTTTTTTTTTTTATTATTTATTTATTGATATTTACAACTATATTACAGTAATATAACGAGTAAATTGGCTGAGTGATACATAATGACAAGTAGAGAAACTACCCACTGATAGTACTCAAATCGCATGTTCAACTAAGAAGGTCACGTGGCCATTTTCGTCTCAGACGCCTCGGAGGATTATCGGGAATTGAAGAGGAAGCTAAGTTTGAAACTAGAGGGTTTGAGTGGAAATGAAGTTTGTTATGAAAGGATAGATACCGGGTTCGGGCCAAATCAGCAGCAAATGGGACATTAAGGTCGTTATGGATGAGTTTGTTTGTGACATAATAAGGAGCATTGAGGATTTTACGAGGATTTTGGATTGTAGGGATTGGATACGAGAAGAATTTGATGGCTTAGTGGAGCCCCAAAGCTCTACTCCGTAAGTCCAAATAGGTCGTATGATGGTCATGTAGATGAGTCTTTTGTAATTAACTGGGAGCTTAGAGCGTTTGTCTAGTAAGTGTTGAAGTAGCCTGAAACGTCGAGCGGTTTCTTGTCTTTTCAGTCTCGTATGAGGATTCCAGGTTAATCGTTAAAATTAATTATTAAATACCTTTCATTTTAACCAAATGACTAACCTGCTTAGAGAGCATATTTTTGGGATGCCAGAAGATGTTGGAAAAACAAGGATTTAAGTGAAGATAGTGAAGAAGCATGGCGGATGATAGGAGTGATTGATTTCATGTGGTGGAGCGGGCGGGGAAGGAACGAGTATAGAGATCGAAAAGGCAAGATCTTGTTTTATGGCGCAGGACTGAAGATTTAATAACAATAGTAATTATAAAACTAGCAGTGGTAGGAGTAACCTGCGAGGTATTGAGATAACATAGGTCTCTATAGGTTGGAATTTCGATAGGACGGATGCGCATGACACTTGTCTATTATCTGTCAACACTGATCCGGTTATAGCATTCCGTTCTCTTCAATCCCTTATCATTGACCTTAACAATTAGTATCACAACTGGAAGATTAAAATAAATTCCCGCAAATCTCATCAAATCACCTTTATCCTCCGACATAAACCAACGACTTCCTGCCTTCCTGTATCGTTTAATAACATCCCACTGATTCCTGTAGAACAGGTCCGGTACTTAGGACTACACCTTGACAAACTTGGAATCCTCATACTAAACTGAAACGACAAGAAATAGCTCGCCCTTTCATGCTACTTCAACATTAATAGACAGACGCTGTAAGCTCCCAATCAATTACAAAAGACTCATTTACATAACAATCATTAAAATCTCGTATTCAATCCTTCCAATCCAAAATACTTCGTAAAATCCTCAATGCTCCTTACTTTGTTACGAGCAAATAGTCCATAATGACCTTATTGTCCCGTTTGATGCTGATTTGCCCCGAATCCAATATCAATCATTTCATGACAAACTTCATTCCCACTCAATCCCTCTAGTTTCAAAAATAGCAACCTCTTCAAATCCTGATAATCCTCCGAGGCGTCTGAAATGAAGATGTCCTCGTGAACTTCTAAGTTGAACTTTTTATTTGAGTACTACCACTGGGTAGTTTCTCTACTTGCCTTGGTCTCTGGACATGATTTATCTCTCATCATATTTACTTGATGTATTGTTTATGCAGTTGTAAATTTCAATAAATATATTTTTTTTAAAAAGCATTTCGGTAGGTAATTTTAGGATTTTTTAACGGGGAAAAATTTGTTGGTTAAATCGTCTTTCGAAGTGTACGGTGTAAGGTACTCATTACAGATCCTTATCTTAATCATACTTATATAGGAAATTTAGAGCTCTGTAGCATCGCCCGATTAGCCATAGCATCATAAAATGACCTTAGCTAAATAAACAACCCAACAAAATATAATATATTAGAACGGATTTGTCTGGCTTGGATACGACCCCTGGTATCTCAGTGGTTTAGAGTACTGCACCGGAGATGAAGACGCCCCGGGTTCGAATCCCGGCCAGGACAAATATTTTCTCTTCAAAACCAAAATATTTAAAAATTTAATACAATAAAAAAAAACTCAGGTGAAAGGTCTACCTTACAAGATTATTCTGCCCAAGCTATGGATGAAACTAACAGGATTTTAAATATATTTTTAATAATTTATTTATTGAAATTTACAACTGTATAATCAAATATATCAAGTAAATATAATCAAAGATAAATAATTTCTCGAGATAAAGGGAAGTAGAGAAACTACCCATCAATTAAGAAAGTCACGGGCCATCTTCTTTTCTTTTCTTCTTTTATAAAGTTTGCCATGAAATGGTTAACATATTATTTTTAAATATTTTTATTATGAAACACTTAATCAAAAATTATAAAGAATGATTAATATAAAAATATGGATGACTTTATTAGCAACAAAGTCAGGAGCATTGGAGATTATATAATTAAAAAAGATCTCATCCATTTTCAGGCCGAATATTCCATGCAGAATACGTTGACGGCCAAGTATCTCCTCCTTAAAGAACATTTGAAAGTACAATCATTTTATAAATACGCGAGCTTACCAATGTCGAAACAGAAAAATAAAAAGAATTTCCTGCGTTTAAGGATATCATTATCCCATGTGGAATTTCGTTATTTCCAATTATAATACATCCTATGAAATTAAACTTAGCGACATGTTCAAACTTATTTACTCTAAAATAAGTTAAAATATCATCCAATTCTGTTATTAACCAATTACTTATTATTTAAATTAATTTAATTTATAAATTAAATCCGAAGTTAAAGGTAGATGAGTGCTTAAAATTGGGCAGGAACTATTAGTCTTAGAAAGGAAAATTCTCCGAAGAATTTTCCAGGAGGAGTCTATCTCAACGAGAACTGAAGAAGGCGAACGAACGGTGAAATATATGCAATATTTAATGAAGACGATGTTGTTCTGACAATGAAGCTTATGAGATAGCGATGGACTGTACACGTGGCTAGGATAGAGGACGAGCCAATACCTAAGAGGGTCTTGACTGAACCTCTCCATGGCACTAGGAGAAGAGGTAGACGGAAACTGAGATGGTCGGATGGCGAGAGATGCCAGAGATGGGAGTGAGGTACTGGATGTCAGCTGCGCAGAACAGAGAGGACTGGAGGAGGCTGGTGGAGGAGGCCAAGACTGGTAACCGAGATGTAGTGCCGAATTAATAATAATGAGTGGCTTAGTGTTTAAATTTATTAGAGTGGGATCTGCAGACCCTCCTGTGGCTCAGTCAGCCTCTGTAAAGTGGGTACCCTCAATCAATGCACAACCGTTATCTTAGAAACAGCATTGCTTCTACCTCAACTTTTCATGGATTTTAATTATAAAAGTTTTTTTTTAAATTTATTCTACGCCAAGATAAATGAAAGATCATTGATGTGTTAAAGGCTAGAAAATAGCGGCAATAAATTTCTTTAGTTAAAGAACCGGCGGAGGAGGATATTGGCTCAGGGGCCACGCTATAAACCCGAGCCCCCCCCCAAATTAAATTCATGGTCGACCAATTCCCGCCAGGCTGGCTTATTGTACTTTCCCTAATAAAGATGTCGTTACGGCCGGTCAAACAAAAACCGTAAGGCATGTCTTTTATTGAGGGGTTCATGATCACGACTCAATTCTCGCAATTTAATGTTATATTTGATGCATAATATTTTTTTATTTATTATTAATTTTCATTTGCACCTGCGCGATTGGGCATCCAGCAAATTTGATCCGAGATTTTTTTTCTTTGTATTTCTACTGGTACATCAAGTTTTGGAATGGAAATGTCAATGTCTTTTTAATCTGTTCCTATCAAGTCCAGGTAACAGGGAGTAGGAAAGCGGAAGAACAAGTGGATTTGGGTGATTTGGTGTCGATGAGTGGAATGTCATGTATTTGTTATGAATATATGATTTTATAGTGGGAATATTCATGTCGTTGTGTATGGTGGGATTCGAAATATACCATGGTACATTAAAAATTATTCTGAGAATTTGGGACTTTACTCTCCTATTAATATTTAAGGTTAGTTTTATTTAACCCTCAGTTGTTATTTTTATATTTACAGATATATATTAGTCATTTACAGATTATATAGATCGAGAGATCATGGAGAGAAAATTATAAAGAAAAATTTTGCAATAATTTGAAGGAGCGGAGCGCAACGGTTCAGTGGTAGAGGGTCGAGTTGCTGTTCGGGTTCAAATCCGGCTGCGGCAAATTTTATTTAATCCGCTAACAGCCGGGGATGGACCTTCCTAAAGCCTCATTAAAGATGGTGGCCAAAATAGGGGGATAATCTTTAATTACAGACTTTCATAATATATATTGTCAACTTGTGTTAATAATCGTACATCATAAAATGAATAAAATAACAACATATGACAACGAGTGTTTTTCCAAAGATGGGGTCCTGGACCCCCCCCCATGGTATCTAGACCTCCCTTGACCATGAGGTAAAACCATTTGTCACTACCTGAGTGACCTATTTTTTATAACTTCCTTTTGCTCATTATGGAAATTTATATTTATTTTTATAATAACTCCTGGTATGATACATAGATATAAACATAATACAGATGTTTTATTCTATTTTTAAAACATGATATGTAGCTTTAAGTTCTATTTATCAGACCAATAAAAGCCTACAAGAAAACTAACCTGCATAACAGCGCTGTATGCGGGTAATGTATAAACTAGCGCCTAAGTTTCGCTTCCGTAGGGAACTGTGGACTTTAAGGTTTTGATCCATATTTTGACTTACTTAGTTTTTTTTTTTAAATAACTGATCAATAAATAAAATGGAATAATTAGATTAGGCTTAGCGAACCTGTAAGGCTAATACTTAAAAACTTCCGTCTATGGATTGAACCAAATCTGTTAGTCTGACAAATCATCAAATAAATATTTTTAAAAGATTAATAAAAATCATCTCTAATTTGAATGAAAAATATATAACAAACTACTAACAGGCCAAAGTTCACAGAGGAAAGAAAAAAAATGGATGAGGGATCTACCTCTCTAAAGGTACACTGTAAATAAAAAACGGAAGAAACGTATCTGTGTCTGTCTTCTTCTATTGGCACTCGTATCCAATCCCTACAATCCAAAATCCTTCGTAAAATCCTTAATGCTCCTAATTTTGTTAAGAATAAAATCATCCATAACGACCTTACTGTCCCATTTGTTGCTGATTTGGCCCGAACCCGGTATCTTTCCTTTCAAAACAAACTTCATTCCCACTCAAACCCACTAGTTTCAAACCTAGCTTCCTCTTCGATTTCCCGATAATCCTCCGACAGACGTCTAAAGCGGTCCTTGGCCAGCTCCAGCCAGGATTTTGCCCTTGGGGTATGTCTAATCCTCCTTGTCTAAATTCTTCTTGTACATTGTCCCTCCACCGAGATCTAGGCCTTCCCCTAGGGCTGGTCCCGACTGGAGTATTTTTGTACACCTTCGAAGGACACCTCCCATCCTCCGTCCTAATAACGTGTTCGAGCCATTTTACTCTCTGCACTTTGACGAAATTACAAATGGCTGAGATCCTGGTATTCCATATACAACTCCACATTCCGACGTAGTCGCCAGGATCCATTTTCTTTGATAGGCCCCATTATTCGTCTCAGGAAGTTTCTTTCGAAGCGGTTCACCTTCTGTGCATCGGAGTTGTTGAGAGTCCACGTCTCACAGGCATAGATTGCTATTGGCCTTACGAGGCAGTTATAGATCCTCTTCTTTCTAGCACGGCTTAACAACCTACTCCTTATAATTTTGGTGAGGGAGAAGTACACTCTGTTTGCTGTTGCCAGTCTGTTCTTTATTTCAGCCTCCTCTACACTATTTAGTGATCTAACAATAATGGCCACATAATCCGGTCCTGCTTATTATTCCTAAGAAGGACTATGTTAAACAGTACTGGTGCCAAGGCGTTATCCTGCCTTAACCCTGTGTTGACACTGAACGGTCCACTACTCTTTCTGTGTGTATACTTATTCCGTAACATGCACATAATGTTGTTAAAAATCGATTATAAAATAACTGGGACGATACTCTCGAGCGGAATAAATATATCGATACTTTTTTCAAAACACTTCAATGAATAATATAATAATAAAAAAATAGGTTATTACCTTCGAGTTAAGACACAACAAGTCTTAATTTTACATTCGTTTATTTTATAATATTCCCTAAAATATATTATCATGAGTTTTACTATTGAAAAGAGAGGCGCCACCAAACCATCGAATTCCTCTCGTATTCAATCCTTGCAATCCATAATTCTTCGCCAAATCCTAAACGCTCCTTATTTTGTCACAAATAAAACCATCCATAAAGACCTTAACGTTCCAACGTTATGTTACCGATTTAGCCCATTCCAGATACCTATATATTCCATCCTTGGTGCCAATTCCATCCCGGACAATCCTCCTAGGCGTCTGAAGAGAAGATGGGCTCGGGACGTTATATTATAGAAATGTTATTAGAGTGCTGCCAGTGGGTAGTGCCTACATGTCCTTTCATGTATCTAGTTAGTCATATAGCCCGTGTACTAGGTGTATATATTACAGTTGTACAATTCAATAAAATAATTTTTTAAAAAAAGTATTGAAAAGAAGAGTGTAATTATTGGAAACGACTTTATTTTGGTAATCATTTCATCATTAAATAAACGTTTCAACTAACATTTGAAAGTAAATATGAGGACATATGTTAATTGAAACGTTCATTTCTTGATGAAATGATTACCAAAATATAGTCGTTTCCAATAATTACACTCTTCTTTTCAATACTTTTTTACTAAAACAGACACGTTCCCTATAATTACACACTTTTTTATTCAGATTAAAGCTCAAAATTATTTTTATTTTCGTTGGATGAGCACTGTACTGCCGATCATGGCCTACGGTCGCGAAACATGGATAATAGACAAGAAGACTAGCCACAAGTTGAGAGTAACAATCAGAGGTATGGAGCGATTCTTCCTCGGAATATCAAGGCAAGATCGGAAACCAAATAAGTGGATTAGATCAAGGACTGACCTCATAGATATTGTGGAAGTGGACCTGGACCGGACATGTCCTCAGAAGGAATGCTGTAATTTGGACCAGGCGACTTATGGATTGGTATACAAGAGAGCAAGGAAGAGAGGACGCCCACCGACAGACTGGGACAAGGAGATGAAGAAGAGCTGCGGAGGGGCAGCCTGGAAGAGAGTAGCATTGGAAAGGAAAGAGTGGAAACGGATGGGTCACGTGCATTATTTAGTCTGGGTGCAAGAGTGAGAGGAAGAAACAATCCAATTTAAAACCTCAACTAAAGGTTGATTTTGTTTATATGTGAATAGGTATAGGAAAAAAATAGAATGTTTTGTATATGTTTTATTTTACTACATATGAACAAATAAAGCTTATTATTATTATAATGAAAACTTAAAACTTGGTGTGAATTAACTCGAAGCGACAACCTACGGAACCAATACAAAAAACCGACCAATTTTTCAGATTATATGGTTCAACATCCGACATGGACTTTACAGTTTCAAGACATATTAACTGTCAGACAAGAATTGGGATTGTAATCATGTTCTCTTAAGAAACAACCTATTACATTCTTCTAAATAAAAAAAGAAATTCCTCTACAACTAACTTTAATATTTTTTAACAACGGTTATGCAAAGAGGATATTTGGGCGAGAACACCCTTAGTTTCCAAGTTTTCTCCTAATTAAGCATACCACTTTACAGGAGGGCCCCCCCGCATAAACATGTTAACATTGGAACTCAGCAGCTCTGCACTCTGACTGACTCCGTTCTCTTGTTTCAACTAGTAATAACTCAAATGTTTCAAATAAAAATTTAAGTAAAATAAAATAAATTAAGACATGGTCATAATACTATCTGGTTATTCACTATGATCTTATTACTCATGCTATATTTTTATATTGTGCTAATCGTTGAGTTTCTGAAATAATAAAACAGTAGAAACTTTGTCTCTCAAAGGAAAACCAGGAGAATAGAATTAGAAATAAGGTAACAAAGGCTGGAAATTTCCCAACAGTCCTCTGTAACCTCAGTCCAAACTTCTTCACATGCACAATCAAGAACTTCTAATAAACTTTCATACGCCGAGCTTTCACTTAATTTGAATTTATCATTTAATTTAGGCATTAATGCTAATTCTCAATTAGACAAAAATAAGCAATACTTTCTTAAACCTCGGTAAAATAATTGTATTTATCGTTTGGTTTTTTTTTTTTCGCTTAAAAGTTCATTTATCCTCATACGAGACTGAAAAGACAAGAAACCGCTGGACGTTTCAGGCTACTTCAACACTTACTAGACAAACGCTCTAAACTCCCAATTAACTACAAAAGACTCATCTACATCACCATCATACGACCTATTTGGACCTACGGAGTAGAGCTTTGGGGCTCCACTAAGCCATCGAATTCCTCTCGTATCCAATCCCTACAATCCAAAATCCTTCGTAAAATCCTTAATGCTCCTTATTTTGTTAAGAATAAAATCATCCTTAATGTCCCATTTGTTGCTGATTTGGCCCGAACCTGCTATCTATCCTTTCATAACAAACTTCATTCCCACTCAAACCCTCTAGTTTCAAACCTAGCTTCCTCTTCAATTCCCGATAATCCTCCGAGTTGTCTGAAAAGAAGATGGCCCCGTGACTTATTAGTTGAACTTATGATTTGAGTACTACCAGTGGGTAGTTTCTCTACTTGTCATTTTCACATGTCATTATGTATCGCTTATTCCATTTACTTGATGTCTTTTTTTTATACAGTTGTTAATATCAATAAATAAATTTAAAAAAAAAAAAAGTTCATTTAGTAAAACAACAAACTGTCGTATACCCACAATTTTCACCTAACCTAGATTTGTTACTAATTTAGGTATTCACTCACGCGATACATGATTCAAACCCATGATTTTCCAACATCTCCTAAATTTCCAAACAGATACTCCCTAATCAGTTATAATCAATAACTCATATCCATCAGAAGTAAACGATAACTCACTGTCAATTTTCTTTAGGACCGACCTGTGGTCTTGTGGTTAGCATAACAAACTACTAAGCCCAAGATCGCGGGTTCGCAGCCCGGCCGATGGCCCTAAGATTTTATAAAGGTGTAAAAAATCCTTGCTTATGACGTCCTTCGTAAGGGACGTTAAACGGGGTCCCGAGCATAATGTCAGTTTGTGTACAATGTCAGGTTCTCATTAAAAATCCCTATCCTAATTAAACCTGGATAGGCAAAAATTAGAGCTCCCACTGTAGTATCGTCCGATTAGCCATAGCAGCATAAAGTGACGTTAAACAAACAAACAAACAACATTATCTTTTATACATGTTATATGATTTAATTTATGTATTTTTTTCTTACATTAATTCTTGTTAGTTTAGATATGTATTATATTTTTTTCCTTTACATTACTTTGAGTTTATAATTATTTTCAAGTTCTTGTGTAAATACTGACTAGTTTCCCCTTGGCAGGATAAATACTCAATTATTTCTGTAGATTAAAACCAGAAACAGCCTCACTAATTTATAAAACCATACTTATGCACGGTTGTGAAGTGTGGGGTACAGTTACCAAAATAAAATCCTACGGATCGCAGTAAAGGCGCCTTGTACGAAACTGTCAACTTCACCGAGAGCTAAACCTAGAGTCGATTGATGAATTTATTAAAAATCGTTACAGCAGATTTAAGAGCGGATTACCAGGAGTCCAAGGAGCTGTAGCATTCAACATAGGCGAACCTGTTTCATCCCCAAGACTGAAACCGAGACTCTTGAAAGAACGTTCCTCGCCAATCATTTTAACAAAATGTAATGTAATCCTGTTTTCTTTTAGTTTTCCGTTTTATAGTACTATAGCTCTGTTTATTATTACATTGATTTAAACTAGTATCATTCTTTTATATGAAAAAACACTATTATATATTTACATCTTATCTGTAAATAATTTGATAATGTACAGTTAGGGGTGTCTCTTGCATGAGACGAAACCTACACTTTCACTATGTGTTAAATTTTAAAATTCATTATTAAAAACACCATGTAAGGCTATGAATAGCCGATCTAGAAATAAAGAGAATAAAAAATGAAAAAAAAAAATATTTCTGTTAGCATATTCTATTCTATTATTGACACAATGTGTCCAGTGAATATTTAAAAAAATAATACGAAAGACCCACTTAAGAACCACACGTTATAGCGTTTCTTAAATTTTAAATCTTCAAGGATCTGATCTCTTAAACGTCTAAGGATCTTTAACGAGGACCAGTCACCGAACAAGCTCGGGAACGCCATTTTACATCCCACCTGAAGGACGGCATAATCAAGGATGTTTTACTATCTTTAAAAAGTCCTAAAGCTTCCTACCGGGCTTACAAGGTTGTTATGATAACCACACGTGGTTTCACTATTCTGTTATCATTAATTAATATTTCTCATCAAGTTTACAACTTGTAGAATTTAATTTTTTTCTTTAAATGCTGACTTAATGTACTTCTGGTTCATTAGAAGTAATGTGATATTTTTATTGTAAATATTTATTTAATGACAAAGTTTTTTTTCTCTCTTTGTTTTTTTTTTTTTTGTGGGGGAGCGGAGTCACTAAGTACCTAGAGCTTACAGCTGAGTTGCTGTTCAAATGTGTTTGATGGCAGATTTTTTGAATTATTATATATGTTAACAGCCGCGGGTGGATCCTCTGGGATCTTTAAACCCTTTTGGTCCTCACCCAGCCTCTATAAGTGAGTACCTGAAGTAAAAACCTACAGGTTTTTTGTTATTTATAATATTTTTATTACTATTTATAATTCTCTTATTAAAATATTTTTTTATTTCTCATCCATTTTTCAAGTTATAAATTTTATTTTTATTTGTTTTACATTTTTATTTACTTCGTTAGAGTTATTGAGACGTAAATATTTATTTTATTGGCATAATTTTATTATGTATTTATTCTCTCTTTTTTTAATATATAATTTATGCATTTTAGTTGCATATTTTAGTATGCATATTTCATGCTAGATTTCCTTTTGTGTAATACAACTATCCTACTTAAGGTACATAGTTACAGGATAAAGACTTTTTTATTAAATTCTATTCTATTCTACATTATGTCAGCCTAACTAAGCATGAACGTCTGGAAGGCGTGTGACATTCTTTAACGCTTTAGTCAGGGTAAGTTACATACATTCTAAAAAAATCGTGACATTATTTAAAAATATGGATATTGGAGATAAAAATCGATTCCCAGAACAACTTTTTGTGCCTCATTACCTAATTTTAAATTAGTATAAAATGTCTGAATAGAAATGTAAATAGACAGTCATGAGGACTCCCGATCGAAGTGAAAACTCAAAACTTTAGAATAACTGTATCTTTTTTAAAATTTTGAAATCAATAATATATTGAATAATTTAAATTTCATAATTTGTAAATTTAAGTTATTAACATTTTCGAAGGAGCGGAGTAGCTCAGTGGTAGAGCACTGAGTTGCCATGCTGAAAATCCCGCTGCAGGCCATGACTTTTATTTAGTCTGTTTGCAGCGGGAGATGGATCATATAGGATCTAGGACCCTCCTGGGGCCCACCCAGCACCTATAAAATATTATAAAAATAGGGTACCCAAAATAAGGGGGAAAAATCTGGCGGTTGAGTGTTACCTAGGACAAGTCACCTCCTTACAGAACCGTTGTCCATGAAACAGTACAGTCTCCACCATGTACTGAACCCCTGACTCGTTCACAGGCCATAGTGGTTACAGGATTAACATTTTCCAAGTTGTCTCTAGCTTTCAATATCTGGGATCTACTATAACTAAAACATAGACGAGGAGGCTGAAATAAAGAACAGACTGGCAGCAGCGAACAGAGCGTACTTCGCCCTAGCCAAAATTATAAATAGTAGGTTATTAATCCGTGCTACAAAAATGAAGATCCACAAATGCCTCATAAGACCAGTTCCATCCTATGCCTGTGAGACGTGGGATCTCAACAAGTCCGATGCACAGAATCTGAAGATCCTGAGACGAATAATGGGGCCTATCAAAGAAAATGGATCCTGGGGATCACGTCGGAATGTGGAGTTAGATTGGGAATACCAGGATCTCAGCCTTTCTAATTTCGTCAAAGTGCAGACAGTAAAATGGCTCGGATACGTTATTAGGTTGGAGGATGAGTGGTGTCCCTCGAAGGTGTACAAAAATACTCCAGTCGGGCCGAGACCTAGATCTCGGTGGAGGGACAATGTACTGACAGACGTTAGACAAGGAGGATTAAACATAGCCCAAGCTGCAGAGAGACAATCCTGGGGCAAAAGGTTGAGCTGGCTAAGGACCGCTTTAGGGGTCTGTCGTGCCACTAGAAGAAGAAATATTAACATCAGTCTGGTTTTTAAATCTACTAGCACTCCGATCAATAATTATATACATTTTCATGTAGTTTAATTTTTAATCAAAATATTTGATTGGCTGCACAAGCTCAAAAGAAAATTGAAATAATCATAAGCATATAGTTATATTATTTATATCTTTTATTAGTATTTTTATAGATTTTAATGAATATTATTTTCATTTTAGTATTATTATCATCATTAAGTTCAACAATACTTAGATAATTTACACTTTCAATAATTTAATAAAATAAAATCTAATTTGGGGGACAAAAAGTATAACCAGTTATTGATGTTTTGAATTATTGTTAGTATCGATTGCACATCAATTATTTATTTCACAACGACCTATTAGTTCAATATTTTTATTCTTATATCAATGCAATCCTTTAAACTACAGTTGATTAAAAAAAATTGCTTAACTCATACAAAGGCCGCTGGGTGTCGCCAATCTCACGCAACACGTCCCGAGCATGTGGGTGACGCGTCTAAAGAAATTTTTACTTCAAAAATAGAGAAGAAAAATTGTGTGCTGATTAGATAAACGGTTGGGCAATATCCTAATTTGGTCGAACACTCTTGATATGATACATTATAATAATGATATAATAAACAGGTTTGTATTACGCGCTGAGAAAATATAATCCGTCATAAAATGCCTTGATTTTGCTTAAGGGGATTTTTGGAAGGGATTATTGTGTGGGGCTAAGAGCATTATAAAGATCCTAAGATCCCTTCACTAAACCCTAGGCCTGGATTAAGCATACCCCTTTTACTAAGTTCGTTAACCTTTTATAATATTTTTTATATGTTATTATTGTTTTTGTTTTTTTAAACAAACTAATTTTTAAAATGTATTTATTAACATTTACAACTGCATCGGTACACCGTTGTAACTTTTAATAATGCATCAAGTAAACATAATGAATGATGCTGGGGGCAAATCTTTTCTCTTCAAAATAAAAATATAAAAAAATTATAATAAATTATCAATAACATAATGAAATATGTCAAAAAGATCCTAAACTTTAAAATAATGTTCAATGAACATTCTTCCTAGTGTATACATCGCAAAATTGCGAGAACACGGGGGATATGGGAACGGTGAAGAGAACAGATTTGTCCAAGGTAGGGAGCGATCCCGGTAGCTCAAACGGTTAGAGCGTTGCCACGGTGAGGCGAGATCCGGGATCGAATCCCGGCTGGGGGGAAATCTTTTTAACTTAGAAGGTCAAGAGGCCATATTCTTTTCAGATGCCTCGGAGGATTATCAGGAATTGAAGTTGTTTTTTGTTTGTTCATTTAACGTCACTTTATGCTGCTAAGGCTAATCGGACGATGCTACAGTGGGAGCTCTAAATTTTGCCTATCCAGGTTTTATTAGGATAGGGATTTTTAACGAGTACCTGACATCGTACAGGCTCGGGACCCCCGTTTAACGTCCCTTCCGAAGGACGGCGTAACTAAGGATTTTTTACTCCCTTTAAAAAATCCTAGGGCCACCTGCCGGGCTACGAACCCGCGAACTTGGGTTTAGTAGTTTGTTACGCTAACCACTAGACCACAGGTCGCCCCAGGAATTGAAGTGGTTGCGAGGTTTGAAACTAGTGGGTTTGAGTGGAAATGAAGTTTGTCATGAAAATATTGATATCGGATTCGGGCCAAATCAGCAACAAACGTGACATTATGGATTACTTTGTTCGTAACAAAATAAGGAGCATTGAGGATTTTACGAAGGATTTTGGATTGTAAGGATTGAATACGAGAGGGATTCGATGGCTTAGTGGAGCCCCAAAGCTCTATTCCGTGAGTCCAGATGGGTCTAATGATTTTTATGAATATGAGTCTTTTGTAATTAGACGCAAAGCAGTTATTTACTTGTCGATCAGTTATTTTTCTTTTCAGTCTAGGGTGAGGGTTCCAAGTTAAGAGTTTGCCAAGACGTATAGTCATAAGTATCTGATCTGTCTAAAGAGTGATTGGTACAGTATTAACCCTTAAAGTGGACGTCTCTCGGGCGCTTACCATCGCTGAGGGCTGGATACTTTTCACTAGGACCAGCTCTGATGCTTGATTATAAGTTTATGGAGCAAATAATAAATTAATACAGTATTTATTTTATACCTGATTGTATAATAACAGAACGTTATTTTCAAATATCAAAAATCCATTGAAATGGGTAAAAAATATATTGTTACAACAAACAGAAAAAATGAACTGGAGTGCCTTCGTAGCTGATTAGGATCTTGGGCCTACAACGAAAAATATATCAATAATACCTACCATAAAGTTTATTAAAAATATCAGGATATTTCAGTTAATCCCAACTCTTTAATATTTGACTTACTTTTAATTTGTTTTTGATAAAACTGATTGTTTCATAATCTGTCCTTCTTTAATGTCGTAACAAAAGTTGTAGGCATATATATGTCTCTCATCAAATCATGGGTAATAGTTTAATCATAATGTCAAGGAATTATGACATGGAAAAAAATAATGAAAAACACATTTACGCACTCAAAGTATCTAGCGATTGCACTTTCTTGGACACATATACGCTTCCTCAGCGCTTTAAGAGATAAAGGATATAGGCGGGCAGGAAATAATTGGTTTCCCGCCAAGGGTTAAAGTGATTAGTATAATTTTAGTTAATAATTAGAAAAATTAGCCAGTAAAAGTAACTAGCGTATCTAAAGGAAAGTAAGGCAATTAAAAAAAGAATCATATTCAAGTACGAAAGATATGTTGGTTTGTGTTACACCATTTTTATTTTTTCTATTATTTTAATTTTTTTGTTTATTTAGCTCGTATTAATTAAGGTTGTCTCAGGATTACCCAACAATTCATCAGGTAATGAGGTATTGTCTCATCTTCAATATTACAGGAAGCGTGTTCAGGATTATCCTCGACCAAATAAGCAATGAATGGACAGCCTACAGTAGCAGCGATAGCAATGGGACAATCACCGAAGGCAAACACGAAATGCAAGGCGCAGCATAATCGACCTTGCCCAATCTCGTTTCATGCTTCGTCGATATGTTATACATATATAGATAACCTATATATGTGTACAGATAGCCTATATACCTATGTCAAACCAATATATGTATATATAGCCTATATATATGAAACCAATACAACCCATTGAGGGCCTTAGGTTCAGTACATGGCAAAGCCTGTTTTTTGGACAATAGTTGTGCAGGGAAGGGATTTGTCCTTGATCACGTTCCCCCTCCCTTATTTCGCGTAACCACATTATAGAGACTGAATGAGCCGCAGGAGTGTTCTAGATTCCATAAGATCCTTCTCCGACCGATAACATACCAAATGAAAGTCTGTCAGCGACTGGGTTTAAACTCAGGGCTTCGGAACGGAAACTCTACGCTCCCCACATATACAGTTACTTCATGCAATTTGAATAAAATATGTAATTATGCAATGATATTTAGATCAAGACACCTTTAGTGATTGGGCAATCCAATCATGCAATTTTTGTAGACGTTGTAATCATGTGAGAAGGGAAAAAACAACTTTGGTTGTATTTTGAGAAAATATTCACTCTCGATCAAAAAGAAATGCAGTGGGGAGTCAGAAATTGTTTATGCTAGCGGGAATCAAACTAAATAATGAGCTATTTTTTTCAATAAATCAGAGTTTGAAGAAGTAAGTAAGATGCTTTCTGAAAGTAGGAGTTTTTTTTCTGTAGCCTGAACTTTTTTTGGTTGTAGTAGTTGGTTGCAATTTTGATGATAGATTATACATTTTTTTGGTTTGCAACGACTCAAACACCAACCAGATGGGATTGCCAATCTTGTATTGATTGTTGCTATTACTATTATTGACATTATGACTGTCTTATGTATATTTTTCGTTTGAATATAGCAGTATTTTTTTTTTTTTAGATTTGAGGATGCTCGTTTGATTCCACAGCTCCTCACATGTGCCCTTGGGTTACCATAGTTACCTAGTTTCTCTCCAAGTGCTTGCCAGGTGTTTATAAAGTCTAATAATACAAACGTTTTATCAAGTTGAGGTTTTTTTTTGCCTCAATTGAAATATGTTGACCATCCTGTAAACATTAACCATTTCAATTAATGGTTCTAAAAATACCATCTTCTACTCCCCCCCATCCCCTTTGAATCTATAGTTTATATCTTGTTCAAAAACTCATTAACAATAATCCACTCAGTCGACCATAACTTTAACATAAAATCTTTATGGTTCAAATACGGTTTCATCTGGCTTAATCCATGTGTTGACATGATTTGAGCATCTACAATCATTACACAAAAAAAAATTTTTTTCAGGCCATTTTTGAACACTTTTTTAACTTTAATAGTTGATATTTATAGATTTTTAAGTGCTAAATCTGTAATGTGTTTTTTGTATCACCCATAGTTTTCCAGCAATATGCTTTGCACTATATAGTATAAACCCCTATCTATACCCCTATACGGTATACGGGGGAATTAATGAATCTTCTTGTGTAGCTTTTTCTACAATGAGTAGCTTGATGAACTTCTCAGTGAAGTGACCAACAGTAGTCCCCCATCATGTGTTCCAGCGGCCTTGGTAGCGTTTTTCCATCACTCTAACGTCCTTGTGAAAACGCTCACCTTGCACCTCACTAACATCTCCCAAATTGCCCGGGAAGTAATCAAGGTTGCTGTTCAAAAAGTGAACTTTGAGGCTCATCATATATTTTTGAACTTCTGTAACATGCTACAAAAGAAACATACTCTGGTTCTTTTTTAATTTCCCAAGTACTTTGTAACGACTTGCTTGAATGATACCCATGCTTCTTTCTCATTTAAGGTCATTGTGGATTCAAAGTCAAGACAAAACATCATTTTTCTAATGTCAGGTCCGACAAAGACGCCTTCTTTTAGTTTAGCTTCTGAAAGGCGTGGAAACGTTTGGCAGAGATGCTTGATACATGGCCCACCTTTAGGCAAAGCCTTTACAAATTGTTTCATGAGGCCTAACTTTATATGGTAGAAGCAAGTTTTTTTGAATTTTCGGGGTTTTTGGCCAGCAAATGTGTTTCAGCAGTGCTACCAACTTCATCCACACCAATAGACCTAGTTTTTCAGTTATTTATTTAAAATATTAAAGCTGTTCAATTCTTTAAAAATCGCTTAATTTAATAAATTTAACTATAAAATGTGAAGAAATTGTGGGTGATACAGCTTTTTTAATATAATATTTGGATTCAGCACCCCAAAAACTGTAGGAATAAGCTATTTTCGGTACAAATGTTTTTTCATCGTTGGCCAATGTTATTTTTATTGTAAAAAATAAAATCAACCGTAACAATAACTAGTGAAATGTATCAATGTAGGATGCCCCAAATATTAACCTTAACGTTTTCCCAAATTTAATGGATTTGTCCTTATCATTAACTGTCTAAATAGCTGTTAAAAAAAAGAAAGAATAACTTCAAAAAAGTTTTCTATCATTACTAAGTCCAGTTTCTTAAGTGTTCCACCAGGAGTTCGTTGCTTATTGCTTCAACAACTTGGCCATTATTTGACAGATTTTATTTGAGTAGCAAAGTAAAGATGAGAATGAAGTAGTTTTGAGAATCTTCGGACAATTTTTTCGATTATAATTCAGCTTCCTAATTTCTTTTTAAATTCATCATTTGTATGTAGGCCTTGTAGAAGTCCTGAAAAAATGTCTTTTGAATCGACTGAGTAAATGACCTGCAACAAAAAAGCACAAGAATTTATAGGGACAAAGTATGGAAAAATTAAACGAGTCTTAAATTTTATATTATTCGGTGAAAAAAATTTCAGGAGATGAAATAGGAACAAAAACCAAACATAAGTAGATAATATAGTCCAAAAAATAGACACGATATATATCGATTTTCCCAAAATATATATAACAAAAGATGTGCGACCAACCACTCCAAACTAAGAAGATACAATATCGTCATAAAATTATAATCCCTCGAGAGATCAGAGGCACTTATTATCAACAAGCTGGAGATATTGTAAACTTTTCAGTAAAATTAACGAAATAAGAAAATTTATTATAATTTTTTAATCATTGCTTTAATTTTTAAATATTTTTATTTTGAAGAGAAAAGATTTGCCCCCAGCCGGAATTCGAACCCGGATCTCCCCTCACCGTGGCAACGCTCTAACCATTTGAGCCACCGGGGTCGCTTCCTACCTTGGACAAATCTGTTCTCTTCACCGATCATCATATCCCCCGTGTTCTCGTAATTTTGCGATGTATACACGAGGAAGAATGTTCATTGAACATTACTTTTAATTTTAGGATCTTTATGACATACGTCATTATATTATTTATAATTTTTTAATCATTGCTTTAATTTTTAAATATTTATTTTGAAGAGAAAAGATTTGCCCCCAGCCGGTATTCAAACCTTCGAACCTCGAACGGGATTCGAAATAAGAAAATGTTTTGTAGACGAATAATATCGAATCCGAAGCAAACAAGAACGTTTGCCGACAGGGAAATGTCTAATGAGTAAACCAAAGCTTAGTTGGGAGGATTTGGGTAGTAGTCCGTGAATGGAAGTTTGTAAGTTGAGATTGGGGATATCCGGATTGAGCTTTTGTGTTCTCAAAGTCTTTTTATTATAATTAATTTTCCAATGTTTATAGGGGAAAAATTATTATTGTAAATAATGGTTAAAATAAACCAAGTTGATAAAATAACCCATGACGTGGGTAGAAGTGGTACAGGTTTTTTGTTCTTTTTTGTACAGGTTGTAGCCTTGGAGTCTGTACGAACCTGTTGATACTGTACTGTGCAAGGCAACCGGTTGTGCCGGAATGTTATTTGTCCTACTTGACGCTCAAACGTCACGATTTCCCCAGTTAAGGGTACCAACTTTACAGAGGCTAAGTGAGGCCCCATTTCATAGAGCACTTCAGATCCCGGACTGTTAACAATTTAGTAAATAACCCGCCAGAACCGGATTTGAACCCAGGAACTGAGCGCTCTACCACCTCCCCCAATGGTAAGATGCTAAATTTCTGTATGAAATGGAAATTAAATTGAAAGAATCCATCTTTAATATTGATATCTAGTGATTGGATTAAAAATATCTTAGAAATAAGATAAATTTTAAGATAGCCCTGTAAACCTTGAGATTCATAGCAAGAAACTCATTCTTAAAACTGTTGAACAAAGGGATTCCTATCAGATTTTACCCCAAACAGCACTGGCTATGGACTGCCTGTGAGAAAGCCATGGTTTCATTATATATAAGATCCCCACTCCAGACGGGAACAAGACATGAGTCTACAAGAGCAACGGTGGGGGCAGGCTTGTCTGCTTCTTCAACCCTGACTCGTTGCGCACTCAATGTCTCAATCTCGAGTGACGATAGCAGTGGTACGATCGGACTTAGGATTTGGACTAATAATTTCAATAATATCATAATAAATCGGTAAAAAGAGAAAATCAGCCGCACTGAACTAAAAAAAAACAACACTATAACTTATGAAGAGTATTGGTTTTAGTACGTGTTTTTGGGAGTGTACTGCTTCCATGACAACAACAGGGTACACAATTACAGGGGCAGAGTGAGCCACAAGAGATCCATCCCCATTTGTTAAAAGCTTTAATAAATAAATTTCCTCACCCTGATCGGAACACATGCCAATTCAGTGCTCTACAAATGAGCCATCCCGCTCCGAAGTAGATCATTGATAATTAGAAAAAGAGAAAATAGCAAGAACTGGAAAAGAATTATACTTCTAACTATTTATTGTATGAAGTATTATATCTCATAGAACAATAAAAAATAAATTAGCCATGTGGAGCTTAAGAGGTGCAGTTGTCAGCATTACAAGCTACTACGCCCAAGATCGCGGGTTCATGGCCCGGTAGCTCTAGGATTTTTTAACAAAAAGTAAAAAATTCTTGGTTAAGCCGTCCTTCTGACGGGAATTCAAATGGAGTTTCCTAGGCTTTGCGGTGTTAGGTATCGCTAACCCGTTGAACGGAACATCTCTGAGTTTTTGTCCACAAGGAACATCCGTCATTTCGACGGCTTTCAGCGTATAATGTGAAAATGTTTGCATAAATTGAGCACATTTATATTTTCTAATATTTATTAGTTAGGTTATTCAATTGATTACTGGTGGTAAATAGCTATATTTTCGTACGATACAGGCTAAAAAAAATCAAAATTTGAAAAATAATATTTATTTTTAATTTGAAATAATTTTCCAAACGATAACATATTTCGAATTAGTATTTTATTCAGTCTTCGGCCCTTGGTATTTTCTATCTTTTACGGTCTAATAACAAAAGAATCTAGTGCAACATGATGACTTGTTGAAATAATAATAAACGCTCTAATGAAATAAATTTACATAATTAAGTGGTTATTGTAACAAAACAACAATAGGTATATTCCTTGAAAAAAAATGAAACAACAAATAAACAAAAAAATAGGTATTCATAACATTTTCTATTGTTGTTATTGTTTAATATACAAACAACTTCAGATTTTTGCCGTACGAAAGAAAAAAAAAGTTTAGTCGTGCTGAATAAATATTATATGAACAATGATAATTATTTACTACTTCAATTCATTTTATGTGGAGTGGTTGTATTGATTTTTTTTTTCAAACCAAAAATTGAATGTACTGGTGCAGGCAAAACATCTGTCATTTTGACGTGCTATATTCAGAAATAAGGCAACTTGCCTCAAAACAAAGAGTGGTAGAGAGTTCCCGAAGTGATGAGGTCGCGTGTAGATATTTGACTGAAGATGTCACTAAGACCCAGCCTTGTGCTGCAACCGCGCGCGGTCTTAACTACAAAAGCGTGAAACAATGCCGTCATTTTGACCTCTGTTCCGTTCAACGGGTTAAATATCTCTATCCTTTTGTATCTGCATAGGGACACTTTAAGACTCCCATTGTAGCGTCTCTCAATTAGCCATAGTATCATACAGTGAATAAATGAATAAATAAATTAGTGACATTGTTTGTTTATTTAACGCCCCTACGTGGTATTGAAATATGCACTAGCGTGAGCCCTAAATTGTGCCTATTCTGGTATTGTTGGGATAGATTTCTTGTAGGAGTACCTGGCACACGCAAGCAATTTTTACTCCTTTTAAAGCATTTTAAAAACACCGGACTTAAAACCCGTGACTTCGGTCAAAGAAGGCTACACTAAATAATAATTTAAAAAAACTGGGAAGAAACTGAACAACAAATTAATAAATAAAAAAATAACCTGCCAAATTTGCGTTAAAAATCTCTTTTGAATAAACAAAATATTAACAAATATAAAAAAATCCCTAATTTAATCTATAGGTATTAATGATAAAATGAATGGTTAAGTGGGCCATTTTAAGTATAATATCTCGGATAATTAATAAGTTTTAACTTCTTAAAATAAATTAATTAATATATTTGAAAGCAAAAATCTTTACTCTGAAAAAATCTTACAAATCTTTATTCTGAAAAACAAAATTCCATCACTGCAATACAGAAGCATTTTACGTCACTGAAACCCTAAGAAAATTACAGTCATAAAATTTCAAAATAATCAGGACAAAGTTAATTTCTAATGATCAATTTTATTTGAAAGTAGAAAGAATTCCTGATACAATAACAGAAACAAGAATTTCTCTTCTAATCCCATCTAGTGAGAATGAAGGATAATAGATTATTTTAATATATTTTGTATCTCCTGTGCAGTAAAAAACGAGATACAAAGGAATTGAAAATATCAGAAAAATTATATGAAAGAGAAAATAAAAGGAAAATATTTAACAGATAGTAAAAGGTTTTGGCTCAGTGGTAGAGCTCTGAGTTGCCATGCCGGAAATCCCGGTTCAAATCCGGGACTTTCATCCCGTTCATCCCGGGGAAAGACTTTCATTCAATCTGTTAGCATCCAGACATGGATCATATTTGATCTAGGACCCTCCTGGGACTCACCCCGCCTCTAAAAGTGGGTACCCAAAATAAGCGGGAAAAATCTGGCGGTTGAGCGTTATCGAGGACAAATCACCTCCCTGCAAAACCGTTGTCCATGAAACAGTACTGTCTCTACTATGTACTCAATACCATACCCTTCATGGGTTGTAGTGGTACAGATTTTTTTTCGTTAAAAAAAAATTAATTAATTAGTAAATTCGTAAACACACAACCAACCTTTGTAAAATAATCCAATTTATAATATTGTTAGTGCGTTTAAAGAAATAATCATCTTAAATTATTACTCTGGCATCCAAAAATAAATAGAATATATAAAACATATTAAATACACCAATGCAAAGCATTATATTATATATTAATATTATGAGCAATAATAATATTAATAATGTATTTAATTATTATAATATTATAAGTAAGGAAGAAAATAGTTGGGGGTGCTGTCAAATAAAAACACTAAATACCGACGTTTCGACCCACTTTGTGGTTCATCTTCAGGGCTATTGGAAGCTGGAGCTAGACTAGAAGCGGTCTAACTGACAAAAAAATACGTTATGAAGTAAGCTTAAAAAAAAATACGTTATGAGCTTCATAACGTATTTTTTTTTATCAGTTAGACCGCTTCTAGTCTAGCTCCAGCTTCCAATAGCCCTGAAGATGACCCACAAAATGGGTCGAATCGTCGGCTCATAATTAAATAAGTACCCACTTATTTAGTGTTTTTATTTGACTGCACCCCCAACTATTTTCTTCCTTACTCTATCTTCCAGTCAACCATCCCCTTGCTTCTTATTATTATATTATGAATATAATTGTAGGGTATCGATAACAATTTTTTATTTAGTTAATTTTTTTCTTACAAACGAATATTTTATTGCATTAAAAGCCAGATATATATTTTTTAAAATATAATTATGATAATAATAAAATTTATTAAAAGGAAATAAATGAATTATTTGAGTAATTTTCAAAACATGCATAACCGTTGTCCATGAAACTGTACTGTCTCTACCATGTACTGAACCCCAGACCCTACACGGGTTATGTGGAACAGGTTTTTTTTTGTTTTTTTTAACGCTTTTGGATGCATTGAAGTAATAAACTGTTGAAGCAATGGAAGGAGGAAACATGAGAAATATTGGAAAAGCACTGGTTACGCAATGTTTTTAACGAAAATATATATTTGATTTAACGAGTTCTTATGAAGAAGATTTGAAAAATAATATCTTTTTAAACTTGTTAAATAATCCTTGGGACAAACTAGTTTGCGTTGTTAGGAAAGTGATCTCTGTGAACACAAAGACATCATCTACCTTCCATAAATATTCTATTCATATTACCTCTGAGGTATGCCATATTTATAAGCATGTTAGCATTACAAACCTTCTTGACATGTATGTGATGATACATAAAAAAAACATACTAATAAAAAACAGAGGTAATAAAAATACATTTATCAAACTATTTATCAACATCTATAAAAAATAAATGAAACTTTATAAATTTGATGATTAATAAAAAAATAAAAAGCAGACAAAAAAAATCTGCCCCCTAAACCCAAGAAGGGTCTTGGGTTCACTACGTGGTAGAGACTGTGCTGTTTCTTGGACAACGGTTGTGCATGGAGGGGATTAAACATGCCTGAAACTCAACTTTTTGAAACCCAAAACTCAAGAATTGGAACTCAAATTACCGAGTTACCATGAGAACTCAGTTCATCATTATTAACAAAAGGAAGGAAGGAATTCGGAAATGCGTTAAATTAATTTTATCTTGCAATTTGTGCCATGCAAACAAAGATATCTGGCAACCCATGAAGGGTTTTGTGTTTAGTATATGGTAGAGACAGTAATGTTTCTAATACAAAGATTGCCCAGGTTTGTCCGAGAACACGCTCAACAATTAGACAGAGTACCTAGGCAGGGTGAGCCCCATGAGGGTTTGTAGATCCCACAGTGATTTTTTCTTTTTAATTCCCTATATACACTTCCATATACACACACACACATATATATTATGTTTTGGTTCTTGAGCTTCAGTCAGTTCTTTAAACTTCTTTAGGCGACGTTTCGAGAGTAGGTTAGGCTATTATGCCATAACAGTGAAAAAGATAGCTTTTAGTAAAAACATTAAATATCACACTAAAATAAATATAATTTATTTTATTATATTAGTTATTGATTTTATTAATTTTTAAATATTTTTATTTGAAAAGAAAAGATATGTCCAGGTTCGGAACTCGAACCCGGGTCGTCCAGATGGCTATTCTGGAACTCTACCAATTGAGCTGTCCTGGCTACATCAGGCTCGTAACTAAAATAAATATAAAATGACTCATGTAAGTTGTAATCGATAGGATATACTTACAAGTTCCAAAGAATTGATCAGTTTATCATCAATCAGTTACTTCGCAATATATACTTTTTGTGTATAATTTTTTAAATTATTAATTAGTACCTTTAAACTTAATATTCTATGCTTATAATTTATTCAATTATGTATTTAGTTATAGAAATTATATATATTATTATACATATTATTGCATAAAACCCGACTTACTGTGCTTAAAATATTAATTTTAATTATTTTTATATTTTTTAAATTCTGTTATTATTTTAATTTCGCTGTAACATGGAAATTATCAATTTAGTCAAACTGTAAATTGTTAATATCTTATATTGTTAACTTATACTAAAACGTATTCTAATGCAATTCTATAAACTGATCTGTAATTATTAAAATAACATGCAATGACATGAAATATTCTTATTTAAGCACGGTTTATGTCCTAATATTAATAAACGGTCCCTCCTTGGGGTTACCATCGGGGGATGGAAAAAATGTATAATTTTTAATTTCAATGGGGAGAAATAAATAGATATTTTGTTATAAATAGATTTTGAATAAAATATAAATAAAAATAAACTTCTTATTAACAAATATATCAGTAATTAAGTCAAACGAAGGCAATCCGGTATAATCCAATGACATATGTCGTTTATAATGACTGCCTTTCCCCAACTCCATCAAATAATGCATGAACCTTTGAAGTTCCCTCTGTATGCTATTCTAATCAGAAAAGAGGATATATTAATGAATTTAGTAAAAATGAAATATTTACATCTGATACTTCCATGATGTTTCATAAAAATATATAAAAAATATACATTCAAAAAATGTTAAAGTCCTAATTTCGATAATTTTGGTATAAACAGGTATAGGTCATAGGAGATATGAGTAACAGAAATTATTAAGTGAAGACCCAAAACCAAAATATTACTACGCTAGCATTTAATAAAAGTGGTCATACAATTTCAGAATAACAACTAAATTATATCAATATTTTATTTTTTTAATTTTGAAAACCATTAAAATGTTGGTCGTGGTAGTTATAATGTTTATATAATAGAAAGTTACAGTAAAACACGTGTTTTCTTTAAAAAGCTTCTCAGAGGGAACAGCTGATTAATGTGCTCGACTTGTATGGTTCTCTCCATCTTTAGAATTAATCGATAATATTTGAATGTACTGAACAGAATATAAAAATCTATAATTTATTTTTATTAATTGTTATTTTTATGATAATTATTTTTAAATATTTTTGTTTTGAAGAGAAAAGATCTGCCCTGGCCGGGATTCGAATTCTCCGTAGCAGTGCTATAAACCACTGAGCTATCCGTCAGACAAATCCGTTCTCTTCTCCGATCCCATATCCCGTGTTCTCGCAATTTTTAGGATGTATACACGGGGAAGAATGTTCATTGAACATTACTTTAATTAGGATCTTGTTGATTCACGACAAAATATTATTTATAATTTATTTTTATTAATTGTTATTTTTATGGTTATTATTTTTAAATATTTTTGTTTTGAAGAAAAAAGATCTGCCGGGCCACGAAGACGATTCGTTTGCTTCTCCGTAGAAGTGCGCTTTTGTCTGTTCATTTAACGTCACTTTATGCTGCTATTGCTAATCGGACGATGCTACAGTGGGAAATCTAAATTTTGCCTATCCAGGTTTAATTAGGATAGGGATTTTTAACGAGTACCTTACATCGTACAGGCTCCGGACACCCGTTTAACGTCCCTTCCGAAGGACGGCGTAACTAAGGATTTTTTACTCCCTCGAGTTACGAACCCGCGATCTTGGGCTTAGTAGTTTGTTACGCTAACAACTACCACAGGTCGCCCCGCAAGTAATAGAAGTTTTTTTATTAGTATAAAAAAGCAAATTTTATTAACTAATATACCATTTTTAAAAATTTGAAACTTTTTTGATTTTAATGTTTGTCATTATTCCAATAAAACTTCAAGTTCAAACAAGATACAACTCAAAATATTACTTTATTTTTAAAAAAACATGTTGAAAATGGAATATCAGATATTTCGTTTCTTACTTAAAAAGGTTCAAGCAATGTAATGGCTACTGAAGGCTTAGGTAAAAAATACAAATTTTCGCTCCTGTCTTTTGAAGGAGCGATATGTCAAGTCATCAATGAAAGGTTGGATATTCCTAACAAAGACTGGAAACTTTTTTAAACTAAGAAAACATTTTACAATTGTGATACTATCAGTGCTAGTATAACTATTATTCTATATACTAGCTATTCCATGTTTTGTACTACCAATGTTAGTATAACACATGGAATAGCTCGGCCTATAGAGTTCCAAGGATGAAGATCCTGGGTCCAAGTTTGGCTGTGGCAGAATGATTATTTAAACTGTAATGAACCATCGATAGTCACTGTGGGATCTGCAAACCCTCCTTGGGCTCACTCAGCCTCTAGGCACCCTTCTTTGGGGAAAAAAATTAACGTGCTCTCCGACAACTCATCTGCTTAACTTAGAAACAGTTCAGTCGCTACCATTTATCGAATAAATGGGTTGTTGTGGTACATTTTTTTAATATATATTTGTTTACTATGTTAGTCTGAATAGTAAAAGAAAGTCGATAAGCTAATAACTACTTTCAGCATATGGATCCTCCAACAAATATATCAAAAATTATAAATAAAAAACATTATAATGAACGAGATTTTCGTTTCGATATAAAAGATGTGGATTAAATAAATTGAACGCATTTTATTTATTGATACGTATAATGTATAGTTTGTATAGTTATTTATATACATCGTATTTATGTTTTATATTTATACAATATGTATGTATAATATATAATATAGTACGTAAATACATTTGGTTTTTGCAGCTAATAGAGATCTTGGATACTATCGATAAACGAGATTTAATTTTTGAGGAGGATCTGGACGTTATAAACACTAATTCATAACAATTGCCTAACGGCGGACTAACAACCAAACCACTTTACAAATTTTAACAAATGATCATTTAATTCAACTACTCGTAGCTCAAATCGTATAATTGTTACTGTTACATGTGTTCTGCATTTTGTATTATTGTATTATTGAGCTAACAGGGGTCGCATCCCAGTCGGACAAATCCGTTCTCTTCACCGAACGATTTCTCGTATAATTTTAATTCTAATTCTAATTCTCATTGGTGAAGAGAACGGATTTGTCTGACTGGGA
Source organism: Troilus luridus (assembly GCA_964056705.1). NCBI lineage: Eukaryota > Metazoa > Arthropoda > Insecta > Hemiptera > Pentatomidae > Troilus > Troilus luridus. Next base: position 197,155,373 of record OZ057412.1, on the reverse strand, counting down.
TGCGACCCCTGGTAACTGAGTGGGTTAGAGCGCTGCTACGGAGAAGCAGACGACCCGGGTACGAATCCCGGCCAGGGCAAATCTTTTCTCTTCTAAACAAAAATATTTAAAGAAATTTCTTCTTTATCTATAATATATTTTAGAATTTTAATTTGAACTTCCTCAAGGTAGTATCCTTGGCCCAATCCTTTATACAGTTTATACAGCTGACATCCCAACTCATCCTAATACTATCCTTACCACGTATGCTGATGATACATGTGTATTATCTGTCAACACCAATCCAATTATTTCATCCTAAAGCCTCCAATCCCATATCACTGATCTTGAAGAATGGTGTCAAAACTGGAGAATTAAAATAAATTATCAAAAATCGCATCAAATCACTTTTACCTTACGTCGTAAACCAATGACTTCCTGCCCTTCAGTATCCTACAATAATATCCCACTGGTGCCTGTAGAACAGATCCGATACTTAGGGTTGCATTTTGACAAACGATTAACTTGGAATCCTCATACGAGACTGAAAAGACAAGAAACCGCTCGACGTTTCAGGCTACTTCAACACTTACTAGACAAACGCTCTAACCTCCCAATTAACTACAAAAGACTCATCTAGATGGCCATCCTACGACCTATTTGGACCTACGGAGTAGAGCTTTGGGGCTCCACTAAGCCATCGAATTCCTCTCGTATCCAATCCCTACAATCCAAAATCCTTCGTAAAATCCTTAATGCTCCTTATTTTGTTAAGAATAAAATCATCCATAACGACCTTAATGTCCCATTTGTTGCTGATTTGGCCCGAACCCGCTATCTATCCTTTCATAACAAACTTCATTTCCACTCAAATCCTCTGGTTTTAAACCTAGCTTCCTCTTCAATTCCCGATAATCCTCCGAGGCGTCTGAAAAGAAGATGGCCCCGTGACTTCTTAGTTGAACTTGTGATTTGAGTACTACCAGTGGGTAGTTTCTCTACTTGTCATTTTCACATGTCATTATGTATCGCTTAGCCCATTTACTAGATGTATTTTTATTATACAGTTGTAAATATCAATAAATAAATTTAAAAAAAAAATAATAATTTGAACTTCAATTTAGTCCCCCTTCAAAAGAAATAATTTTAATAATTTTTTCATCTAAATCGCACTGAATTTTTATTTGATTCGAATTTAACTAGTACATGATAGAGACTATGCTGTTTCAAGGACAACGGTTCTGCAAGGAGGTAACTTGTTCTAGATCACGCTCAACCGCTAGATTATTTCCCCTTTATTTTCATATAACGTCACTTTATGCTGCTATGGCTAATCGGACGATGCTACAGTGGGAGCTCTAAATTTTGCCTATCCAGGTTTAATTAGGATAGGGATTTTTAACGAGTACCTGACATCGTACAGGCTCGGGACCCCCGTTTAACGTCCCTTCCGAAGGATTATAATATCCTTATTACCAAGAATTTTTTACTCCCTTTAAAAAATCCTAGGGCCACCTGCCGGGCTATGAACCCGCTATCTTGGGCTTAGTAGTTTGTTACGCTAACCACTAGACCACAGGTCGCCCCTTAATATATTCAGTATTTTACATTAAATAAAATAATGAATTTTTTATTTTTATTTTAGATTTGATTTAAGGTTATAAGTAAAACGAATTATAGTTTCAACCTACCATTTATTGAAATAACATCCCTAAAATGGAAATATTGAAATTAGCTCATTTCAGCTGGTTTCGAGAGGAAAAAAGTTGACTGGATACTTCTAATGTTGAATTTAATTGGTCAGCTGGTTCAGTGAAAGATAACACAAAACACGTCTGTAGCTTGTTCTGTTTTTTTAAATCGATCAATTCCATTTAAATTAAAAAACGTTACTACATTTTCTGAAAAGCATAAAATAATCAGGACGAATGGCTTTGTGGCTTTGCCAATTTATAAAAATCTCTATAATTTAATTGTGCGTACGAAAAAAGACAAATGTTTTGTACAAGACACAATATTTGTATATTATTGTAAATAAGTAATTATTATAAATACTGTAATAATTTGGTGGTATAAATATTTATGAGTTTTTTGAATAGAAGGAATAGAAATAGAAAGAATTGTTATTAACTAAATTTTAATGTTATTATATTGAAAAAAAAGAAAAACTGATTATCAAGTGTAATGTACTATAAAAAAGAAAAGTCTCGTGTAACTTTTTAATTAAGTTCTGATAAGCTCTATTTGCATAGAGACATTTCCATAAATTTTTATCGTGAGTTTCCCCATACTTCTTATGGAGTCTTCTAAAATCAAATTTATTTCTTAAAAGTAAATACTTCAATCAAATGACAAAAATAAAATTTACTTAAAAGAGTAAAAAAAATATCCCGGGATAACAAATACTTCAAATGGTAAAGCAAAGTATTAGTTTGAGTAGTAAAGTAAGCCTTTAAATGATATACTTCTTTTTTTAGCTGTATTTTTAAATGTTTTATCTAATAATTCATTCACTCAAAGAAAACCTATTTCCAGTCGTTTCTTTTTTCATATAACTTTATTACGTGGATACGTTTCGATTATATGTCATTTAAAATCCATCAAGAACTTCTTTAACTTCTAAGAAGAGTTATAAGTCATCTTTTTTCTGTAAATTATTAATTACATACAATCACAACATAATATACATTTCTTAAAATCGTCCACAAATAGAAGTAAGTATAGATACCTTTTTTATTATTCATTGTCATTAGCTAAAATCTTTTCTTGGAGGTCCATTGTCCTCCATGGTCCTTTTGTTAATATTTTAAACTTTGGTCTCTATTTATACTATATTTTATTTATATTTACATACTAAAATTTTTCTCATTTAAATCTATCATAATTAAATTACAAATCAAAAATTATACGTAAAATTTATTAAGTTTATTATTTTATTTTTATACGTTCTTAATTTAAAAAAGTCAGACAGGCCTGAAATTGGGATATCTAGCTTAGGTATTCTTTGAGTGAATGAATTATTAGATAATGCAATCCAGTTTACATCCTTTCAAAAAAAAAAAAAATTCATATTTAAAACTTAAGATTTGTAAGAATAATCGGTAATTATTCCGCATGTTGTCGCTTCGAGTAGATTCACACCAAGTTTTAATTTTCATTCCTTTTTCTTTTAATATTTTCTAAAAATTATCGTGAGCTGTAAAATGGAAAAGAGAATGTAAGTAATTGTGGGAAATCTGTACACTTCGGTGATAATTTCTTCTAGAAATGAATGATTAAAAAAACACATATCATATTTACTTCGAAATTTTAGTTAAACAAATTATTTCTAGATGAAATGATTACCGAAATATAATCATTACCAATAATTACACTCTCTTTTACAAAATAAAGCTCACGATAAATAGTATTTTTGAAAAATATTAAAAAATTAAAAGTTAAAACTTGTAACTTAACTCTAATCGACAATTTTTATTAAATAATTACCGAATAATCTATTGTTAGTATAAATAGTTTTAGTTACGTGGTTTTTATAACACTAAGAAATATCAATTTAATTATATTTTTGTAATCCACTATAGTGAGAATTAATTATGTAATGCACTAAAACGTGGAAAATCCTGCATAACTTTTTATAGGTTGTGATAGACGTTATTTTGTAGCTAATTTTTTTTTTTTTTAAGAATCCCCATAGTTGGAGTCTTTCTCAACCAAACTATTTCCTTAAAATAAATACTCCATTCAAATGACAAAAAAAATATTTACAGTAAAGCGTAAGAAAAAATATCGCGGCATAAAAAATACTTTAAATATTAAAATAATTTATTAGGCTGATAAATTTTATTTTCATATTTTATCTATTAAATACCTACAGTAACATAACCAGATTTTAACATAATATTAACATAACAGGTAACCATAACCAGCTTAGGAGTGGGGGTGTCTGGGTTCGGAGTGGAGGGTGCTTTCAGCCCCTACCCTTAGACAATTAAGACACAGACATCCGTGGCTAAGTGATTTAGTTTTTTGATGTGGAAATGCTGTTATATATACCGACTCCAGCTTCCAGAAGGTATCAGTTCCTAGCGTTCCTTCGAAGAAACATGAGGGTAAGTGAACAGTAACAGTTACAGTATCAGTAGCAGTGAACAGTACAGTAACAGTGAACTATAACTCAGTAACACTTCTACAACAAACAACACTCATACCTGCAATAACACAGTGAAGTGCATACTTGTCGACTATCATGAAGATATCTATGTATAACAGGACTCAACAAACGGTAAAACATATCATATCTATATACATTTTTTGTTCAAGTCGCTTTTCTTTTGATTTGAATATCTATATTTTAAATACAATTAAATAATAAATTTTGAAAACTATTTGAATTTTTAAAAAATTGAACATTATAGCAAGCTAAAACATCTATTATCAGTTATAAAACGAAGACTTAAAAAACTTTGAGATTCTTAATTAAATTTTTGAATATATTTCAATCCGATTTACTGTTATTTTAAAAAGTATTTATTTTATATAAAATTAAATATAAATTTTGTAATAAATATTTAAATCAAAACAATTATATTAGCCCTATTGAGAATATAATTAAAAAAAAAATAAAATATTAACATCATAGAAATTTAAAGCATATTTTATAAGCTACAAACAAAAGACTAAACATTTTTACTTAGATTTTGGGATTTTAAGATTAATTTTCAAATATTCCTTACATTATTCATACGTCTTGAATTTATTAAATATTCGCGAATTTAGCCCCATTACGATTTTATCATACTCTAACAATTTAATCTGCAGACTTGTTTGGCAATGTCCCAATCAGTTTCTGAACAGAATGTGGCAAACGAGTATTGGTTTTCTTATGATTTCTTTGGACATGGAGGACCGAAATAAATTGGCTAACATAGCGCGAAGCATGGCACAGTTAGCCATTACTACAACAGGTCCAGAAAATTCAAGGATCTTCGATATTCTTTTATCATTCCGTGAAATTTTCGATGAAAACATCGATCATTATCTTGATTCGAATTTCATTCCCAACGTGTAACTAGAAAAAGCTTAGTAGAGCGTCGGATTTCCGAACTAATGCTTATTTACTAGTGGTTGAGGTAATCGGAATTCAAATTAAAAAAGAAAATGCATAACAATCTCCACATTTCCATGAAAAATCAAAAACTTTATTCTATTGTTTAGTAAGCAAGTTAAACAAACAAACGACAACCAAATACATACAATACGTTCACAGCAAGATCTATCTTGCTATCAATCTATCAATTTTGATTCTTTTCTTGACAGCTAAGTCTGTATTTATTTTAAACATACTAGTAAATATTAAATATTAGCTTTAGGAAGCCGAATATTTGTGAAAACAGACTTCAAATTATTTTCTATGAATGAGTTGTGTCTGGTATCTATTCCTTGTAACTTTTTGGTGAAACCAATTTTCTATCAACCATATCGCTCCTTTAAATGGACTATACGATAAATCAAAAAACCTAATTTTTTAAATAGAGATATTTGAAAGCTCCATGTTTTATCAAAATTAAACTAGATAAGTTGGACATATTAAAACTTAGCTATTGCTAAAGTAGAGAATTCCTAGTGTAATGATAGTATTGAAACTATTTAGCTTATGCCGTTCTTCCCCTAAAACTTCAGATCCAAACATGGTACGCCACAAAATATGACTTTATTAAAGAAAAAAATCAAAAATGGAATATAACATATATGTCATATCGTTCCTGATTAGAAAAGCTTCAACCTTTACAATACCTGCGGAAGGATTAGCTCAAAAAATGTTAATTTTGTGGTTATGTCGTTTGTTGGAGGCATTAGTTGTGAAAAATGTTTTCGTATGGTCGGATCGTAATGACTTTGTTAATATCTTTACCAGTTTTACTGAGTATCTTCTTATCCCATCCATGTATAAATAATTGTTTTTCTCTGATTGCTTTAAAATCTAGCGTTCTAAGCGTAAAATGCTAAGTAAGTATAATTTTTCCGTATCTTTCATCTCATGACAGTAAAAGAGAATGAAAAATGCCTGTAGATAAAAAACAAACATAACACTAGTTGGTTCAATGCAACTGGACGAAGTTTAATCAATCTGAATCCACAACCTTAGAAAAAGATTGACGTACTTACGAAAATAGCGTTGCATCATTGAGGAATTTCCACAACGGCGGTGTCGAGTTACATACACTTGTCAGGGTTTAACGTCCCGGCTAACTTCGATCAAGCACGCTTGCAACGTAATACTGCGGAACATTTTCCGGAAAATCCAATCCGTATCATGTCCCAACTGCAGTCGGGTCTGCAGGAAGAAAAAAGAAAAATGTCATAACCCTAGAGTTTGTACACCGAGGAGTACTCTGTGGAAATGCACTGTCAGATTCAGTTTTTTTAGAAACTTGGAAAAGAAGTATCTCTTGGTGTAGAACATTAAGTTACTGTGCTTTCCGGGTTCAAACTTGGTTGTGGCAGAGAAATTATTTGATCTGTTTACAACCTGATGTACTATCCTGTGTAATTAGCCTTGCAGCAGATACTTTGGAAGTTTCAATTTATTAAAATTGAAAAAAAAATTAATAAATTTGGTGTATCATGCGGATTAATATTATATTCATATACGGTGAAATTATACTTTTTATTAGGCTGATCAGTTAGTAGAACGCTGATTTGCGATTCTAAAGGTTTAAATTTGGGGAAAATAAATTTAATTTAATCCGTTAAAAACTATAGATGGTCAAGTGGCTAGCATAACAACCCATTAAGCTCAATATCGCGGGTTCGTAGCCCGGCAGGTTTTAAAGGGAGTAAAAAATCCTTAGTAAAGCCGTCTTTCGGAAGGGACTTTAAAATGGTCCCGAGCCTGTACGATGTCAGGTACTCATGAAAAATCCCTATCCTAATTAAGTCTTGATAGGCAAAATTTTGAGCTCCCACTGTAGCATCGTCCGATTAGCCAAAGCAGCATGACGTCACTTTATATTTATAGACAAACAACAAAAACCACAGATGGGTACTATGGGAAGTGAACCCATAGTGGCCAGATGTGAAGTATCCTTAATAAATACAAATATATAGTATCGAATATATACGAGTAAACAACATCAAACAATAAAAGAGTCCGGGTGGAGGTCAATAAATCTCTCTTAGATTGGGAGAAATGTTTATTAAATAGGCAACGTTCCGGCCCACTTTGCAGGTCTTCTTCGGGGCTAAAATCGTTCTGAAAGATAATCGGGGGAATTGCTTCTGACGAATCTAGAGAGCTTCTTGGGGCTCACCCAGCCTCTACAAATTACAAAAATCCTGACTGAGCATAATTTCGTTCAAATCACTTTCAATCATAATATTTAGCTCGGAAATTTAATGGTCCAAGGTATCTACTGATCCCTCATAGTTGAATTTTCATTTTTCTTTTTTACGGATGTATCATGTTTCATAGATAATAATTTTTCTTTTATGATTTTCCTAGGGTTTTGTGTTTAATACAAGTATAGCGATAGCTGCGTTTGTGCTCATCGCTGCGGCGCAAGGAGCGGAGGAAACTAAAAAGGATGCAGTAACAAGCCAGAAGGACCTCAAAGCTGCCTCCAGGTAAAATAATCCTTAATAATTTGTGAAATTTAAATAAATCCTATATAACCATAGGATCCTATATAAATATTTACATCAAACGTATTCATCGGAATGCTTTAAGTTTTGTATTTAAAAATTTTATCGATTCTTAAAAAGATGTTAACACATTAGTCACATTTTGTACAATTCTAAAATTTCTTATTCGAATACCTTGCAGATGGAAAAATATAAATATATTTATTTTAGAATCATCAATTCAATCTTCGCAGACGGTTCACGTGTTCACTTGTTTTCATCTCACGTTAAATCAATAGCTTGAAATTTATTTTAATATAAAACATATGATTAAAGAGTGAGTCAATGAGAGGGAATTTTCCCCTCAAATAAGGGAAATTCATACCCATACTGATTTTTACCATGGTTACAGGTAGTTTTCGGTTGGGCAGTGTTCTAATATAATACACAATACTAAAATATTTCACTTAAAAATTACTGAAAAATCCTGCCAAGTCAAAGAAACTAGAACTCACTGTTCGGTGTAATATAATAAGGGACATTCCATATGTTCACAACTAAATATTTTAATATAAAATGTACGATTAAATAGTGAGACAATGAGAGGGAAATATTCCCTCAAATAAGGGAAATTCAGTCTTCGCAGGTGGTTCTATTGCTCAATTGTTTATCGTCTTACATTAAATTAATAGCTCGGAATTTAATTTGACTAGTTTACTATGTTTTTTATTATTCAAACTTAATAAATAATTTCGACTAGCAGACAATTTCAAAAGGGTTTTCATTATTTTAGAGGTGGCCAAGTCTTTACTAGATGATTTATAGAGAACACCTGTAGTGTAGTTTTTAGTATATTTTTCGGAAGATGGCCTTACGCTTTTTTAATGGGAAGAATAAATTACTGGTGATTTCATCCCTCGGAGGGGACGTAAAATGATCCAGATGTCAGACACTCGTTAAAGATCTTGGGTAGGCAACACTTCGGATTTCCACAGTGGTATTGTCCGATTAGCCATACTGGCATAAAGTGACATTAAATTAATAAACAATCAAACACTTATGATTTCAGCTTAACGAAGCCTGACAGCGTCAAGAATGTTATTGATTCTTCGGTGGATGATTCGATACAACACGTACACTATCATGAAGGAAAAGTAGATCATCAAGACAAACATGACGGACATCTTGGACATCATCACAAACATCACGGAGATCTTGGACATCACCATAAACATGACGGACATCTTGGACATCATCACAAACATCATGGAGATCTTGGACACCATCATAAACATGGTGGACATCTTGGTCATCATCACAAACATCATGGAGATCTCGGACACCATCATAAACATGGCGGACATCTCGGACATCATCACAAACATCATGGAGATCTCGGACACCATCATAAACATGGCGGACATCTTGGACATCATCACAAACACCATGGAGATCTTGGACATCATCACAAACATCATGGTGATCTCGGACACCACCACAAACACCATGGAGACGTTGGTCATCACCACAAACACGGTGGAAAAGTCGGTCACGGACACCATCATGGAGGAAGTGTTGGACATGGTCACTCTCACGGTGGTTCCATCGGGCATGGTCATCAACACGGCGGTAGCGTTGGACATGGTCACTCTCATGGTGGTTCTATTGGTCATGGTCATTCCCACGGAGGAAGTGTAGGTCACGGACACTCACATGGCGGTTCAATTGGTCATGGTCATGCTCATGGTGGTAGCGTTGGACACGGACACTCTCATGGTGGCTCCATAGGACATGGGCATGCTCATGGTGGTAGCGTTGGACATGGTCACTCACATGGTGGGTCTGTTGGTCACGGTCATTCTCACGGTGGATCTGTTGGACATGGCCACTCTCATGGTGGTAGTGTTGGGCATGGACACTCGCACGGTGGAAGCGTAGGACATGGTCATTCACATGGTGGCTCAGTTGGACATGGTCATTCCCATGGTGGTAGCGTTGGACATGGTCACTCACATGGTGGATCTGTTGGTCACGGTCATTCTCATGGTGGATCTGTTGGACATGGTCACTCCCACGGCGGTAGTGTTGGACACGGGCACTCCCATGGTGGCAGTGTAGGACATGGTCATTCACATGGTGGCTCAGTAGGACATGGTCATTCTCATGGTGGTAGCGTTGGACATGGTCACTCACATGGTGGGTCTGTTGGTCACGGTCATTCTCATGGTGGATCTGTTGGGCATGGACACTCCCACGGCGGTAGTGTAGGACACGGGCACTCCCATGGTGGTAGTGTAGGACATGGTCATTCACATGGTGGCTCAGTAGGACACGGTCATTCTCACGGTGGCTCTGTTGGTCATGGACACTCACATGGCGGATCTGTTGGCCATGGTCATTCTCATGGTGGATCTGTCGGACATGGCCACGCTCATGGCGGTAGCGTTGGACATGGTCACTCTCATGGTGGTAGCGTAGGACATGGTCATGCTCACGGTGGAAGCGTTGGACACGGGCATTCTCATGGTGGATCTGTCGGACATGGCCACGCCCATGGCGGTAGTGTTGGACACGGTCACTCTCATGGTGGCAGTGTAGGACATGGTCATGCTCACGGCGGAAGCGTAGGACACGGACACTCACATGGTGGCAGCGTAGGACATGGCCATGCCCATGGCGGAAGTGTAGGACACGGTCACTCACACGGTGGAAGCGTAGGACACGGACATGCTCATGGTGGAAGCGTAGGACATGGTCATTCCCACGGAGGCGGCGTAGGTCACGGACATGCTCATGGTGGAAGCGTAGGACATGGACATTCCCACGGAGGCGGTGTAGGTCACGGACATGCTCATGGTGGAAGCGTAGGACATGGACATTCCCACGGAGGCAGCGTTGGCCACTCAGATGCTCACGGTGGACATGTTGGTCACGGCCATCACCATGGTGACGACGACAGCCACGGGATCAAGAAGGACTTCTCTGAAGTCTCCTACAGCGTCCTGGATGCTCCCAACAAGAAAGCCGATGGAGAAGTTCTCAGCGCAAAGGCGTCAGAGAAAGTCAGCGTAAAAGACAAATCGGAATAATAAATTCCAACTCGTTAGAATATGAATAACGAATAGTCTAGATATATTATGCTAATGCCTTGTGATGTTAAGCCAAACTTATTTATTATTTACTATTTGTGTTATATATATGTTATTTTATTCACTGTTATATCATTGTTGTATGTTTTAATGTTATCATCATATTTATTTGTATATTATCGTGGCGTTAATAAATATATTTAAATATACTCTTTTCTTTTCATGACACTATAACCCTCATTTTAGTCATAGTTTAAACGGTTAAGCAGAACAGCTGCATTCACTTTATCAGCAGGATTGTCTCCAGTAAAGCACAAATTATGGTGGCATTATCATCAAGTCTTTTCTCAAGTTTAACAAAAAAATTTAAATCAACTGATGACTCATTTTGAAAGTTATTGCTTCCTGGATGTTCAATGGATCTTATTAAGATCCAATTTATAAAATACTGTTGTTATAATATAGTTAGTAGGAAATAAACACATTATTAATTTTATTAACAAAACACAGTGCGTCGTAAAAATGTTATCTGCCTACAACTAAATATTTTAATTTAACACATATCTCTACTTCAAAAGATCAATGTCATAACTCAAAAAGCCAATTTTAAAATAGAGATATCTGAAAGCTCCATGTGAGTTACTGAAAAATAAATTTGGGTTTTGTTAAAGGTAAATGCATATAATGTAACATTATCACCGTTTCATTATCACGATAATGAAAGTAAAATTAACAACTCCCAGCCAATCAACCACGTATACCTTTGGAGAAGAAGGGATATATATATATATATATAAATAATTATATTTATTATAGAACTGCTATGACGGATTCATTTATACACTCAACAGCAAAAAAAACCGGACACTTCATATTTTTTGTATTAAAAGCTAATTTTCAGCAATGTGTTTGTTTTTGTGGGTATTCTAGTTATTACAGAGAATGTAGGGCCTAAGTCCATTGAACTAATCTCTTCAGGATTAGTAAACAATTAGATAAAACTTAGATTTGATTTATTTGTCTTGAAGTTGATTTACCTGTCTGACCTATTCTAAACTGTAAGCACATTTGAACATCTTTAATTTATTTACCAAGCCTTTTCTGTGATTAATAGACATGTTTTTTTTTATTTTGGTCCAGAATAATAGTTCTTTCAAATGTTGACACAGCCCGAGCTGATGCCTTGGCCAGAGAAGGCCGGTGCTTGGGGTAGCGAAGTCTACCATTCACAATGCACTCCGGGGTTTATTTCATTCTTACCATGAATTAAAAAGATTAATATAAATATGTATTTAACAAAATTATAAGAACAAATCTAAGTGTCCGGGTTTTTTTGCTGTTGAGTGTATATATATAAATCTCCTTTTCAGTTCAGAGGCTAGGTTATTGGCAACAATTGAAGAAAGAATTCTTTCTGAAAAACTATTATATCCGAATGTTTCTGACAGAAGTAAAGGGTATTTGATCCTTTAAATGAGGGAGACACCCATAAAACTCTCAATCTTAAGATCTTTAATAGTACCCAGGTTATTGGATTCCCAAAATGGAGCAATAAAAGAAGAATATACTTCTTTTCTTCATACATACTTTTGAGGCAATTTTTGGTTAAAACAAAATATTTAATAGCAAATAAAGTTGTCACTGTTTTTTTTCATAGAATTGCTGTTATCAGGTATCAATTCATGGGCCGTATAAAACATGTATACCGAACATTTCCATCATCATTTAGCCTAACACTAGATAAAAAAAAAAAGTGAAGATTACAATAGCGTTGTAGATTCACTACAATTTTTCACCCTCGAAGATAGATGGTATTGGACCGGTTCTGGAGGGTGACATGATATAACTATTAATAACAAGCATATTCCTCTCGCAGTGATGTATTTTAACCATTTAAGTAAATATATTAGAGAGATAGCAACAGATTGATTGCGGCACGGCTGGATAAGTTGGTCTATTAATCATGACCTGTCCCCCATCTTCTCTCACTACAACATAATGATTTATGAATATAATAAAATGTATATCAAACAAGTTGCTTAATGCCTTACTCTATGTATATATGTATAGAACGGCATAAACTACAGACTTGAAATTTGGACAGTAGATACATTTTATAAGGCCAACGCGCACTAAGAAAGGAATTTTGAAAATTCGTCCCCTAAGAGGGTGAAAAGGGTGACGTTCGTAATTTAAAAAAACGTAATTTTTATAACGTAACATGTTAAGTTAGAGATGTAAAAATAATTATTTCACAGTCCAACAAAAAAATTTTTTGAAATTTGTTTTTAACATTAACAGTTAAATTCCTCTAGTATTCAATCCTTGCAATCCAAAATCCTTCGCAAAATCCTAAACGCTCCTTATTTTGTCACAAATAAAACCATCCATAATGACCTGAACGTTCCATATGTTACCGATTTAGCCCATTCCAGATACCTATCATTCCATAATAAACTCCAGGCCCATCCAAACCCACTAGTTTCCATCCTTGGCTCCAATTCCATCCCGGACAATCCTCCTAGGCGTCTGAAGAGAAGATGGCCTCGAGACCTTCTATAATAGAAATGTAATTAGAGTGCTGCCAATGAGTAGTGCCTCTACACGTCCTTTCATGCATTTATTTATTCATACAGCCCTTGTACTAGATGTATATATTACAGTTGTACAATTCAATAAAATAATTAAAAAAAAAAAACATTAATAGTTGATCATTATAGATTTTTATGTGCTGAATCTAAATCTGGTCTTAGTTTTTTTGTATCACCCATAGCTTTCCTACATTGTTGCTCTCTCTTCCTGTACACATAAATGCTGGTTCCAACCGCCAACAAGTTCTTTTCTTTTAGCCTAGAGCCAAGCAATTCAGCATTTTTTTCGTTAAGCCAAGATCGCTAACCAAGTCGTTAAGCTCGATTTGAGTAAACAGTTGAGGCTCTACATTTTCTGTAAAACATTGGAATTCTTCATCATCTTGTTCATCTAACTCCGATTGTACATCAGAAAATACTTCCGTTGGAATATAATTTAAATCATCTGGTGATTCAGGGACCGGTAAATCTTCACCGTGCCCTATTGGTCGGAAGGCGGACGGAAGGCTAGGCTAGCTTATCACCCTCTCGTTTTTTTAGTTATGACCAGTAATACCGACACTGCAAAAGTAGCAATCATCGGAATGATTTCATGGCTCTCTCCATATCATAGGAACAGCAAATTTAAAGGTATTTTTTTCTTAAATCTTCGACACATACATAACATACCTTATTTATCCTATCACCTTGAACTAAACTAGTTCCAAAGTATGATAGATAAACCTTTTTGACAAACTCTGTAATGTTTCTTTGGTGGTTTTTTAGACCATCCTCAAGGCTGAACATATGAACCAAATTATGTTAGATTTTTCGGGACTTGGAAAAGGTTTATTACATGTGATATGATTTTGCAGCTTGTAGTGCCATCGGGAATCCGAGTGTCCTCCATCCGTGCCACGTGACCTGCCAATCGTAGTCGCCCAAGTTTGATTGTCCTGACATCTGAGGTATTATAGATATAGGTTGTATATCTCTCTGTTGTATCACCGTCTCCACATTCCGCTCACTTTTATTGGCCCGAAAATCTTCCTCAGGATTGTCCTCTCGAAGATTAAGAGCATTTCCCCGTCTGCCTTTATTAGAGCCCAGGCCTCTGAGCCATATGTGAGTACCGGTGGAATCAGTGTTTTGAAGATCAGCAGCTTTGTCTGCCTAGAGAGGAACCTGCTAGTTAGTAGCTTCATTAGGCTATAATAGCACCTATTAGCAGAATTAATCTCTTCTTCTAATCTCCTGAAATATGTCATTTTGTGTTTAATATTTGTGCATAAAGTATTTTAACTTGAAATAAAGTAACATTAACATTAAAATCAGATCGCATAAGGCGATTTTGAATAATTAAACATTTCGGTATGTAGTAAATGTTTAGTGTTAGGTATTTAATTTATATTTAAACATATCACGAATGAAACATGTCACAGGTATGAAAATAACAATAACTTGTTACTCCTAAAAAGATTAATAACATAAGAAGGAGGGATTGAGTGGGGTGCAGAGAGAAACCTAAAAACAAGCAGAGCCTAAGTAGATTTTCCAGTATATTATGTATTAAAGCCCGCCCGGGGCTGTCGTTAAGCCATCCTCCAATACTCACTTCTTATACTATTTTTTTAATTTTTAAAATTAAATACGAGGTGGTTACTCCATTGCTGTGCTCAATTTTTTGTTTGCTTTATGAAACGCAATGTTATAAACAATACAAAATTATATAGGAAAGAACAAAGGGCTTCAAAATTTGTATCCCAATATTAGACTTAAACTTTCGCTGCATTTTTATATATACAAATTAAAATAAAATTGGTAGTAATTTTCAAACAAAATACTAAAACATAGTAAATAATTATGCCTACTGCACGAGCAATAGGGAGCGGTGTGGCTCAGTGGTCGTAGTGGTACAGGAAAAAAAAATACTGTACTATCAATAAACCTCTTTGAGAATCGAATTAGTTATACTTAAAATTTACCGT
Source organism: Troilus luridus (assembly GCA_964056705.1). Lineage (NCBI taxonomy): Eukaryota > Metazoa > Arthropoda > Insecta > Hemiptera > Pentatomidae > Troilus > Troilus luridus. The sequence continues at coordinate 197,140,127 of OZ057412.1, read as the reverse complement.
TATTCTTAAGCTAACAAAATTATAATAATCTAATGAAAACAAAAAAGAATCTATTTACTTGATACTAACAAAAACTACATATAAATAACTAACACTGCAATCCTATAATCAAACAAACAAACAAAAATAAACAATTGCAATACTACTGCAATTTACTCCTGTTTTTTTGTTTTTTATCTTAGCTCCTTGGTTTTTATTAATTTATGACAATAACATATTAATATGATACATATTACGCTATACGCCTCAGTATACGGTTTTGGTTTGTTTTAGTATACCCCTGTAAACTATGTTACTTGATTTGTATCGTTCGACGAAAATATGTAGATTTTGCGAGTAAGAAACACGTGACGAAGCTAATCAGAGGGGAGCCCCGTAGCGATGCTAACAATATTTAACAATTAAATAAAATAACCGCGATTACCTACTGACCATATGTTGGAGTTAATATTGAGAATGTGTTATCCAAGTACTTTTTAATAATATTTATCGTGATATTATGACCAAATTGCACAAAATCACTATAAATTGTAGCCTATGTGTTACTGTGAAGTAGTTTTTGCGTGAAAGAGTAACAAACATAAATCCTCTCATACTTTCGCATTTATAATATTAGTAGGATTTTTTTCCGTGAAAATAAATGTTCCTCATTACAGAAGGGTGAAGATGGTATTCATTTTTATGGTTAGTTGAATACAGATATTTTTTAAAAGGTTGTATATTTAATACATTAGTGGAAAAATGCCAACTAAAAACCTTAAGTCTCTAAACTAAAACAGGAAATTAAATATACCTGTCCAATATTTCGCCTATTCAGGCATCCTCAGGGCAGAAAGTGAATAACAGCAAAGCAAAAGATGAATAATGCACCCAAAAAACACATCCCACCACCTCCAAGGCTCAAATGCAACTACTGAATCATAGGGAAGGTTACTAGATTCCCAGCTGGCTAAGGTTAGATAAAAACAGCTGATAAATACTCCAGATTTGAAACATCAATATACACTCACCAAACCCCAAAAAACCCAACAGGAAAACAAAATAAAATAAATAATATTAACAAACAACACAAGAACAGATGACAAAAACTATATGAAACAATGAAAGTAAAAGTGCAAGAAAAAAAGAGAATATATATAAAACCAGTGGACTTATGATTATTCCACAAAATATATATTGAAAAAGGGAACGGTAAACAGAGACATCAAATAAATGTTTTATAATTATAATGTTGTATATTTAATTTTTCGGAAAGAAAAATTGAAAAATATCGCCTCCTCGTGGAATAGCCCTTAAAATAATTTTAAAATCCAGCTAGGACTTCAACAATTTTACAGATAATCCTCAAATACTTCAAGGAATACATTTTCCTCAAATAATATCATGGATTAACTAAAAAGAAAAAACATGAATAACAAATAAATAATAAAGTTGGAGGAGGGTTTTAACTGTTTAAACAGTGAATCCTTTATGAGTCCTTTATGAGAGGACGGTGCTAAGGGAAGTTCGGTTAATGTTTGGGTCGTAAATATTCCCAGTTAAATTGACAATAATCGATTGTGAATATATTAGCAACCAATCATATTATTGCTGGTTATCTTTGACCAATCGGATTGCAGGAGATCAGCTAATTTATCGAATAATAAGTTATACATCTCTACCTTTAGAATACTCAATCCAACTCAAATATAAGAGTTCATCTTAATTAACAAATTAATAATAATGAAAATAATAATTATTTTTGTTACGCCATGACAGGTTAAAAAAGTTGAAATCAGATTAAAGGCAGTCATGACTTCATATTAATATAAGTTACAGGACAAAATGATACTGTTAATACCGAGATGTGTCTTGAAAATAGAGGAATATCTCCGTCGATACATATTGAATTAATTTTTAGATATTTTTATTTTGAAGATAAACGATTTGTGCGGACCGGGATTCGAACCCGGGTCGTCTGCATCTCTAGTGCAGTGCTCTTAACCACTCAACTACGAGGGGTCGTATACAAGCCAGACAAATCCATTCTCTTCACCGATCCTATATCCCCGTGTTCTCGCAATTTTTACGATGTATACACGGGGAAGAATGTTCATTGAACATTACTTTAATTGGGATCATGTTGACTCACGACAATTTACACACACACACACACACACTTGTCTGGTTTGGATACGATCCCTGGTAGTTCAGTGGTTAAGAGTAGAACAAATCTTTCCTCTTCAAAATAAAAATATTTCAAAATAATCACCATCAAAAGAACAATAAATAAAAAAAAGTGAAAATAATATTTATTTATGGTATGCCATGACAGGCTAAACAGTTTGAACAGTGAAATCAGATTAAAGGCAGTCATGACTTGATATTAAAATTTAAATGTTACAGGACAAAATAGTACTGTTAATACCGAGATGTGTCTTGAAAATGGAGGAATATCTTCGCCGATAGATATAAATTTAAGTTGTAAAAAATTGTTATATCGTTATAATTATATAAATAATAAATAGAATAATTTTTAATTTTTGTGTAAATGGGTTGGAATATCGGTGTGTTTCACTGATGACGCTGCCTAATCCTGTGCAATTATCTAACCTGCAAGATAATAAATTCGTATATACAGAAATATTTGGTTTCGCTTTTATTTTTATAATTTCTATATAATAAAGCACATTAGCTGAGATGGGAAGAAATAAAATCGTAATATTATTAAAGATAAATTCCAAAGAAGACTAGCCAATGATATTCACATGGTCCTTAATGGGCGGTACATGTTAAAATAAAAAACATTGCACAGACAAATTATATAGTCATGTAATGCCTTAATACCCGAGCAATCCTAGGGTGAGTCGCTAGTTACAAAAAAATTTCAAAATGTCACTTTTTGCCAATGCGAATGTTTAAAGTACAAATGCACTAATCAAAGAAAATACAACCAACAGCCACAAATATATTTGGGGAATATTTAACACTGAAAAATGAAACTGACAAATGGAACGATACTGTAGGCACCTGTTGGAAGAAATACAATAAATGGATGGACTAAATCTGTTGCTGAGGCAATTGGCTTGAATGTAAAGGACAAAAAGATAACAAATCACTCGAATAGATCAACTGCTGTTAGCGAATTGGCAAACCGTGGTGTAGAAGAACAACAAATGCTGAAAATTCCTGGTCCTAGCAATCAAAATTCTATAAAACCATACCTAAATCTCGGTCAAGAACACCACAACAAGATCACAATTAATTAAATAGATAATTAAAAGAGTATCCCATCAAATCACCTTTACCATTCGTCGTAAACCAATGACTTCCTGTCCTCCCGAATCGTTTAATAATATCCCCGTGATTCCTGTAGAACAGGTCCGGTACTTAGGACTACACCTTGACAAAAGATTAATTTGGATTCCTCATACTATACGACAAGATAACTGCTCGCTAGATAAGGTTACTTCAACATTTACTAGACAAACGCTTTAAGCTCCCAAATAATTACAAAAGACTCATATACATGACAATCATTAGACCAATCTGGACTTACGGAGTAGAGCTTTGGGGTTCCACTAAGCCATCGAATTCCACTCGTTTTTAATCCTTACTATCCAAAATCCTTCGTATAATCCTCAATCCTCATTATTTTGTTAAGAATAAAGTCGTCCATAATGACCTTAATGTCCTATTTGCTGATGATTTGGCTCGAATCCGATATCAATCTTTTCATGACAAACTTAATTTCCACTCAAACACAATACATAGATTCAAACCTACAACCTTTTCAATTCCTGATAATCCTCCGAGGTGTCTGAAAAGAAGATTACCACTGGGTAGTTTCTCTACTTGCCTTTATTCATGGCAATATGTACCATCCATTATATTTATTTGTTGCATTAGTATAATACTGTAGTAAATTTCATTGAAGATATTATTTTAAAAAAAGTTAAAAAGCTCCACTATTAAAAGAAACCGGCGATTTTCCGTTATTCTCTTCCCAATATACAAGCACAAAAGAGAATTTAAGAAGAAACGAAGATGGGAAAAGATTGAGACTAGAATTGAACAGTGTTTACATTGGAATACGTGAGCAGCTTCCCTTTCGTTACTTCACAATAACCTGGGGGAAATAAAATCACCAAGTTACGTCTCTCGAAAGCTTTCCTGATAACGGTTTTCAGATTTCAGCCTTTCTTCTGCAGAATCTTCCGAAAGATAAAAATCTGGACAATGTTGGTTTAATACGAAAGAAAATAATATAAAAACGTACACCAAACGTTGTTCATTTGAACGCTACTGATACGGTCGCTATGGTAACAGCTGGGATACAAAAATCGGGAAGGTTATTCTAAGGTTTTTAATGAGTTAAAAGAAGAACATTTTGCAATTGTGTGTGAAACATTAGCTTTAAATGTCGTTTCTTATTTTGCAGGGAAATTGTGTAATAAAGTGAGTTATTAAAACCACTTAAATAGATGTATTGTTATATTAAAAGTAAATTTTCTTATTTTACAGAGAAGCTCATTTAAATTTTTACTTTCAACAAGCCGAATTCAGTATTGGAATCTATTAACATTATTTTAAACGGCATTTAAAGCTAATATTTCCATTATTATAATAATAAATGCCGTTTCTTATTTTACTGATAAAGTTAATATTTCACATACTGATTACAAACTCGTCTTCTTTAAACTATTAAAAAAAAACACCAGCCAGAGTTTAACCTTCCCGGATTTTATATCCCAGTTCTTATCATTATAGAGTCATACCAGTAAAATAAGCTAGTAAGACTATAAGATTAAAGAAAACTATTATAATATTAAAAATAATTTTTTTTTTATTTTACAGAGAAACTAAGTTTGGTTTTTATTTTTGACAAACTAAATTTAGTATTTGAATATAAAAACATTTAAAGCTAATATGTTACTGATACGGTAACTATGATATGAACTGGGGTAGAAAATCTGGGAAGGTTATACTCTGGGTGGCGTTTTTTATTGAAAAGTTTGAAAAAGACGATTTCGTAATTAGTATATCAAATATTAGCTTTACCAGTAAATAAGAAACGGCATTTATTATTACAATAGTGGAAGCATTAGATTTAAATCTCGTTTTATAATGTTAATAGGTTAAAATACTGAATTCGATTTGTCGAAAAAAAAAACTGGTACTTGTGTTTTAACGCCGCCGCAGTTATTTTAGCATACTTGTTCGCATGCGCGAGCAGTTATATTTTGTAGCAGTTATGTTTCTAACAGCTGATTTGCTCTAGATTTCTTGTTGTTATTATTTTGTTTATTTATTTAATTATTATTAGATTTGTTGTTACTTGCTACGAAAATGCGTATTTGGGACTTACCAAAAACAGAAGAAGAAGCAATAGTATTTTTTCAGGGGCGAAATATTTTACCAAAAAAAGGAAAATGTAGCAATCGCATGAAATGAAGCTTTATTAAACTACACTAAATTGGCTTAAATATTTTACCAAAAAAACGTAAGTGTACCAATGTAAAAACGTTATTGAAGATAACTGTTACAAAATATAACTGCTCGCGGATGCGAACAAGTATGCTAAAATAACTGCGGCGGCGTTAAAACACAAGTACCAAAAAACTAAATTGAGTTTCTCTTTAAAAAAAGAAAATGTATTCATTAGCTAATTTTAATAAATCATTTTATTATATAGCCTTACCTGTAAAATAAGAAACGACAGTTAATGCTAATAGTTCACACACTGATTATAACTGTTTAATAAAAAAACACAATTCAGAGTAACCTCCCCGGTTTTTATATCCCAGCTGTTACCCTATCAGTAACAGTTGTGTACGTCTTTTGCACATATACATTATATACAATAGAATGTCGGTTATTGGAACTAGCTTTGTGGAAATTATACTAGGAAGGATCGACATTGTCATTCCTATGATATGAGTTGGAATAATATTTTCTCCAAAATTGATTGTCTGGATCTACTATTTCATACTTTTGCACTTTAGAGAACGTGAGTTTTATCTGCCATGAAGAAGAAGTCAATATTTGAGCAAACGAATACAATTTTCTTAGCATCAATAACATAAATATTACTATCTACGTACATATTTTTTCAAACTACGTGAAAGTTATTTTTAGGTACAGAATATTTTTTTTTTAAACAAGCATGGTGATTGTTTTTTCTGTTGATAGTTCAAACCTCTTCTGTTTTTGTGTTGATAGCCATTCCCTTTTCATAAGGAGAATTATTCAAACCAGATCTGACAACAATAGTTACAGTTCGCTGCAGTTTAACAAAAGACTGGCTGGCATTACAAAGCAATTGATCAAACGACTACTTTTTTCTACAGTCTTTTGTCATAATCGAATTATATAGAGATTATACTGTTTCTATGACAACGGTTGTCATAGAAACAGTATAATTTTTCGGAGGTGATTTGCCCGAGATCACACGAACCACTAGGTTAAGAGGAAACAGTTTACAGAATCTAAGCGATTCATTTGTGAATTAATCTAACATTAATAGGTTTATGAATACAAATTATTGATTATCATAATTAATTAATCATTGTCAAAATAAATTAAATAATGACCGATGTGATTTTTTTTTTTTTTTTTTTTTACGGAACGGCTTCAGAAACCACGAGAATATCATAATTTTCACTTCATTCTCTGCTTCCTTCTTTATTCCCACCTTTTCTTCATCCTTTCCGGTTGTTCTTTCCTTCTTTCCTCGGTCCACGCTGTCCCTTTTCTCGCATCGCTCTTTTCCACAAGGACCTTAATTTCTTTTATACACTTCTACTTGGAAAAAAATTTATTAAAAGTGAGAAGAAATAGTTTTTATTTCTCACGCCTTTGCAAATATTTTCTTACCACTATTTGGAATCAATGGGGAGAAAAGAATGCTTGGGTTGTTCGATAACTTGAAATGTCAGTGAAAGTAAACTAAAAACTGAATATGAGAAGAAAATCACTTTGATATTTTTATTTTATTTATTTATTTAATCTTCTCCTCTTCTACCGCCAACGGAGTGAGGATCCTTTCTCTAGAGCCTAGCCCATGACTGTCTCTCCTGTACCAATCTTCTTCTCCTTCCCTATTCCAAACCTCTTCTGTCAAAGGCCTCCTGGATTGCGTCTTCCCAAGTCTTCCTTTCGGTCTCGTACCTTCCACCTTTGTCTCATATATGGCCTTCACCACTCTGTTTTCCGCCATTCTGGAAACATGGCCAAACCATTCCCAGCTGGCCGAAATCCCACATTTGACCGCATCGTAACGTTTCGAGCTCAGTCTCTTCTGTTCTTCCCTTCCATTCTTCTTAGATATCGCATCTCCATGGCTTGAAGTTGGCTCTTGTGCTTTTTGGTTAGAGACCAAGATTCACTTGAATCGGTAATAAAGTGTTTTTATAATAATAAACTATTTGGTTTGTATTTTTTGACACTTATTTTTTCCCGATGAATTCTTTCCTGAGGGAATTAAAAAACCTGCTGGTAGCTTTTATTCGTTCTTTTATTTCACCATCTATCCAGCCGTGTTCGTTAAGGTGTGCACCGAGATATTTATATTTAAAAGAAAAAAATGTACCATTACAACCATGTTGATTCTTGAGTCCAGTATTTGGTAAAGGCTGTATTATTTTTAGGACAACAGTTTAGCAGAAAATGATTTGTCCATGGTCACTCCCCACCCCCAGGTTTTTCTATCAATTTAGGGTACCCGCATTATAGAAGCTGGGTGAGCCCTGGAGGGTCTGTAAATCCCATTGGGTCCAAGTGTGGCAGTTCATAGATTAAAGAATTTATCTTCCTCTACTGGATTTGCACTCGCGACCGCCAGCACAGCAATTCTACTCTCTCCTCACTGAGATACTCTATACTGTATACACTTATAAATTTTAATAAATCCTAAATTTTAATAAGTCGCTTAGCCATTTACTATTTATAAATCTTCCTACCTTTGAGGGCTTATACAAAATTATATAGTAATTAACATTACTTTCTTAATATTACCATTACTTTGAATTGTAATATTTCTCTTAATTCGTTACTGAAATCTCTACATAAACTATTCATATGATTTTTTAAGATCGTTCTTTAATTATACAATATAGTTAAAGTAATATAACATAACGTTTAAGTGTATTTTCCACTAATTGGGACAAAACTGCATAAGCTGAAAATGTCTTATGTCAAGAAGACAGTTTAAACAGAAAAAGGAGATATTTATCAAAATTTATATTACAGAATTACAATAAATCTTGAATTTCAAGTAAATAATATTCAAATACAGTGGAGCGTCCATTATCCAACGTTCAATTAACGGAACTGTTAATTTTGTTGTTGTTTTTTCAAATATAATTTTAAGAAACCGCTCGACGTTTGAGGCTACTTCAACAGTTACTAGACAAACGCTCTAAGCTCCCAATTAATTACAAAAGACTTTTATCAAATCATTAGACCCATCTGGACTTACGGAATAGACCTTTGGGGCTCTATTAAGTCACCGAATCCCTCTCCTATTCAATCCTTACAATCCGAAATCCTTCGTAAAATCCTCAACGCTCCTTATTTTGTTAAGAATAAAGTCATCCATAATGACCTTAATGTCCCATTTGTTGCTGTTTTGGCCCGAACCCGGTATCTTTCCTTTCAACTTCATTTCCACTCAAACCATCTAGTTTCAAACCTAAAAAGCTAGCTCGACAATTCATGATAGTCATCCGAGGCGTCTGAAAAGAAGATGGCCTCGTGACTTCTTAGTTAAACTTGCGATTTGAGTACTACCAGTGGGTAGTTTCTCTACTTGTCATTATACCATGTCATTATGTATCACTTAGCCTATTTACTTGTAATATTATTGTAATATAGATGTAAATATCAATAAATATATTATTAAAAAAAATAGTAATTTTAATTAACTTGATCAGATCATCAACAGTTACTTATTAGGTACAGCATTTCCAAGTCTATTTGAACCTTTTCCAAGTCAACTGTAACCTTTTACAAATCAAATGCTACCCTTTCCAAGTCACAAGCAACCCTTTACAATTCAAATGTAACCCTTTCCAAATGAGTTGAAACCCTTTCCAAACCAAATGTAACGCTTTACAACTCAGATTTCTCCCTTTTCATTTCAATTTAGCCTTTTCCATTTCAATTCTCACCCTTGAAATTGTGTTGAAAATTTACCGTACTGGGGAATAGGCGAATTTACGCCCTTCGGATTTGTCAGCATAAAATCATCACAACCTTTTTATTCACAACTCTTCTTAGGACAAAAATGAGTGAAATAATTTTTTAAAAAGTTTATTTAAAAAAAGTAGAGACATGTAATATGAACTTAACATTAGTATCTTTATATATTTAGTAATAAAATAATAAACATAATAATAATATTCTAGTTAACTAGAAATTAAAGAAAAATTTAAAACAAAAGTTGAATTTTTTTCCTATTTCTCCTCAGGGTCAAAGAAGTTTTTATTAGTGCGATCATTTTGCTATGAGTTTTTATTTTTGTGAAATCGAAGAAACTGTTGATAACTTCAGTTTAGGTAGTTTTACTTTCTCAGAAAAAAATGCGTTTTTTTTTTTGTTTTTTTTAATGGGTTCATTTGAAAAATAACAATTATTTAAACAATAATCATTGCTTTTCGAAAATTATATTAATTTCATTTGTTTACTGCTTTGTGCCAATAATAGTTTCGAAAATAACAAAATTAAAAATACTGTAAAAATAACAAAATGAATCCCGTTGAGTTCTGAAGCCTCAAATTTTCAAGGGTGACAATTGAAATGGAAACGTGGGAAGCGAGGGGAAGGTTGACCGGAAGATAGACGTAAGGAAGAAAACAGTTGGGGGTGCAGTCAAATGAAAACACTAAATAAGTGGTGACTTATTTAATTATGTGCCGACGTTTCGACCCACTTTCTGGGCCATCTTCAGGGCTATAGGAGGCTGTAGCAAGACTAGAAGCGGTCTAACTCTCAGTTAACCCAGTTAAAGTCCAAGCAGTTAGACCGCTCCTAGTCTTGCTCCAGCCTCCTATAGCCCTGAAGATGACCCACAAAGTGGGTCGAAACGTCGGCACATAATTAAATAAGTCACCACATATTTAGTGTTTTTATTTGACTCCACCCCTAAATGGAAACGGTTACAATTGAAATAAAAAGGGTGACAGTTGAGTTGTAAAGCGTTACATTTGGTTTGGATAGGGTTTCACCTCATTTTGAAAGTGATAGGTTTGAATTGTCAAAGGTTCAAATTGACTTGGAAATGCTATATATTAATTATTATAGAATTATTGTTAGGTTAAATAAAATTTTATGAAAAATAAAACGATTTTGTCCATGAACGTCCCCTTATTGACCCTAATCATTTCTCGAAAACCGCAAACAAATGAACTTAGACTTCATTTAATTAGGTAATTTCATTTGTTTCTCTGAATCCCTTCCTATTCATTTGGTTGGTAATAGGTTGCTCATCTTCAGTTTTAAATCATTCTTTGTGGTGTGTTCATTTGTGATCACTGTTTGTTTAAAACTTTCTGCATGTCAACATACAGAAAACGAGTGGTTCATTCATTAAAAGACAAATTGGAATTTTAATTATTTTTTTGTGAAATTCGATTATCCGATTCATATTTTTTATTATCCGAGCCAAACCTGACAAGTTCGGATAATCGACGCTCCACTGTATATATATAAGTATTTAGATAGTAATGGCATATTTATAGAATGACGTATGAATTTTCTAGTCAAATAATCGGTTAGCTATTTTGATACATATTTAAGGTATGACGTCATTGGAGGTAATGGTGTTATTATTGGTGACGTGTTGATCGATCTACCGGTGATTATATCTATAAATAGGTTGCCTTCTATATTTAGAAACAGTCACTAAAGGAATTCGTGGAATGGCTATAATATATGACCATAGACACAAATAAATGTGATAAAATTCTATGATCATTAAACATTAAATATTATAAGTAATTAATACAAAATTTGGTATCAGTTCCGCAGGTGGTCATTTCCAGTTAACTCTCAAGTTAAAACATTTCATTCCTTTCCATTTTAATTTTCTCGAAAATAAAAATAATCGTGAGTTTTAGTAAGACAAAATATTGCGATTCTGGAGAATGTGTATATCGATAATAAATCGATTATATATCGATAATAAATTCATCGAGAAATGATAATTTCAACAAATATTTCGAAGTGCAGGTGATAACCTAAACAGTATGTGTAATTATTCGTTCTGTTCTGTCCCTAATAATTCACATTAAACAATAATTCACTTTAAACAATAATTACTAACAATTTTTATGACCTTCTATTTCTTAAAATCTCATTTAACATAAAAAAATATGTTGGATTTACTTTGATCAGAAAATATCGATGTCTGGTTAGTTTAGGGTTGATAAAAAATAAATAAAAGAGACATTTTTAAAAACAAATCACTTTAATCAATATAATTAAACAATATATATATTTAGGGTGCAGAGTGGCTCAGTGGTAAAGCACTGAGTTGCCATGCCGGAAATCCTGGTTCGAATCCGTTGGCATGACTTTTATTTAGTCTGTTTGCAGCGGGAGATGGATCATATAGGATCTAGGACACTCCTGGGGCCCACCCAGCCTCTATAAAATATTATAAAATTAGGGTACCCAGAATAAGGGGGAAAATCTGGCAGTTGAGCGTGAATTAGGACAAGTCACCTCATTGTCCATGAACCAGTATAGTCTCTACCATGTACTGAGCCCCAGATTCGTCACGGGTTGTAATTGTACAGGTTTTTTTTATTTTGGAAGCCCCTATTGGTTTTTATACATATACATAATTTTATATATATACATATACATAATTTTGATTTTTCATACATACATTTTTTTTTTAAAGGATGTAACCTCTTCTAATAGGAAATGGAATCTGTTGGTATTGATTGTTAAAGGATCTAGGCGGTTTTGGAACAAATAAATCTAATACCTCATTCCTGGCCTTTATAAACATATAAAAAAAAAAATTAAAAAAAATGGATGTATCTGATTTTGAAACCAAACGCCTCAAGTACAAATACGATTATCATGTGTTGCAATAATTTACTGAATACAGAATGCTACGTCACCACCAAACGGGCTCAGGAGCATTAATCGGATACGTTTAAAATGTTTCTTAAATACATTTTTAAATAAAAAATTATTTAGTAATTAATGTAAACAATAATTAATTACAAAATACTCCTATACATGACAATCATTGGACCATCTGGATTTACGGAGTGAGCTTTGGGGATCCAATAAACCATCGAATTTCTCTCGTTTTCAATCCTTACAATCCAAAATCCTTCTCAAAATCCTCAATGCTCCTCACTTTGTTACGAACAAAGTAATTCATAATGACCTTCATGTCCCATTTGCTACTGTTTTGGCCTGAACCCGATATGAATCTTTTCAGGATAAACTTCTTTCCTAATCCAACCCACTAGTTTAAAACATAGCTAGCTCGACAATTAATGACAGTCATCCGAGGCGTCTGAAAATAAGTTGGCCTCCTGACCTAAGTTTAATTTGTTTTTCGAGTACAACTATTGGGTAGTTTCTCCACTCGCCTTTACCCCAGGCTATTATATATATCATTCATTGTATATACTCGATATAGTACAATTATACAGCTTAATGTAAATTTTAATACATACTTTTGTTTAAAATTCATATAATTAATACAGTATAAGATAATACAATATTCAGTTTATTCAATACTCAGGCAGAAATTTATAGAATGAGTAAAGGTCTGAAGAGTTTTCGTTGTATTACAATCTTGTATTTACATTTATTATCCCAACTGCTCAAGTTTGAAAAAAATTTACAGTAACTCTCTCAACCAACCAACCATCAACCAATACAGTAAAATGAAGGGGTGTATTGGAATTAGTTCGGAGATGTCTTCGATAAGAATTTCCTTCGAATAAACTAACGCAATTAGTGAACAAAGTAGCGAGAATCAGCAAAGTTTGACTTTTAATTAAACAATAAAGTTCTAGAAGTGTAATAACTATAGCGTAATAATTAAATATAATTCGCAATCTCTCAGATAAACAAAACCCGTTAAATCCAGTTCAACAAAATATTAAACTTATCCTGAAACATTATTAGCATTTTTTTCTCTAAATATATTTTTTTAATCATTTATTTATTGATATTTACAACTATATTACAGTAATATAACAAGTAAATTGGCTGAGCGATACATAATGACATGATATAATGACAAGTAGAGAAACTACCCACTGGTAGTACTCGAATTTAGGTTTGGGTAGTGGTCCATGCACGGAAATTCGTAAGCAGAGGTTGGTGTACCTGCATTGAGCCTTCGGGTTCACTAACCCTTTTTATGGTTATAATAAGATCATTTAATTGATATAATAAAGTAAACAATTTATTTATTAACTTTATACACAAACCAAACCTTCAACAATATTCATACTTTTGCAACCGACTGGGAAATTTGCAATATTCCCGATTATAAACAATTTAAGGAGTTCTGAACCAACTTGATATATACTCCTCCAACTATTGATTGCTTTCGAATTGTTCATCTGCAAGTAATTGTTACGAGGGCGGGAACGAAACCGGAATTTCAGTCCACTATATCAGCAGTCCACAATATTATTTTATGAATAAGAAATTTTTATACATCGATGGTAAAAGGGTATAGGCGACAAAAGGAATTTTATTAAGGAACGCTATATAGATGGTTTGCATTTAACATATATATATATATATATATATATATATATATATATATATATATATATAGAGAGAGAGAGAGAGAGAGAGAGAGTGAGAGATAAGGAAAGTACAGAGGTTAGAATTTGCGCACAAATTATTGCAAAATTACTACAACAATAAGAGATCGATATGCATCTAAGCAAAGGTTAGACATTATTACACAGTCATTAGGACACAAGCATATGATTCAGAGTGCTTAATTCTGAAGAAGAAAGGTGAACTAAGATAACTAGATTATTATGAAGATTTTTAATTATGTTAATATTACTGTAATATAGTTGTAAATATCAATAAATAAATAATAATAATAATAAATTATGTTAACAAAGTGAAGAGAACAGTAGGACAGATTGAAAGAGTGAAGGAAGATGCCATCAAAGTAGATGTTACAGAAGAAATAATATGTTACAAGAACCGCTTCAGGCTACTAGAAAAAGCAACCTATGAAGAAGACAACCCTAAGCCTCGATCGAACAGAGCGTGGTGGACAGATGATCGGAGACGAGCAGATGTAGAGAGAATGAAGTACTGGGAAGAGAACAACACAAAGAGACACCAAAGTTGTATGGAGTCAATAGATGGCCAAATTCATAGAAAAAAAAATTATATAAATGTATATATGTATATAGATCGCCATTAAAACAGGACTTCAAATCTCATATGAGAAAACACAATTTTTGAAAGCATGCAAAAATCTAGGCTGAATACAAAATGAAATGAAGAAAGAGTTTCAAAATTACAGAAAGCCTATAAACTCACCTGGTCGTACTACAATAAAAAATGCATCTCCACGGCCGCAAAATTACGCCACTACAACACAAGAGTTCTATACGCATCGGAAACCACAAGCATAAAAGGAAGGAGGAAAATTATAGAGATCGAAAAAAAAGAAATGAAAATCCTGAGAAAAATCCACGGCGCAGTTTTCTAGCAAAAATCCACGGAGAGACAATTTCTGGCAAAAAAGATCTACAGAAAACTATACAGACACACTGAAAACATCAGTACAGTCATCAGAAAACGCAGAGCGAATTTTTTGCACATCTCGCCAGAATGAACGATAACAGACTGACTAAAAGAATATTCAATATAGTTTCTATATCGAAGTTGGGCACTTCATGGTATAAAGAAACCACAGAAGACTTGAGAAGATTAAACATCACCATAGAAGATAGGATAGGCTAGGATGAGGTTATGGGGGGATCAAGAGCGGAGGTTATTACGCCCGAGCTTTTAGCTTACTCATTTTATTGAACTTATTTCGTGATTATTTTGTAGGTAAAAATACATCTGTCCAGTTCTCTATTCAAATATTATAAGTACTATAATTATTTAAAACATATATACACATTTTTTAATATACTTTATTTGTACTTCCTAAATACATATTTATTTATTCGTTGATATATATATATATATATATATATATATATATATATATATATATATATATATAATTTTTTTTATATATATATATATCTTTAATCTTTTTCTTTCTTTCTTTCTTTCTTTTTTTTTTTTTTTTTTCCTCCTTCCTCATTCTTCTTCATATTTAAATAATGATTGTTGTAGTTATTTAGTATTAAGTTACTATAACAGTTTTAGTCACTATAGAAGAAATTCAAGATCGTAAAACCTGTAGAAACAAAATTATGAATATTACCACAAACTACATTATGCAAGCGTAACAGACAGATGAACAGAAGAAGGCTCAAAGTGAAAAAATTAAAAGGTTTCGGGAAGTCAAAAAGAAGAAAAAAGTCACCACCAAAAGCTAGATTTTTGTGCTTTAAGCGCTCTCCTTAGAGAGGAATATAAGCAGATAATAATAATAATAATAATATATATATACATATATGCCAGCTGGAGTCTGGCAACCTTCCTTATGATTCAGTACTTGCATTTTGGCCTTGGAGGTGGTGGGATGTTTTCTGTGGTTGGTGTATCGTTGCATTTTGTGTTTTTGTTTTGTTTTGTTTTTCCTTTCATTAGCATTCTTATTGCGAAATGAAGATGCCTGAATGGGCAAAACATTGAAAATTATTTTTGTTTGCAATTTTATTTTAGTGATTTAAGGCTTTTGTGTAGGGATTTTTTCACTAATATCTTATTTGTACAATAATATTGTATAAAATTGTACTTGTACACAAAGGCTACTAAGAGATCAACAACAGCCACTGGGGAAAGCTTGAGATGTATAAAGAAGGCAATTGATGCGTTTGGTAAGTGGCAATCTATTTAGGTGTCGATTCATTGAGAAGGTTGGATAAGGGGGTGTGCATTGTCTTGTCTTCTCGGTAATTGCTCTGTGCCGGTTCGATTCACTTCCTGTTAACAAAACACTCATTTCTACACCTTCAAGGCCCGGTTTTCTTTGAAAAACGTTTATCTGGTAAATATACAGTGGTTCACAGTGAAATTGATACACCATGTAGCTTGAAAAAAACAACAGGAAACAAAACCAGAAGCCCTTCAACAAATTTATTTACAATATCATTTTTAAGGATAGGTTTTAGAGTTTAATGAAATCACATTTTTAATATGTACAACCAACAAAATTAAACTTTGACTGAATTTGACGATAATTGAAATACGATTAACTAAAATTACATACATGTTTGAAACAAGAGAATCCCATGTATTAAAAAAAGTTGTAAAATCATTAACGTTAACCTTGAGCATGCTTCGGCACGTGGATCAAATCTAAAATTAATTCAAATTTATTTACTAATAGTTTTATTATAGAGATCTCGAATATTCCTTTCTTCTCAGATCAGTATTTAGATTATATTATGGGTTCTTACTTTTAGAATTAATGAACTATCAGTTATTACTAGGCTTATTGGTAACTATTTATTAAACAAACAATCGCAAATAACAATGGATACATATAATTAAGACAACATACTACGTGTAACATGAATAAACATAGAATTCACCTCTAATCTGAATATAGTATCAACTCTATCCTCTTAGTAACAAAACACACACAACATCTAAACTCAATTTATGAAAGGAAGAAGGTAGCATTGAGGTTACAGTGACTCTTAGTCAAAATGATATACTAAGGTTGAATAAATAAATGTTCTAACTTATATTATATTAATAACAATGGTAATTATTCCGCAGGTTGTAGCTTCGAGTTGAGTCATAAGTTTTGACTTTTCATTCCTTTCCCTATTATTATTTTCCAAAATATTATGAGATTTACTATGGAAAAGATAATGCAATTATGGAAAATGTCTATACTTCGGTTATCATATAATCTTGAAATGAATGTTTCAACAAACATATATCACCTTTACTTCGAAATGTTAGTTTGAACTTTTATTTCTAGATTTACCAAAATCTACTTATTACGCATAATTATATTCTCTTTTCCGTTCTAAAGCTCACAATAATTTTTATTTTGGGAAAGTATTAAAAATTAAATAAATGAACAGTGCATGAACAGTTAAAACTTGCTGTAACTCAACCCGTAGCGGTAACCTGCGGAACAGATATCAGAACAATAATTTAATGTAATTAACGACTACGATAATTAAACGACAAAAACCATTATTAAATATTGATCCATTTAAGGTAATGACTAGCCTGGCTAGAGATTTATAGCATCGGTGTGGAAAGTAAGGAGATGTTGGAAAATGAATAATTTAAATAAAGTATATTAATTATACATAATAAATTATAAATATTAATATAATTATTAACTGTTAATTACTATATAACATATTATGCCTACATATTTCGTCTGTCCTAGGATAGCATCACCTTGATGCCTCGATTAAGTGGATTAAATTTCAATGTAATATTATGTCTACACTACATGAAGTATTTTAATGTATTTTATTGTGTAGATATTATAAACATAAAAAAAACTAAAATATTTCTTTATAAACGACTTTATTTTCGGAAATCAGCGGCCCAAGATAGAATGGGGTGGAGAAGGCTGGTAAATGTCAAAGATTTAAAAAAAAAACTCTGTCAACCCCCGATCCCACTAAGCCTTGAAGGAGACCTGCAATGTGGGGCGAAACGTTGGCTTTCCAATAAACAGTTCTTTCTACTTAAGAGATTTTTTTAAAAATAATTTATTTTATTCATTGAATTTTGGTATTAATTGTATATGACTCTATAGCTGATATTTTATTTTTTAGATAAGTATTATTATTCTTAAGGAGAATGTCCCATAATAAAAACAAAATTTACTTTTATTATTACCTAAAGACTATTTTTCTCACTTGAAATAATGAGAGAAAAATATATGACACATCCTATGGTTCCAATTTTTAAGAATGGTGATAAGTTAAGTAAAGTCCTTATCCAGGTGTAAGGAATAAGGACAGCTTTCAGGATACCTAAGCAGGACCCTCCCCAAGAAGAGAAGAGTTGTGATTGCTCCTGATGGCACTAAAGGCGAGGTAATGGCTCGTGGAGACAGTTCTGTCCGGTTTTACACCTCCTCCGTTATCCCCACCAGACCTTTATCACCCCACGCTCTATCTGGCTTAGAGCACACTACTGCCATCTCTTGGAAAAGTTCAGTTCTTTCATAACTTTATTATTTAGTTTTCTTTTGAACTTATTTATAAATTCATAAATCAGCAATAAAGTTATACTTTATCTTCGGTTATTACCTTATGTGAACGAATAGGCTGAGTAGGGCTCATCGCTGACTCAGTCTGAAAGCTGCAACAAGCGTTGATGGAATGGTGTGAAGAACTCAGACAAAAAGGAATCACAATCAATGCTAGATTCTGCAAGTGGGTAGGCTGCAGGAAGAAGTTCACATATACTGCGATGAAGAGGTGACTGACTTCACTTATCTCGGCACAGTAATAGACAGGACTGGGAATCTGGACGCGGAAATATCCAATAAGATTAATAAGGCAAATACAGTCTACTACCAGATTCGTAATACTGTTTTAGGAAAGCGGGAGGTAGGAAGGAACGTCAAACTCCACATCTTCAAGTTAGTTTACCTGCCGATACTGCTGTAAGGAGCTGAAAGCTGGGAATTGAAAGTGGAAAACAGAGTTACCGCGTCGGAAATTAGGTACTTGCGAAGAGTGGCGGGAAAGACGAAAAGAGACTGTGTTCGCAACGAGAGGATTCGTCAGGAACTGCAGATTGTCCCGCTAAAAAAGCTCTTGGAAATCCGACAACTGAAATGTTTCGGCCCCGTGGTCACCTTCTCAATAATCACCCGTACCCTCTGAATACGAGCACTACATGCCGGATGGAAAAGACCTTGAGGACGGCCAAGGATGTCTTATCTCGAGTACATCGGCTCAGCAGGAAAAGAGAAAAAGATCTCCGACAGGCCAGAAATCTAGCAAGAGACCGGGATAGATTCGGCTCCTGGCTGGACGCCAGGAATTCATAAGGTGTTACTAAATACTGTGCCGACTGTGCCTGTGGGACAGAGTGCCCTGACAGACTGCCGAGGAGTAGGCGGGAAGATTGCGTTAAGAGTGATCTGGCGGATTTGGGTTTCGGTTGTGGCCCGTGGACGGAAGTGTGATTGGTGGGGGGGGGGGTCGGTATCGAGCATTCGGTTTCGCTAAGCCTTGCTATTATTTTGTTATTGGAAGAATGACGAAGAGTGAAACTAACCTGCACGACAGCGTTGTTTTGCGGATAATCTATTAACTAGTGCCTTTAGGCTTGGGCTTTCATGAAGAATATACCTACCAATAGTTCCATAAAATTATTAAAAATATTATAACTCTCCATTTAATTTTAACCTATTTGAGTACTACCAAAGACAGTTTCTCTACTTGTCTTTTCATATCAATGTGTAAATTCAATCTGATCACTTGTTGTATTAGTATAATACATGTTTAAATTTATTGAATTTATACATATTATAAAACAAAGTCCCTAGCCGGGTCAAGTTTGTCGAGGTTTTGTGTAAATGGGTTGGAATATCGATGGGTTTCATCGAAGACGCTGCTTGAATAATCCCGTGCAATTGACTAACGTGGAAGATAATGAATTCGTATGTAAAGAAATAATTGGTTTATTTTTATAATTTCTATATAATAAAGTAAATTAGCTGAGATGGGAAGAAAGAAAATCAAGACTCGCGAAGAAGCCTGACCAAAGATATTCACGTGGTCCTTACGCGATAAAAAAAACAAAAAAAAACATTATACTGTTACGGGCCACTGGGTGTAAAATGGACTAAACTATTACTTAATTCAAGAATCTAATATTTATTAACAAATTGAAAAGAATACAATGAGATTATTTAAAACAATTAAATTATTAAACTAATATCAATTTACAATAACAATATTCTACTAAATAATATCTAATTTCTAAGATAATATGATATTGCTAATACTAAATAACTAAACTATTTATATATAAATTTGTACAAATACAACAATATTACACTATAGTTTACAATTACAAATTAACACTTACAGTTCGCTAACTAAAGTCCACCGACCGTAAGACTCTCCAAATATGACAAACTGACCCACAGTTTATTACACTTATTACACGGCCACTAATTGTCACTGTTGCTCACTAAGCACTTATTACAGACTGATACTAATACTAACTAACTCACACACACTGCCACTAGTTAACGACTGCTACTCACTGGCTTATTACTGACTCGGCTTATTACAGACTGGGCGGCCAAAACAGCTCGCCTTTTTATATAGGCAAGGGAGATTGGGGTGGGGAACACCTAGAATATTCCACGCAGATCCCGATGAGTCTAGACTACCTTTGATCCCTTCCGGCTTAATCCCATTGTTCGCCTAATCCTTTCAGCCGGTTCTTCTTCCCTCTCTGACCGTAACAATACTTACAAATTATAGCTGAGTCGCTAGTAAATTATAAAAAAAAATGTTTGCTCAGTTTCTTTCCTTTAATTTTAATGGTTTTATTTGTTGAATAATACTTAAAAAAACCAACAGCTAAATAATGATAATAATTAACTGAAAAAAAATAATCAACTAAAGACCCATAAACGAAAATTTGATTAAAATATGGCAACTCAGATAATAGATACTCAAAATACCATTTTCGAAAAAACCCATCATCAAGCGATTAGAGTGTATTATAAACCTAGAAGAATTCTAAACATGACACTTTATTGATGCCCAGAAGAAAGAACAAGCACAGGGTATCCAACCAGGAACTAACCAAGCTCAGGAAGACATGTATGGCTACGATCTCAATGAAAATGTTCACATTGAAAAGAAGATCAGAAAAAAAATATTGTCGTAAAATTTAGTTGAGTGAAGAATCCCTTAACTTTCGGAAAAATCTATAAAAAAATAACATTTTAGTGGTATTTTTTTAAATTTTTATATTTCAATCCAGTTTCCTTAACCTAAGTAGGAATTATTATAATAATTATAATAATAATAATAATAAATTCAAAAAAGAGGTCAAAGAAACCTTTGAAGAGGAATTTAAGAACCGAGTCAGAAAATTACTAAAAACTAATTTATCAGCAGGAAATCTGGTAAAAGCTTTGAATACCTGGGCTGTTCCTTCGGTTAAATATTCTTTTGGAGTAATAAAATGGTGTGACACGGATTTGGAAAGAATGGACCGCTTCTTAAGAACTCAGATGGTTAAATCAAGACAGCGTCACCCAAACTCTTCAGTGCCAAGACTATATATTACCAGAAAACTTGGAGGTAGGAGACTTATTAGCCTGTTGAAAGCCTGCCGTGAAGAAGAAGCAAGGCTTAGAACCTATTTTATGAATAGTAGTTCACCGATGCTGTCGACCACTGCTGCCCTCGACTGCAACTACACAGCACTGAATTTGCTTCGACAAGATCCAACAGCAATCCCAACTGAGGAGAGCCTTACAGAATCATGGAAGTGTAAACCACTCCATGGAAGGTTTTACAGTTCTTTATATGCTCAGGGCATCAATTTAGAAGCGTCAGTCCGCTGGTTGACCACAGGAAAAATGTTCCCCGAGACTGAAGGATTCCTTTTGGCAATACAGGAACAGGTCATGGCAACAAATTCCTACAGAAAGCATATTCTGCACCAAGCAATCGAAGATAGATGTCGCCTATGCAAAGCAACTTACGAATCGATTCAACATGTCACCTCTGGCTGCCAAGCATTAGCAGGTAAAGAATATCTAACTAGGCACAATAATGCTGCAAAGATCGTACACCAGGCACTCGCTCAAAAATATAATATAATAAGCAGTCATCACCCATTTTACAAATACCAGCCACAGGCAATATTAGGAAAAAATGACATTAAACTATATTGGGATCAAACTATGATCACTGACCATAATATACCCCACAACAGACCAGACATACTACTCGTAGACAAAAAAATAAAAAAGGCCATCATCATCGAAGTTGGGGTTCCTGCTGATGATAACGTTTCTAAAACATTGAGCGAAAAAATTCGGAAGTACCAAGAGCTCTGCGAGGAATTAAGGCATCTCTACCGACTGGTGGGTGTAAAAGTAGTCCCGATCATTGTATCCAGCAATGGCTTAATTCCTCAGGAAACGATTGCATCAATGAAGACGTTGGAAATAATTAGGGGACTGGAAGAAGTACAGAAAGCGGTTATGCTGGGAACTGCCAGCATCGTTAGAAAATTTTTAAATATTCCCATTTAACTTTTAAATGAATCATACCCTTGACCTTGGTCCGGGTTGGTGTAATCCGAGACGTGGTCCGGTACAAGCCGAGAAATACAAAATAAAAAATAATAATAATATTATTATTATAAAGGATTATGTATCCTACTGATATATGATCCCTGGGACCTTCTGGTAGCTATTATTTTGAATTTCCAACCCTTCCGATCATCGGAAATCCCCCGTTTGACTCCAGTACCTTCTTATCTTGCTAGAACCTTATTGAATGAGAAAGTGGAGGGTTGGTTCTAAAGATTGTTCACAAAATATAAGCAACGCTTGGTCCCATGGACTTTATAATATCCAAAATTGATTAAAAAAAAAATAAGGAAAACATCTTTCCTTTGTGATATATGCAAAAAGCTGGAAACGAGAAGTACTTGAACGAACTAGTTCATTGAACTAGATCCGGAAAATAAACTATAAATAGCGCTCTCTGGTGAACTGTAGTTCTTTTTAGTTCACACCACTCACCAGTAGAAATTTATAAGTTAGCTTAAATATTTGTAATTGAAGGAAAAAGTGTGACAGATAGCCCCCACTTTGTGTTTTAAGCCAAGAGAATTATCTGCAACGAATTGTTTTTCGTTTATAAGAAAAAAAGGGAAAACCAATTATCAGGATATGAAAACTAATAAGAAAGTAAATATTAAAGTTTTTAAATTGGAAGAACAAGGAATATTATTTAGGAAAAAGTCGGGGGACGTAAATGTAAATAATATAAAATAAATGTAGAAATAAGAAAGAAGTGTTTTTTTTTTTTCTAGAACCTTTCTAGTTCATTTGACCTCTCAGTTCTTCCCCTTTTTTCCATAGTTCAATTCCTCTCTAAGTTCAGTACATCTGTTTTTTTATTTTCATTAATATGTTGTTGTTTTTTTTTGTTAAAAAAAAATTTATTTATTGAAATTTACAACTGTATACAAAATACATCTAGTAAATATAATGAGTGAATACATTGACATGAGAAGACAAGTAGAGAAACCCAGTGGTAGTACTCAAATAAAAAGTTCAGTTTAGAAGGTCACGAGGCCATCTTCTTTTCAGACACCTTGAAGGATTATCAGGAATTGAAGAAGTTGCGAGGTTTTAAATTAGGGTTTGAGTGGAAATGAAGTTTAACATGAAAAGATTGATATCGGATTCGGGCGAAATCAGCATTAAACGGGACGTTAAGGTCATTATGGATTACTTTGTTCGTAACAAAGTAAGGATCATTAAGGATTTTCCGAAGGATTTTGGATTGTAAGGATTGAATACGAGAGGAATTCGATGGCTTAGTGGAGCCCCAAAGCTCTATTACATAAGTCCAGATGGGTCTAATGATTGTCATGTAAATGAGTCTCTTGTAGTTAATTGGGAGCTTAGAACGTTTATCTAGTAAATGCTGAAGTAGCCTAAAACGGCGAGCTGTTTCTTGTCGTTTCAATCTAGTATGAGGATTCCAAGTTAAGCGTTTGTCAAGGTGTAGTCCTAAGTACCGGATCTGTTCTACAGGCCTTAAAGGGATGTTATTATACGATACAGGGGGGCAGGAAGTCGCAGGAATATGTTTTTCAATGTTTAAAATCAAAATTAAATATATTGTAAATTATTCTTTATAAATACCAAAGCTTTTTAATTTTCTATTTCTACTATTTCGTTCATTGATTTTATTTGTTATTTTTTTTACTGAAATTTGAAAAAAAATGTAACATCTGTCATTGTTGGAAATGCATGAAGCCTCATATAAGTAGTAGTAACCAATAAGATGTTTTAATATTTTATTTTTTATTTATTAATGAGTTTTTAATTCAATGGAAACCGGTCTCTAAGTTTTTTTATAAAAAAAAGTTTTATTTTGTCTGAATTTTTAGGTGAACCTGTTCTGTGGAGTAGACAAAAATGTTCCACCCGTTGGTTGTAAATGTTATCCTCTACGGATCCGAAACTTGGTCAATTACGAAAAAGAAAGAAAGGAAGTTGCTGGCCGTGGAGATGGTCTTTTGGAGGCGCTGTTGTGCTATTTCCAGAATTCAGCACATCCCTAATAGAACAATTAGACAACTGGTTGACCAGGAAACAACGATCCTCTTCGCAGTAGAAACAAGAAGATTGAAATGGTACGGCCACTTAAAAAGAATGTTAGAGGAACGATAGCCAAAAATAATCTTCTAATATTGACCTACGGAAAGGAGGAAAAGAGGAGGACCCAATAATAGATGGTTGGATGATTTGCAGGCGAGCATGGCAGCGAGGGGTTTTAGAGGTGGAGGCTGGCTGGATCCAGATCTATGACTTTTAGATACGTACCTAAAAACAACCAAGTTGTAAAAAATCGTTAACAAAAATTTAGGTTATCGAACAATCAGTGTTATATTCTCGCTACTAGTTCGGAATTATGCTAAGAAAATATTTGTAGAGGCGTAAGAAAGAAAATTTACCCCGCCTCAGTTTTAATGATTTTTCATTTTCAGTTAGGGAGCCAATTAGAAGTGTAATAATATTCAGTAACTTTTATCCATAAATCCGCCAATGCTCATTTAATATTAAAAACCTGTACCATTACAACCCGTGAACGGGTCTGGTGTGCAGTACATGGTAGAGACTGTACTGTGTCATGGACAAAGATTCTTCAAGGAGATGACTCAACCGACAGATCCCCCTTATTTTGGGTGCCTAATTTTATAATATTATATAGATGGAGGGTGAGCCCGAGTAGGGTCCTAGATGCTATATGATCCATCTCCGGCTAGAAAAAGACTAAATAAAAGTCTTGTCCGTAGCGGGATTTGAACCTGGCTCTACCACTAAGCCTCTACGCTCCTTTTCATTTAATTTACAGATCGTAACTCAGAAACTATAAAATGAAATTAGAAGGTTATAAGAAGGAGAGGAATGTTTAGCTCATAGTTATGAGTTTAATAAGAAATATGAAATATTTAACAACTTTCAAATACACCAGAATGTCGATTATCCGAACTAATGTCGCCAGATGTGGTTCGTATAATCAAAAGTTCTGTTAAGTGAAATTCTTTTAAAGGGAGGAAACTAAGAATAAATTGAATTTTTTTTATAAAATCACTCATTAATTTATTATGTCTTACATAAGTTAAACCTTTACAAGAAATATATTTAAAAAAATTTTGTTTATTGAAATTTACTACTGTATATTGAATGCATCAAGTAAATATAATCAAAGATAAATAATGTCCCGAGATAAAGGCAAGTAGAGAAACATCCCAGTGGCAGTACTCGAATAGCAAGTTCAACTTAGGTCACGAGGCCATCTTCTTTTCAGACGCCTCGGAGGATTATCAGGAATTGAAGAGGTTGCTAGCTTTAAAACTAGTGGGTTTGAGTGGAATTGAAGTTTTTCATGAAAAGATTGATTTCGGATTCGGGCCAAATCAGTAATAAATCTGACATTGAAGTTATGATGGATTACTTTTTTCGAAACAATGTAAGCGGCATTGACGATTTTACGAAGGATTTTGGATTGTAAGGATTGAATACGAGAGGAATTCGATGACTTAGTGTAGGCCCAAAGCTCTCCTCTGCAAGTCCAAATAATTCTTACAATAGCCTTGTATGTTAGTCTTTTGTAATTAATTCAGAGCTTAAAGCGTTTGTCTAATAAATGTCGAAGCAGCTTGAAACGGCGTGTTGTTTCTTGGCGTTTCAGTAGGATAGATTAGGATTCCAAGTTAAAGATTTGTCAAGGTGTAGTCTTAAGTACCGTACCTTATATGAGTTTTAATTATACGAATTAAAACGATCATATTAGGATCAGAAAATAATTGGATTAAAGTTGGATTTAATTTAAAAATTCAATTCATTCGATATGTTTTATAATATTGCCATGTTGTTAATGGGAAACATCAATCAATCATAATAATTTTAGTTATAGCTGTTCTCGTATTTCATAAACACAGTGGAATATTTAGAGTAAAGTAACATTCTGCGAGTTCTAATGATAAAAGGAACAACCGCGCACCCTTGCGGCTAGACTGAGAACTACACGAGAGTGACTGAGGCTAATGTAGCAGAAAGAGGCTTGTGGTATTTGGCCATAGCCCCTGTTCCTCCGGTCGATTCTCGCTTCGTACATCTGAAAACTTCACACTTCAACCTTTGTCTTCTACTGAATGATCATACACTGATTTATAGCTTCCTTCAAATTATTTAATTTTATATATTTAAAGTTATTGTTCTGACGAAATGGAATTTTTTTTTTATTTCTCTGATACTTAGAAGTTTACTAGAGAAATGCTCTAAGCTCTCAATTAATTACAAAAGATTCATATACATGACAATCCTTAGACCCTCCACTAAACCATAGAAGTGTCCTCTCGTATTCAATCCTTACAGTACAAAACCCATCAAACATTCTCATTCAAACGCTCCTTACCTACTTACGAACAAAGTCATCCTTCATGACCTTAATGTCACATTAGTTACTATGATTACTATCTTAGTTGATTTAGCCCGACCCTGATACTATTCCTTTTATGACAAACTTTATTCCCTCTCAAACCCACTAGTTTCAAACTTATTACGATTTTTTCGTAAAGTGTATGAAAATAAGATGGCTTTGCTGCTCTCCTAGTGAATTTGTTATTCGCTTACTACCAGCTCCTCTACTTGCATTTCTCTCTTGCAATTGTATATCTTTCGATCTATTTAGTTGATGTATTTTTATAATACAGTTGTAAATTTCCATAATAAATTTTTTGAAAATCGCATTTTAATATTATAATATTGGGTATATTATATAGTCCTGTATAAGCTCATTCATGTAGGAAAGAAATTCGTTGACTGGTAGGTACTAATATAGGATGGAAATAGTTGGGGGTGCAGTCAATAAAACACAGCAAAAAAGTTGAAACCTATTATATTCTATATGTGCCGACGTTTCAAACTACTGTTTATACTGAAGATACATAGTAGGCCGAAACGTCGGCACATATAGAATATAATACGTTTCAACTTATTTGCTGTGTTTTTTTTTACTGCACCCCCAACTATTTCCATCCTATATAAGCTCATTCAGTTATCTTTCACTAATGATATGATAATGATAATGGTATTTTGTGATAAAATGTTTTATTACTTCTCATTTGACTATGTTTTATAATTTTTATTACATATGTTTTGCTATTCCTTAGATTTATTTCCAAACTTATTATTTCTCCTGAATTATTATAATAATTTATCTTTTACTCTTTTTATTACTTGTCGCTCTTATCATTTCCTTTTAAATGACCTGTAATATCTTCTTTGGTGCTGCATTGTTTATTTAGTTTTTCTGTTTTATTTTATTCTCAGCCTGATAATGGACTAAAAATTAGGCTGAAACGTAGAGACAAATAAAATAAATTATTTGTGTCATTTAATGACTGCTCACCCCAGAGCTGTTTACACTATATTCAGTCAACTACTTCCACGTCAATTTAAATAATTGAATCAGTCATTGGAGAAACACCTCATGTCCATTTTTGGCCAAAATTGAGTTAGACATATTAAATTGTTAGTGAAGGCTAAACAAATCCAATACGCATGTTTGGATAATGTGTAAAAGTTATTTGAAAAATAAAATACTGATTTTTATTAATAATTTGAAATGTTATCACATCTCCAACAACGTTTATAATTTTTTTAAATATAAAAAAAAATATAAAAATTTTAGTTTGGTAGAATTAGCTTACCAAATCTCTGTAGATACATATAAAAAAATTCAAAAAATATATGATGTTAAATTATGGACCAGCTGAGTTTTTTTTGATTTCCCGAAAGTTTACTTTTTTAGATATGAGATGTTTCTCAAATGACCGATTCAATTGTTCTAAAGTTCATATAACATTGGCACTACAAGTGACGAAAAATCCAACATAATTTGTTTCATATGTTCAGCCTTGAAGAGGGTCTAAAATACACTCAACAGCAAAAAAAACCGGACACTTAGATTTGTTCTTATAATTTTGTTAACTACATATGTATATTAATCTTTTTAATTCATGGTAAGAATGAAATAAACCCCGGAGTGCATCTAGAATGGTAGACTTCGCTACCCCAAGCACCGGCCTTCTCTGGCCAAGGCATCAGCTCGGGCTGTGTCAACATTTCAAAGAACCATTATTCTGGACCAAAATAAAAAAAAAAATGTCTATTAATCACAGAAAAGTCTTGGTAAATACATTAAAGATGTTTAAATGTGCTAAAAACTACTGACAGTTTAGAATAGGCCAGACAGGTAAATCAACTTCAAGACAAATAAATCAAATCTGAGTTTTATCTAATTGTTTACTAATCCTGTAGCGATTAGTTCAATGGACTGAGACCTTACATTCTCTGTAATAAATAGAATACCCACAAAAACAAACACATTGCTGAAAATTAGCTTCTAATACGAAAAATATGAAGTGTCTGGTTTTTTTTTGCTGTTAAGTAGCATTATATACTTACAGCAAAATTATCTACTTTTTATGTCTTAAATAATGAAATATAAATTAATTAAGAGGAGGAGAGTGGCTCAGTGGTAGAGCACTGAGTTACCATGCCGAAAATGCAGGATCGAATCCCGCTACAGGCAAGACTAATTATAGCCTGTTTGCAGCCGGAGATGGATCAGAGAGGATCTAGGATCTAGGATCTAGGACTCTCCAGGGGGTCGCCCAGCTTTTATAAACTTTTACGAAAATAGGATAACAAAAATAAGAGGAAAAATTTGGCGGTTGTCTGAACTGAACAGGTTTTTTTTTTAATAACTTAATCAATGTATCATAATTTTTAACTGGTAACGTTACTAACTTAATGTAACCACTTTTTGTTGAGTAACTAATCCAACAAAGTAGAATAAGCGGTTCCGAATTTGAAGCCAGTGGCTTTGCCGAAGACTTGAAGAAAGCCGGCCCCATTTGCAGGCTAATCCAAATTGCGGACTTAATAAAAAGCCCGGCTTAGCCCTTCAAGTTAGAGCTGGCTTTGGCACGAGAAATTCCTTTGCTTACTTAGTTTCTGAAATACTTCTTACTTTGTTCCATATATTCCCCAAAAGCTTGGTGGTTTGAGATTCAATTTACTATGACGATAATATTATAATATCTCTATTATAGATAAACAAAATTTCGACGTGTAATAAATTTATAAATATATATGGTGTGATAAAATAAAAATATACTCGGACTATATTTACTTGATGTGTTGTTGGGTTTGTAAATCAGGTGATGTAAACTTGTCCTTATGAGTATTCTTATGTTTAAACCCAGTACTTTTGGTTATTAAGTTTTTCGAAACAGCAAAGCTTATCCCGTTATCATTTCTAACTTCGTTTGAACGGTCCTTAACGATTGCCAAATACTAGAGTTCTTCCCTTCCGAACTTTGCTTTCGCCTCCCCTAAAATTATTTTGTACAGTTTAGCGGTAGTTTATTAACAGTACCTTAATAATATTGTAGGGAGCGGAGTGGCTCAGTGGTTGATTACTGAGTTGCCATGCCGGAAATCCTGGTTCAAATTCCGCTGCGGGCAGTTACTTTTATTTAGTCTGTTTGCAGCCGGAGATGGATCATATAGGATCTAGGATCCTCCTGGAGCTCACCCAGCCTCTATAAAATATTATAAAAATAGGGTACCCATAATAAGGGGGGGGGGAAACCTGGCGGTTGAGCGTGACCTAGGACAAGTCACCTCCTTGCAGAACCGTTGTCCATGAAACAGTACAGTCTCAACCATGTACTGAATCCCCAGACTCGTTCACTGGTCGTAGTGGTACAGGTTTAATAATATTGCCGTTTCCTCCAGAGTGTGTGTCCCTTCCCTTACCGAACCCTCCCCTGGCCAGCGAACCTCTTGTAAAACCATATTTACTCATAGTCAAACGTAAGTACCATACAGAAAAATCCAGTGCACTTCAGATCTAGAGGTAACCTAAACCATGTCCACAAAATAGATAATATTTTTAGTAAATGGTCATAAATAAATGCTACGTTCAATACTTCCAATTTCTCGTCAAAGCCAATAACAATGTGATCAATTTTCTTTAAGCTATTTTTATAAGTAACGCAGAAACAAATCTTAACAGTCTTAATCTATCAGAGAGATATAGGTAATTATTAATAATGAGACTTATCGAATCCGAAGGTTTATTACCGATAACCACCACCGATCTCAACTTACAAACTTCCATCCACGGAACACCACCCAAGTCCAAATCCGCTATATCACTCTTAACGCAATCTTCCCATAGACTTCTCGGTCAAATCCTTAGACGAATTTGGCTCACTGCTTTTGAGCTTTTAAGAATTAGTTCGTTATTAGGCACAACAACTTTACATGCTCATCTCAACCTTCGTGACGTTACCACATCACTGCGTGCTATTAATAACTCCGGATTTTGTTTCATAATTTATTCACTATATTCACAAATAGTCTCTGTTTGGCTCTGAAATAAATAAGCTAAGATAAGGAAGGGACTTAGAAAGAAAATACACCCAGTAACAAACTGGAATATAATTATTAATTATTATTAATTAAATCACTTACATTAAGAAACGAAATACGTTTAAATTGTTAGTGTAATCACAATAATATGCTTGTTCTCTAACGTTCCTTTGGATTGGTTTACTGCAAGAAGTTTATGAACTAAGTTTTCTGAAGATAAATCTAAGATTAGATTAATTTCATAACTGCAATATACACACTCACTCACTCATTATCTGCTTAACTGAACTTGGTCTACTGACTTGGATGCCAAGGCGCATGCGCGCACTGTTGAAACTTGTTCACGTTACAATTTTCAATATTTATTACAATAGATATTTGTATTTGTTTTTAATATTGTAGTGTCCCCAAAAGTCTCATAACTTTCAGGACCGTATTTTCTACCTAATACCCTAATTTCTATTATCTTAAATTTGATTAGGGAATGTTTGAATTTGGGGAGTGGGAAAGCTCAGTACTGACTTCAAGGTCCAGAATATTATTAGATAAATTATTAATAAAATAGAAGCTGGGTGAGCTCCACGAGGGTCTGTAGATCCCACAGGTTCCTCCTATGGCTGTCAAAAGTAGTTTATTTAGCCACAGCCGGATTCGAACCTTGGTCATTCAGCATTTGCAACTCAGTGCTCTACACTCTGGACTAAGCCGTTTCCTTTAAATATAAGACATATCTATATGTACATTTAAAAAACATATTGTGTATTTTAATAAATTGATATTAAAGTTTAAATAAGTTTATTTTACGCCTGTAAAAACAAAATACAAATCGTAGATATAAGTGACTAGCAACCAAATTAAAATCTACAATAAATAATAGAAGTAGGATTTTTTTAATTTTTATTATTTTATTGAATTGTACAACTGTAATATATACATCTAGTACAAGGGCTGTATGAATAAATAAATACATGTAGAGGCATTACCCATTGGCAGCACTCTAATTACATCTCTATTATAGAAGGTCTCGAGGCCATCTTCTCTTCAGACGCCTGGGAGGATTGCCCGGGATGGAATTTGAACCAAAGATGGAAAGATGGAAACTATGGGAACTACGTTCAGGTCAGTATGGATGGTTTTATTTGTGACAAAATAAGGAGCGTTTAGGATTTTGCGAAGGATTTTGGATTGCAAGGATTGAATACGAGAGGAATTTGATGGTTTGGTGGAGTCCCATAGTTCAATTCTGTAATTCCATATAGGTCTTATAACAGTAACATAAATAAGTCTTTTGTAATTGATCTGAAGCTTTGAGCGTTTGTCTAGTATGTGTTGAAGTAGTCGGAAGCGTCTAGATGTTTCTTGTCTTTTCAGTCTTGTGTGAGGGTTCCAAGTAAGACGTTTGTCTAAGTTGAGTCCTAGGTAGCAGATCTGTTCAACAGATAAGTGGAGTACTATTAAAGGATACAGTAGGACAGGAAGACATGGGTTTTCGGCGAAAGGTAAAGGTAATTTGATGGGACTTTTTGGAATTGATTTTAATTCTCCAATTCCGACACCATTCTTGGAGGCTTGATAAATGTGTTTGAAGGGATTGGGATGCAATATATGGGTCGTTATTAACTGATAACACACATGTGTCATCAGCATAGGTGGAGATGAAGGTGATAGGAAGGGTTGGGATGCTAGCTGTCTATAATATGTTGAGGATAGGACCGAGGATGCTACCTTGAGGAACACCAGCAGACTGGGAATAGAGAGGAGAGTAGGAACCATTATGATTTACTTTAAATGTTCTGCCAGTTAGAAAGGAGCGAATGATCAAAAAGTATGTAGGAGGAAGGAATTGTCGGATTTTGTAAAGGAGACCTGGGCCCCAGACTCGATCAAAAGCCTGTTCTACATCGGAGAAAGGCTCCCGTACAGTACAATCTACCCTCCAAAGAAGTAGGATTTTTAAATGTGTTGTTTATCTTATTACAAAATAATGTATGGTCACCTGTGGTCTAGTGGTTAGCGTAACAAACTAGTAAGCCCAAGATCGCGGGTTCGTAGCCCGGTAGGTGACCCTAGGATTTTTTAAGGGAGAAAAATATCCTTAGTTACACCGTCCTTCGGAAGGGACGTTAAACGGGGTTCCCGAGCCTGTACGATGTCAGGTACTCGTTAAAAATCCCTATCCTAATTAAACCTGGATAGGCAAAATTTAGAGCTCCCAATGTAGCATCGTCCGATTAGCCACAGCAGCATAAAGTGACGTTAAATGAACAAACAAACAAAATAATGTAAAAAGTACAGAACATTATGATTACTGAAGATAATTAAAAACAAATGTACTACAACCCATTCTGATTTCTGACTATTAGATTCAGTTCAATAACTGTAATAATAAAATTCAATTAAATATATCTAGTATTTTAATATATATGTGATATATTAGTATAATTACTATGTACCATCGTTTCCTGCATATCAACTCAATTGTACTGTTCATATATCGTTACTATTCTATGCCTCAAGAGACCTTATGTTAGTAATACCAATTAGAATGATACAGGACAATCCTCAAATGACAGCTCTGACTAGGATATAGTATCGAATAAAGCCAAGATTAATCTGCTATATTTAATCTTTGGTTTAACCCTCTCAGCTTTTTTGCATTTAATCCTAGTTACCAGATCATTATATTATTTACTAGTGACCCTCGGGTAATAACTATGACCTATTACCAAATTAGTTCGGGTAATAACGCATATCATAGCTAGTATTATTAGTATTATTTTTTTAATCACGCAGCCACTAAGTACCACGTGAATATCAATGGTTAGTCTTCTTTGGGAGTCTTGATTTTCTTCCTTCCCATCTCAGCTAATGTAATTTATTATATTAAATAATATAAAAATAAAAACTAAAGCAAATATTTCTTTATATACGGATTTATTATTTTGCACGACAATTGTACGGGATTAGGCAGCGTCTTCGGCGAAACCCATTGATATTCCTACCCATTAACTCGACAAATTATATACCTAAAGCTTCCTGGTGAATCAGGGAGAGGAGTGGCTCAGTGGTAGAGTACTGAGCTGCCATGCCGGAAATCCTGGTTCAAATCCCGCTGCAGGCCATGATTTTTATTTAGTCTGTTTGCAGCGGGAGATCATATAGGATCTAGGTCCCTCCTGGGGCACACCCAGGCTCTATAAAATATTATAAAATAAGGTACCCAAAATAAGGGGGGGAATCTGGCGGCTGACCGTGACCTAGGACAAGTCACCTCCTTGTAGAACCGTTGTCCATGAAACAGTAAAGTCTCTACCATGTACTGAACCCCAGACCCTTCTGTTGTATGGGTTGTAGTGGTACAGGTTTTTTTTTTCCTGGTGAATCACTCTATCTAAAAGGTGAAAACTACATGAAAATCCGAACAGAGATTATTATGTTTACCGCGAACAAACGCGGGCGAGGACTTTTTTTGTAATATGTGTAGATGCAATAGATATAAATACGATTCTTAACATTTAAGGCAACATCTTAAGTATTAATGACCTATACCACAAACCGTGAAGAGCCTTGAGCGCAGTATATGGCAAAGGCTATAGTGTTTCTATGGCAACGGTTGTGGTAGGGAGGTGATTTCTTCGAGATTGCACTCTACCGCCAAGTTTTTTCACCGAGTTAGGTGAAACCGAGAAGGATCTGCACAGGGTCCTCTCGTGGCTGTTAAAAGATTAAGTAATTTACCTGCTATGACCTAATTCGAACGCATTACCTCAGACACCACTGTTCTGGAAAAAAACAAATGATGCTGAATCCAAAAAGCATCAGAAAAAATCTAACACGTACAGTTTTTCAGAGGAATCAATGTATTCACAAAAAAATAAGTTTAGGTGGGAATGGAGAAAATGGATTTTTAAGGACATGATACAGCCAAGTACTTGGTAGGATTGTAACACTTCAGTCACAATTTGTTCAAAGTCATCCGACCTTACATTTCCCCAAAAGTTGCTGCATACTTCTTTAAATGAAACCTATGCTCTTCTTTCTGGAGTGGTCAATTTTTCTAAGAACTCCTGGTCTTTTACTAGTGATCGTATCTGTGGACCAACATGAATTCCCTGTTTAATTTTTGGATCTCAAAGTTTAGGAAATTTAATTTTAAGGTGAACAAATCCTTAAACGTCATTGTCCATTGCTTTAATACAATTTTTCATTTGGGCCAGTTTCATATGAAGTTGTGGTAGAAAATGTTTTGATTTTTCAATGAAAGCAGGATAAGCAACGTTTTTCTGGCCGGGAACATTCGTTTTCGATAAGGCCACTATTTCACTGTGTACTGACTTCAGCAGCAGGTAGTTTTGTCAAGCCTTCCTGGTCAGAGAAGTAGACAGTTACATTAAAATGGGATTAGATTACTATAAAAGCAAAATAAAATATGTGGACTGTCATACCATCAACTACATGCTTCTATCTAACTTAATACATGGGTTTCTATTACAAAATTAAAATAAAATCTGTCATTAGGCATAGGCTAAATCATCCAAAATCCTCATTTTCCTGAAAAAATTGTGATTTGAACAAAAAAATGTGCGTGTTAAAGAATTTTAGACATCAGATTCGTGTTCAGCACACCAAATACCATAAGGAAACACCATTATTTTTCCACGGAAGATTTTTGTGCAGAACAGTGCATTCAGCGCTCTACATACTGAGATATCTTGTTTCTCTTAGCGGATACATTTTTAATCGTATCTACATAAAATAAAATCCTTGAATATGAATACAATATCAACTCATCACCATTGCTAAGAAGGCAGAGGCAGAGGTAATTATAAGTTTTCATAACGAAGGATTTAAATAAAAAGAGAAGGAACGGTCCTTCATTTACATTTCAACATTTCGATTTCAAGACTTTTTTTCTCCCTTGGATCGAGTAAATTAAAGCAGATCAACATAATTCAGAAGTTACAGTAGTCAATAGTTGAGTAATATTTATGTTGAATAATATTAGTTGACCTTTTATATATATATATATATATATATATACGATGAAGCCGACGTTTCGACCCAGATTGCAGGTCTTCTTTAGTGCTATTACATATACACCTAATGTACTCTAGACACTCAGTCTAGTGTCAAGTGTGATCCCATTATAAAATCCCTGAAGAAGAACTGCAATGTGGGCTGAAACGTCGGCTTCCAAATAAACAGTTCTCCCTAAGATAATTTTGTGACCTCCACCAGGACCATTATCTTCCTCGAGTAATATTTATATTGCACGTTTCTTTATTTAAAATCAATTTGTGCAACCGTGGTCTAGCTGTAATTAAGATAGGTATGTTTGAACAGTACTTGGCATCATACAGGCTCGGGACCCCCATTTTACATCCTTTGAGGATTTTTTACTCCTTTTCAAAAAAATTTAAGACTACCATTTTACAAATTATATAATTTTTCAATTAATTGCACTACCGTATGTACCGTAGCGTTTTAGCAGAGATTCTAGACATCGAAGTTAAGTATAGTGCTTATATTGTACACCTATAGTAAGCCTATTAAAATATATTGACCTATTATATTATGATAAAGACAATGGTTCGGGTGGATGACAGAAAAATCCTCTAAATGAGATCTGTTCGAAACCTAAAAATAAAAAGGCAACATGAAGCAGACCTGCAATGTGGGCCGAAACCTTGGCTTTAAAAATTAAAAGTTCTTGTTACTAAGAGATTTTTTTCTGACCTAATTATGTGATTTATTCAATGAAATTTACAACTGTATTATACTAATGTAACAAGTAAATATAATGAATGTAACCATTGACATGTAGAGAAACAACCTAGTGGTATTTCTCAAATGGTAAATTAAACTGAGAAGATCACGAGGCCATATTTTTTTCAGACATCTCAGAAGTTTTTCATGAAAAGATTGATAACGGATTCGGGCCAGATCAACAACAAATGGGACATTAAGGTCACTAAGGATTACTTTGTTCGTAACAAAAAAAGGAGCATTGAGGATTTTATGATGGATTTTGGATTGTATGGATTAAATACGAGAGGAATTCTATGGTTTAGAGGAGGTTCCAGATTGGTCCAGAGGGTTCAGATGGGTCTAATGATTGTCACGCATATGAGTCTTTTGTAATTAATTGGGAGCTTAGAGCGTTTGTCTAGTATGTATTGAAGTACACACACACATACTCAAAACCACAAACAAACACACACACTCAAAACCACACACACACACGCCTGGCCTAGATGGCATTCCGAATTTGGCACTGAAGGCAGCAATGGAAACCCGACCAGATATCTTTCTGGATGTCTTCAATTCTTGCTTGCGCGAGGGGTCCTTTCCTCCACCGTGGAAAAGGCAACGCCTGGTCCCGATTCCGAAGAGCAAAGGAAGACCATCAGAAGCTTCGGCCTATCGACCGATTTGCCTGTTGGATACAACTGGGAAGGCTTTGGAGAAGATAATAGCAAATAGACTGCAAGAGTTCATGGAAGGAGGGGCAGGCCTCTCCAGGAACCAATTTGGCTTCCGGAAAACAAGATCCACGGTAGATGCTATTGCGTTGGTGGTGGAAAGGGCCAAGAAAGCTATAGCGGGGAAGAGATGGAGGAGAGGCGCTAAGTGTTATTGTGCAATAGTCACGATGGATGTAAGAAACGCCTTTAACACAGCGAGATGGAGCTGTATTCTGGATGCTCTGCGGGCAATGAACGTACCTGAATACCTCAGAAGTATACTCCGTGACTACTTCAAGGACAGGACCATGATATGTCCGACACAGGACGGCTCGAGAAGGTTTAAGGTGACTGGCGGGGTACCCCAGGGTTCAGTGCTTGGACCCCTTCTATGGAATGTCATGTACGACGGAGTCCTTAGGCTTAAACTACTAGAGGGTGCTGAAATTGTGGGATTTGTGGGATGCCACCAATTGAGCTGATCGCTGAGGAAAGGAGGCGGTCTTATAACAGTGCTGACCTCATTCCC
Source organism: Troilus luridus (assembly GCA_964056705.1). Taxonomy (NCBI): domain Eukaryota; kingdom Metazoa; phylum Arthropoda; class Insecta; order Hemiptera; family Pentatomidae; genus Troilus; species Troilus luridus. The sequence goes on along the minus strand of OZ057412.1, from coordinate 197,102,290 downwards.
AGAGAAGAATTAAGAAAGTTAGGGGGTGGCTACGTCGTTGGGATATGGCATTCAGTGGAAGGTGGACGCACAGGTTGGTGCCCTACATTGAGGCTTGGGTTAATAGAAACCACGGGGAGGTCGACTATTACATCACTCAGTTTCTCACAGGGCATGGTGCTTTCGAGCCTACCAGCATAGGTTTAAGCTCGATGATACAGGTGCATGTAAATTCTGCCCAGGAGCGGAAGAGAGCGCAGAGCACATATTTTTCTTCTGTCCCCGGTTTCAAGAAGAGAGGATGGAGTTCCGACGCGTCTGCGGCTCAGATCCCACTGCAGATAATGTTGTCAACCTTATGCTGATCAATAAGGATTATTGGATGGCAGGTCAAAGGTTAGCAGCACAGGTGCTACAAAAGCTAAGAATGGAGGAAAAGGAAAGGCGAGCCAGGAGGTAGCCGAAATCAATGAGGCGGCACTCAGCCACTCCCCCCCCCCATGATGTAATGCCTAACGGCGGTCCCGCGGAGGGTGAGAAACAGGTGTAGGGAGGTGGTTTTAGTGGGTAAAAATCCCACACACGCATAGTTACGGGCCTATTCGCGTCTTTCGAAGATTTCCTACCCTCGTAAAAAAAAAAAAAGAAAAGAAATCATACACACACACACACTAACACATACTCACCTAAGTGCATACACTAAGTACACTTGTATATGCTACTTTTCATTAGCATTAAATACCGTTCTTGTATTTATTACCAACGGAAAGATAAATAAATGAAAAACGAATCACAGTTTTATCCAATAAATAATTAAAAACCAAGCTTCGATTGATATTAAATAGATGATTGTGAATTGAATTAATAACGAGATATTGGTCGAAATGCCAACGGCAGGTTTTAATTATTTCAAATAATTGGAAATATTGGTCCGGGTCCAGTCAATGGAAAACTGTTATTAAATTACTTTCTCAAAATTATATCCCATCCGGTTTTCAATAAATAATATGATGCATTTATCTTTTAAAAAAGAAAGAAAAACATAATTGTAATAAAATGTTTTTTAGTATTTATTTAATGAAATTTACAACTGTATTGTAGTAATACCACAAGTAAATAGAATGGATAAAGAATGGATAATGAATAAAGACACGTAGAGAAACTACCCAGTGGTCATCTTCTTTTCAGACGCCTCGGAGGATTATCAGGAATTGAAAAGGTTGTAATGGTTGTCATGTCTTTTGTATGAGATGAGTCTTTTGTAATTAATTGGGAGCTTAGAGGGTTTGTCTAGTAAATGTTGAAGTAGCCTGAAACGGCAAGCTGTTTATTGCCGTTTCAATCTAGCATGAGGATTCCACATTTGTGGAAAACTGTATACATGAAAAGCTCAAAATTGGAAAAGATGGTAAATGAAAAAGTGAGTTTAAGAGAGCACAGTTTTAGAGCAGTAACCCAATTCAAGTACCAGGGAAATGTGGTCACAGTAGATAATAAAATAGAGAGTGAAATACAAGCCAGAATAGCAGCAGGGAATAGATGTTATTCCTCTATAAAAAGAGCGTTTCAGTTAAAATCACTCTCTAAAATAATACAAATTCAACTGTACAAAACCATAGTAAGACTGGCACTCATGTATGGGTGCGAGGCCCCTCACCAAACAATCAGAACGTACGGTCAACACATGGGAGAGAAAAATATTAAGAAATATCTGGGCGGAGTGGCCGAAAATGGTGTATGGAGAAGAAGAAAGAATGAGAAGCTAATGGAGCTAAATGGGACATGGGGGCGTTGATAAAGAAAGCCTGAGATTTATGGGACAAGTGGAACGAATGACAGACGGAGGATAGCGAGGAGAATGCTCAATGAGAAACCGGACGGTAAACGAAGCAGAGGACGTCCTCGGATCAGATGGGAAGATGATGTCGAAGAGGACCTGAAACTGCAAGGTGTAAGAAACTGGAGGAGGATAGCGCAGGATCCCGGAGATTGGTCGGCTGCGGTGTTGGAGGCCCGGGTTCTTGCAGGACCGTAAAGCCAAAATAATAATAATTGTTTTTTGTTTTTTTACTTCTTCTGTCGCGATTTTCAATTAATTTAATTCAATAATGTTTATTTTTTAATATCAAATGATTTAAATAAGTTTTAAATATACTATTTGTATTATTTAACTGTTTCCGCAAGATGAAAATACGAAACTTGGGAGGGAGGCAACTAGGTCTCAGAAAGGAAGGGGGTAATATATTCAGGACTATCTTGGGATAGATTATTCCATGACAAGAGTGCTTTCTACAAGAGTGTGCGGGTCTGTTTCGGAAAACGCATGCAAATTATTTTTTAGATATCTGTTATTAATGGTATTAAATAAAATACTCATAACAAAACATGTGTATATTTATAAATAACCTCAAAACAAAACTATTCCAATCAAATTGGTGGATAAAAATAAGCAATGCTTTCTAAAATCTTAGTAAACAATCATTCTTTCTCGTACCTTCTCCTCCGTTGAATTCGCATAAATATGAATCCAACATATTTCTACTCGTTCCAGATTCTTTTTTGTTTCTTCGTTTGACTGAAGCCCAAAGTGAATTCACCCTCTGGGTATGAGCACCTGTGTTTAAGTCAACGAAGTTTTTTTAATTGTTAACAACGTAATGTTTATACCTCATGCCTTCAATTTGCTATATTCCCTTATAGGCCTTTCAGCAATCAGAATATATAGTTTTCCTAGGTCGTACTGCAGTTTTAATGAAAGAAGTCATGATTTCATTAACACCCATTGCCAGGGGTATATTTTCCCAGCACTATATTTCCTATTGGAGCAGCAGGAATCATCGATTTATACAACTTTATTCCCTTATAGACCTTCCAGCAATCAGAATAAATTTTTGTCCCACGTCGTATAGGATTTATAATTAAGTTACATGTTAAATTTCTCAAGCTGAGAAATTTCACATAAGTAATCATAATTACCGAACAAGTAACCTGCTTGTGTATTCCGAAACAGACCCGGGTGTGCTCCAAGGATTTGCATTCAGCAACTTATGGACTATATCTAGCTTAAGGCAGGAACAGTGAATGGTTCAATTTATTAAAATTATTTATATCAGTAATTATACTAAGATTTAGATTTCTGATCATTTGAAATTATTATTCTACATTATACAATGTGACTTCAGAATTTCGGAAATATTTGAGATATGAAGTAAACTCAAAAATAGCAAAATATAAATATAACAGGGGTTAAATTGGAACAAATAATAAATTTGTTACCCGAGGCTCTTATTTTAGACCTTGTGGACACTTGAAAAGACCTGGATGAGAACCAAGCTTTAGTAAAAGGCACGTGTTAAAACCCAAAACATCCTCAATTCAAAAGAAAACTATTGAAACAAAAGTACACCCAAAAACTGTCAATAATAATCACAATAGCACTGATAACAATAATAACTACAATCTAATACAAGATTCATACCATCTGGTTAGTGATCGAATCCTTACAAAAAAGAAATGATTGTTGTAACTGGTAAATAGGATATGTTAACAAATAAAATTACTACCTCGCTACACTCTATAGTATAAAAGACTCCTGCTTTCTGAATTAATCTTTCTTCAGGTCGGATCAGGACATTTTTAGACTGGGCGACCTGCGTTTGAAACCTCTACCAATTGGAAAAATTCTCATTATATTTGTTAAAATTAGCTGGCGCAAACAAGTCCAGCTATATATAAAAAATAGTCTCTGTCCACTGCTGTGCTCTATTGGAGCCATTAGACCAACCTCTTTTGATCGAGAGAATATCTATCTCAAACAAGACAAAAGTAAATTCATCTTCTTTACACAAGCTTACAATATTTGTCTCTTAATATATTATAATTATTATTACCTTAAGTATAGTTCCAACTTTTACATCATTACAAATTAAATAATATGTATTTGAAGCCTATGATAATGAGAAAATAACGAAATAAAGACGATACAATGGAATCATTAGTGATTTCATCAGTGTTCAAATATAAGTTAACTAGCGCTCGCCCCGGCTTTGCACGGGTAGTAGACATATTATCCCTATCTGTTTTATCTGTCTAATGTATTTTATTATGTAGATATTATAAACATAAAAACAAAACAAAATACATCTTTATATACGAAGTTACTTTCATGCGCGTAAAAATTGTTTTCCGATAACCCATAAGATACTCATTTAAATTACATGGTATAAAATACTCTAATAATGCGCATGAAATGTTAAAAGCAACTAAAGTATATAGTTACAGTATATCCGCGTAGCTATTCAATATCTTCGAAGACCAAAATACCCGTGCCAATGATGAAGGCATAGTCAACTTTTTTTTAAATTGTTTAGCTTTAATATTATATTTTATAGATCAAGTATCAGTTCCGCAGGTTGTCGTTTCGAGTTTAGTCTCAACAACTTTTAACTTTTTATTAACGAAAATAAAAATAATTTTGAGATTTAGTGTGATTAAAAAAAACGTAATTATGGGAAATCATTACATCAAGAAATAAACTTTTCAACTAAAATTTCGAAATATAGACGATGCTATCATCTATACATTATCTACTAAAGCTCATGACAAACTTGTATTTGTGGAAAATATTAAATTAAAACTTGTAGTGACACAATTCGAAGTGGCAACCTGCGGAATAATAATTTAATTTTCATTATCAAAGAACTCATCAATACCAGACCAAATCTACCAAATCCCTTAAAAATGAATCGTTAATTCCACCATTAGATATAAGAATTATATAGGCTAGAAGTTAAATAGGATAAGCCTAAGTACATTGTTAGTAGCAGAAAAGGAGGAAATTTTGGGGATATTGTTTTAGGAGGGAATAATTTTGAACGTGTCGAGAAGTTTAAGTGCTAAGGTTACTATGGTAACTAGGAAAAACGAAATTCAAGAGGAAATAAAGGTGGAAAATACTGGTTATTATTCGGTCACGACATTACACGAGCTTATTATTGTCCCAAAATCTAAAAATCAGAATTCATAAAACCATTATCCTTCTGAGGATGAACGACGTCTTCAGGTATTCGTTAATAAGGTGTGCGTAGAATATTCCGTCCAAAAACATATGAGACCACTGTAGAATATTGAAGATTATATGATGTGGAATTGCGAAGCATGCACCCGGTTAATATTATTCAAGTGATAGCGTCAATAAGTTTAGAATGGGCCTGTAAAGTCGCTGGTATTAGTAACGAACGAATTCCTAAATATTTAATAAACGCTAAAATGGTAAACGGCTGAGGGGTGGACCGAGGCGTAGGTGGGAGAATTGCGTTAGGAGTGGTCAGGCGGATTAAATTGTAAGCAGAGATTGGTGGCGTCGGCATCTATTAGTATTTTTACTTATAAGTAATTTATAATTAAAATTAAAACTTTCCTAAATGAATTAATTGAAATTCGCTTCAATTCCAATTATCCTTAAGTACAGTTCCCCGACAGAGAGGAAGCCTTAAAGATCTCATTAGGAATCCTGAAGAAAGAAAGAAGAAATTGCTAATTAGTAAACAAGATTGTCTCCTTCAGCAGCTTCACGGACTTAACGTCCGTCAGATCGTTTCCTCTTCATTTTTAAACCTGTTAGTTAATTAAAGTATTCCCTACAGAATACCCGAATTCTTTTTCTTTTTAGTCTCAGGAGATATCATTATCTTTGTCATTTATAAAATGTCTCCCTCGGCGTTTTAAGTTAATGTAAATAATATCGAAAATCTTAAGCCAAAAATTAAAAATTGGAAACAGACGCCCTTTAAGTCTCTAGAACTACATTACTTATAGCGTAGTAAGCGGTATCATTGGGTCACTTGATGAGTAGTCGCTGGAATAAAAATGTTTGATTGTTTATTTAACGTCACTTTTATGCTGCTATGGATAATCGGAAGATGCTACAGTGGCATAATCGGACGCCATTTACAAGTGTTTTCTATTCCCTTTAAAAACGCCTGGGACCCCCTGCTGGGCTACGAACCCGCGATTATGAGCTTGGTAGGTTGAAATGCTGACCAATGGACGCCAGGTCACCCAAAAATCCTTGTATAAGTCGTCCTTCGGAAAGGACGTAAAATGAGTGTCCCGCTCTTGTGTCGTGTCAGGTACCCGTTAAAGAACGCTATCTTAATTACACATGGATAGGAAAGATTTATAACTCCCACCGTAGCACCGTCAGGTTAGCCAGAACAGCATAAAGTGACGTTTAATGAATATACGTAGAAGAAACTGTAACAAAATAAAACGAAAGATTACGGAAGTTGTAATTTAGATTTTTAAAAAAATTGTACCACTACAAGTGAATGAGTCTGGGGTTTAGTACATGGTAGAAGCTGTACTGTTTCATGGGCAACGGTTCTGCAGGGAGGTGATTTGTCCTAGATCACGCTCAACCACCATATTTTTATTTTGGGTTTTAACATTTTGTAGCTGCTGGGTGAGCCCTAGGAGGGTCCTAGACCCCATATGACCCATCTCCGGCTCCAGACCGTCAAAATAAAAGTTGCCTGAAGCGGGATTTGAACCAGGATTTTCGGCATGGCAACTCAGTGCTCTACCACTGAGCCACTCCGCTCCATAAATAAAATATTAATAAATAATAAATTTAGGGAAAACGATAATTTCAACCATTTATTGATGTAGTTATTAGCTGGTGTCAATTGCACAACTATTAAACGTTTTTTAAAATAAATATAATTATTCTTATATCAGTGGAATTGGTTCTAACCTTTAAAACAAATGTGTATAACTCATGCATAAGCCGCTAGATGTCCCCAGTCTCCAGCATGTTGCTGAGGCCAACTCATAAGCTTCACAGGTTATATCTTTCACTTCAAAAATATACGAATGGATTTTAAAAACAACAACAAAGTTTTACCAAATATAAATGGGTTGGAACAGAAAATTTCCAAATTTTAAATAAATTATATATTATTATTGATGTATAATGTATGTTTGCTACCTCCCAAACCCTCAAAAATCTATGGCGGCACACCAACTAGGACAAATACAGCTTAAAAAAATGAAGCACTTTTCATAAATGGATAGAGAAGTAAATCAATATAAATAAACATGTAATAGTACATTCTAAATATTATTCTGGTAATTAAGATTAAATCTCTGTTTAAACATACAAGTGTCTAAACATTTATTAACAAAAACAAAAATTCATTAACAGATAACAAAAATTAATACAAAAATGCAAAGAAAAAAAATCCTGAATTAATGATTCTTCTTTGGACTCTCGGAATATAATGATGTGACAATTGGAAAGATAAAACAAAAGACTAAATATAAATAAAACATATGTTAGAGAGAGCTTCTACTCCACAAGTAGCTGTAGCTTACATTATTACTCCTACGTAGCCTACCTATATATAATATATTTTATGTAAACATTATATATCCATTACATATACTCTTATATAATATTATTTCTCATTTTATCCAACAGTTTAAAATTTAGTCAAATATACTTTATATAAACAATGATGTTTTATTAACTCCTAAAAAAAGATTAAACTTGAGACAATGTTGCTGACGAAGTGTAATTAATAAAAGTTAAGAGGAAGCGCTCAGGTGCCGGATATGCAAATCCGGAAGCTGTGTCAGGGGAGGGTAGGGGGCAGTGATCTTAGCGAAAGTAGGGAGGGGGGGGGTGTGGTGTTAGCGGAAGTAGGGAGGGGAGGTGTTAGCGGAAATAGGGAGGGGTGTGGTGTTAGCGGAAATAGGGAGGGGGGGGGTGGTGTTAGCGGAAGTAGGGAGGTTGGGGAGGGAGATCGAATTAGCCTCAGGATTCGCTTATTATTCTTAGCGTCTATAACGCCGGGTAGTTTGTATAACGGATTTTTAATGAGCTTTAAGGAGACGACATTAATATGCACGTGTGTGTATATATTGCTATATGTGACACGACCTGTAACATCAGGAGTAAATTAGTAAATAGGGTAAGAGGCATCGGGCAGGTAATTTAAATGTCCCTAAGTCCGGCCACCTTATCTCCTGAGGGTGCATAAATATTGAGCAGACCATTTGTCCTGAAAATATGGGGCCTCCATCCCTGGGCTAATAATCCGCATGGTAGTTACTTCTGTTAAAAGGAAACAAAATAGTCTCGGATGTGGAATGAGGCAGCTGAGTAGGAACCGAGAGACATGGCTGCATTGAGTGGAGGACGCTCGACGCTAGCAATGCCATAAGAGGAAGTCAACGAAGAAGAAGAAGTTATTTAATGTAATGGAAAAGGATCTTCATTTAATAACAAACTCCTGGTTAGACAACCACGCCAACCTTTGGAGAAGAGACGAATATGTCTCTTCTACATTAATGATATAGAATAACAATGTATCAAGCATAAAGATCTCAGGGAGCCATTCCATTTTATTATTTAAATTTTATTCAGATCAAAGGACCTGACTTCTCCTTGAGATCACTGCTTGGGCAGTGAAGCCAATAAGCAATATATATATATATATATGTGTGTGTGTATCTATATACCCTGAAATAGGGGAAATATCAAGTAGTTAGGCGTGTTCTTGGCCAAAAAACGTAACTTAAATAAACACTTCCTCAGAGGCGTCTGAAAAGAAGATGGCCTCGTGACCTTCTTAGTTGAACTTTTCAATTGAGTACTGCCACTGGGTAGTTTCTTTACTTGACTTCATCTCGGGGCATAAGTTTCCTTTCATTATATTTACTTGATGTATTCAGTATCATCATCATTACATGGCGCTATGGTCCATGAAGGACCTTGGCCTCCTCAACAATTTTCCTCCACCTTGACCGATCTCTCGCTGCTCTTCTCCATGTTCTTACCCCCAGGCACTTAAGGTCTGCTTCCACATCGTCCAGCCATCGCATTCTAGGCCTTCCTCTTCGTCTTTCTCCGTCTGGACGTCCCTCCAGAATCAGCTTTGGGAGCCTTTTTTTGTCCATTCTGTGAACGTGCCCCAACCATCTCAATCTTGCTTTTTTAATACAAGAAACTATGTCAGGTTCTCCATATAGGTCCTTAAGTTCTTGTTTCCTTTTAATGCGGAAACAATTTCCTTCCTTGGTTGGGCCATACACTCTTCTAAGAATCTTTCTCTCCCATGCATTCAATAATCTCTCATGCTGTTTGGTTAGAGTCCACGCCTCCCCACCATAGGCAACGACAGGACGAAGTATCGTCTTATATACCCTTATTTTGAGACTACGGGGTACAGCTCTATTTTGGAACACGTTTCTGAGGGACCAATAGCATCTGTTACCGTTTTCAATCCTTGCCTTTATTTCATGTTCCAGTCTGTTGTCTTCTGTAATAATGGTGCCAAGATATTTGAATGTCTTAACATTTTCAAATCTGCACCCTCTTCCTTGGAGATATCCACTGGACGGCCGTTTCCTGGATGAGAGCATGTATTTTGTTTTATCCATATTTATAATGAGCCCTGCATTATAATGTATTCAGTATATATAATGTATTCAGTATGCATTAGTAAATATAAAAAAAAAAAATGAAAAAGTAAATTAAAAAAAAAAATGAAGCTGCACACCGTTGGTCCTATTTATATAAATATGTAGAAAGTAATCTACAATGACCTTAATGTCCCTTTTGTTGCTGCTTTGGCCCAAACCCGATATAAATGATCAGTGACAAACTGTATTCCCACTCAAACCCACTAGTTTCAAACCTCGCAACCTCACCGATTCCTGATAATCCTCCGTGGCGTCTGAAAATGAGATGGTCAGGTGAACTACTATAATGAATTTATTATTTGAGTACTACCAGTGGGTAGTTTCACTAATCGCCTTAATCCGTACTATTATGTATCATTTATGCCATTAAATCTATCCCTGGTGGATAAGTAGTTAAGTCAAATTTCCCAGCGGGAGTTTGTTGTATAGAGGGAAGCAGAATCGTGCTATTCTCGTAGTTCTTGGCTTGAAATGGAGTTGTAATAAAAGCAATAACTCCTCATCAAGCTAATGCCAGACTTAGCCCCTTATTCACTAAGAAAATAACACAATTAAGCTACTCTTAGTACAAGAAACTCATTTTGGAGAAAATTCGGCTAACCAGTTATTCACCGGGGTTGTAGATACAATATATGTATATGTAAATATCATCATCATAGTCCATCCTCTCTACCAGTTCTCTCCTTCTATTCCATTGCATACTTCTCTTTGCGAATCTTTCCTTAATACCATCTTCCCAGGTACGTCGGGGTCTTCCTCTGGACCTTCTTCCTTCAACAAAGCCTCGTATGTCATCTTGGCCAGCCTGTTGTTTTCCAATCTTAAAAGATGCCCAAACGATCTAATGATCGAGTTGCGAATTCAGTCTCGTCAGTTTTGTTTTCCCCTCTATCTTCCTAAGGAATTTCATTTCTGAAGCCTGGATCCTACTTTTATGTTTGGTGGTCGACGCCCAAGATTCCGAGGAGTATGTTAATATGGGGAGGAAAGTAGATTTATATACCCTCAACTTTGTGTCCTTGGATACTTCTCTTTTATTCAGGAACCTTTTATTTAGTGCATGGAACAATTTACCAGCTGAGTTGACCCTCTCCCGGATTTCATTGTCTATGACTCCATTCTCATCAAAGTGTGCTCCCAGATATTTAAAAGCTTCTCAACTGTTTGATAGGCTCGTCCTTGATTTTTATGAATCATTTTTCACTGAGGCATCCTGCCGATTCTCATAACCTTAGTTTTGTCAGGGTTTATTTCCATATCGATCTTCTCCAGATCACCCTGAAGAACCCTGATATTGTGTTTTTGGTCCCCATTGAATTGTGTTTCCTCGAAAGAAACAGAAGAAACAAAATTTAAAGCCTTTACTTCGAGCTTCTTTATAGCTCTCAGGAAATTAGTTCTAGTTTACTCAACACAGAATATTATTTAAACCATTTATAACCGTCCATTAAAACTGTAGCCTCTCATAACTTTTATTTAGAGCAGCTGTTATATCAAGTAGGCTGTGTCGCTATATGTGTAGGGTAAATACAAAATTTAATAAAACGTAAGGGATCCTCTTATAATTATTTCTAATTATAACTGTTTTATTCATGAGAGTGTAAAGAATAAAGCTGTTTCTAGAGACTCGTATTTTTTTTTAATATTCCTAATCATTTAGGTGAAAAAGAAAACACGATGAAGGAGGAACTCACCTAAGAGATAGAGATCACGTATTATGAAGAGGAAGAGATCAAGCCGCACTCAACACGATTGGACAACAAAAGAAAAACAATTCCGTAGGAAATCATAACCGGATATATTTTTGTTTAGGAGTAAACAAAAGAAAGTATACTTATAACTTTATACGTATACCTTTCAGTGTATACTTCATTTCAACATCCTCTCTATATGGAATTATAGACAGTTAAATACGATTTTGTCTCTCCTAACAATAATTATATACATTTTCAAGTAGTTAATTTATTAATCAAAACATGATTGGTTTCACAAGCTAAATACAAAATATCATTAATTTAATTAAAATAATAATAAGTATATAGTTATATCATTTACATATATGTTAACGAACATTATTTTCATTTTTAACAATATTATCATCGTTAAGTTCAACAATACTTAGATCATTTGAACATTTAAACATTTCATAAAACAAGTCATTCAACTATAACAAATAATATCTTTCAGGGGAAACGAAAAGGATGTTCTAAATTATTATTAGTATCTATTATATTGTATCTAAACAGTTATAATCAGATAAGAGAAAGGATTTGTCCCCGGCTGGTATCAACTCCGGTAGCTTAGACTCCAGTCACGGTGAGAGAGAGGACCCGGGTTCGAACCCCGGTCGGGGGCATTTCTTTTCTCTTCAAAATAAAAATATTATTAGTATCAATTGGACAGCTTTTAAATGACCTTTTAGTTAACACTTAGTTGTACGCTTTACGTTTTTGTCGCTTGTAGGTCTTGAAGTCCATTCCGGAGTCTATGCAACTAAAAGAGTCTCAGTTGGGAATTCATCTTTGTCCAGTCCACCTCAACAAAACAATGATATTCCCTTTAACAGCCCTTCAACTCCAAGTCACTACGTCTGACAGAGAGATATTTAATTTAATACATTTATAAATTAAAATATACTCTGTAAATATAAATTAGATGATTTTTAACTTAAAAAACAACCAAAAAAATCAAATAACATCATAAAAATGTATAGAATTGCAAACACAAGCTTGTCTGGAATGCTCAAAAAAGTTGTGCAATGACTGTGTATTGAAAATGTGCCGATGAAAATGGATGAAATTACTCAAAGTCAAAATTAACACGTGGCTGTTACTAACCAAAATTATTAAGGGCAATTTTAAGGATTTTATGTAAATATTATAAAAATATACGTTCAATTATTGTTGTTTTAATTTTTTGCACATACTGAATAATTACTAAGAAGATGACGAAGATTTGAGTGGAAGAAAAGCAATATTTAATAAAAAAGTTACAGGCACAATCAGTTGTGGATATATTTTTTTATGCTCGATCAATTTTTTTTAACATTACTATTTTTCCACTCAAACATTGAATTATTAGATATTATTATAAATATTATAACGTAATAACTTGGTTTGAGTGAGAAAAGTTGATAAATGACGGACTTTTCAAATTCCTATCCGTCCACTAGACAAATTTCCTCGCTTTATAAAAACATATGTTCTTACGTAAGTTTTAAATGTAATTATCCATATATCAATTGAATTCTAAACTTTAAACTAAAGTTGATTAAAATATATTGTCTAAACTCTAAACAGAAGCCGCTAAACATCGCTAGCCTCATGAAATAGGCAGGCTGCTGACGCGAGTCCATGAGTTTTTCCTCTACCAAAAGCCGATAAACGCGGTTAAAGAAGTTTCCGCTTAAAAAAAAAAGAATAAAACATATTTAATCAGCTACCACAAAAAGAAAGTACTGTGATGCTACATCCATAATATAGTAGGATACAGAAAAAAGAAAGATTCCTACCTTCAGAATTAATTTTTCTTTGGCTCAAATCAAGAGACTTCTGGCTTGGAGTACTAGTCTTCGAACTCTGAATTACAGAGGAAAAATCAGCTAATTACATATAATTCATAGCCTAATTTCCTCTTGCGTGAACACATTCAATACACTCCTGTATGCTGCTGCGACCTATCGGACCGATTTGACTATTTTATTTCGACCGAGAGTGCAAATATTTCTGAAAACATGACGAATGTCGAATGTTTCCTATACACGTATCTGCAATGTTTACAAAAACTGCGCGTGAAAACTGACTGGATTGGACCGACTCATTTGTGACTCGCGAATCAATCCAGTAAACTCAAATTTAAATCTCGTGGGCTGCTTCACAATTGTTTCTTTGATAGATAGCAACAGATAGAGGGGACTATGTTTCCCCCACTCCGTCGTCTAGCGCTACATTTGACTGCTCGCCGGAAGCTAACCTCGCCTTCCACCACTGCATGGAGACGGTACTGCATTCACCTTCGCCCATAGACAAGAAACGCCTATTACCAGATGCGATTTGTGCCCTTTTACCACCAGGACCCGATCGCCGAAGACCAGATGTAATCAGAATTGAGGTGACGAAATTAACTCCACCACTGTAATTCCACCTTTTCTCATTCAATTTAATAACCTCAAAGACAAGATCATATCATTCACCGTTCGAGATAAAGACTCTATAATCAATCACCATGTGACCTACATCGCCCAGTGTCAGTGTTCTCTTATGACTATTCACTAAGTTCGAAAATAATATTTAATATTTCTTTCATTATCAGTTAGGAATAATTCCTTCAGTAAAAACTTCATTATCCCCTATTTGTACATAAATATAAGTGAACTTTTGTTTTTTTCTTACTTTATATAATTGTAAACTAATTCTTTTCATGTTGTATTTAGAATTAATAAACTTCACACGTTTCAGTATCTGGCCTAATTTATTTAATTCCCCGAGTCTATTCTACTAATATATTTTATTATTTATATCTCTATTCAGTCTAATCACGCTCGAACAATGTCTTAATCTAAATACCATGCTCTTAAATCACAGTATTACTTCTACTTCATGACTTATGTAATTTTTTTTTACCTGTACCACTACAACCCGTGAAGGGCCTGGGGTCCAGTACATTGTAGAGACAGTACTGTTTCTTAGCCAACGGTTGTATAGGAAGGTTATTTTCCATAGATATAAATATTAACATACTCATCCACTAGATTCCCCCTTTATTTATAGGGGCTGGCTGAGCCTCAGGAAAGGCGTAGATCCTAGAAACAGATTAAATAACAGTCTTGCTAGCAGCGGGATTTGAACTCAGGACTTTCGGCATTGCAACCCAGCGCTCTACCACTGAGCCACTCCGCTCCCTAGTATATGTAATAAAAAGGTTATAAGTGGGGAAAAATACAAATACAGCATCACTTTAAAAAACTCTTAGTCAATATTAACAAATGCTCAAAGTTATAGTAGACAGTTATGTATAATACATTAGTACTATTATGATGACCGAAGCATGAGGCCTATGGGGTTTCTAAAAGTAAAAACAATTAATTAACTTAATTAGCTCTTTTTGGATCCGTATAATTCGTTTTGATATTCCCAGGTGTGTGATCGACTACTGAAATTGAATTTAGAACTTTTAAGGGAGGCCAATAACTTCTTCCTTGAGTTCTCTCAGGGAGTTTTCTCGTTGGTGCTATCGATTACATCGAAGACAGCTTCTTACTTTGTTGAGCCTTTTCTATTTACAGGCCTTTCTCGCTTGTGGTTCCAGTCTTCAAACTCTGAATTACAGGGGAAAAAAGCTCATTATATGGACAAATTTCCACTAACGTAAACATGTTCCGAACGCTGCTGCACCCTACCGGAGAAATTCGACACATTTCTTTCGATCGAGATTCGAAATAAACAAAAAAAAAAAGACTGATGAAAGTCGTATGTTTCCCGTTACAAGAGTCTGCATTGAATACAAAAACTGCGCCTGGGAACTGATTGGTTTGCAACGAATCGATCATTGAGGAGATTTTTTATTCCTGACTAATACAATATATATTAATCTAAATATAATCACCTTAATCGCAATCGCTTTTACTTCATTACTTATATAATAAAAAAGTAAAAACAGAGGCCGATAAAACAAGAAAGAAAATCAAAATACTACTACTTTAAAGACTCTAAATCAATATAAAAGATACCCCTACGATACGGTAGACGGTTAAAAACAATACAAATATACTATTAAGATAGCTTAGAGAGTGAGAGAGAGAGAGACATAGAAAGAGAGAATTTAATTTTTGAGAGGAGAATCCAATCCGGATTTAATCCGAGGCAGCCGAGACAGCAAATTCGGGGAATATTTATGAGAAGAAAATAGCTGCCGGTTAAACGGGACTCGCTTTTCCACCAAGTTTTCCGGCACCCCCCTCAAATTTTCCCAGCGCCCCCTCACATTCTGCTAACCCCTAGGCTAAACTCGTTAGGCCGGGAAAACCCATTTCCGCGATATGTGTTCTCTATTAAAGGGTAGTGTTTAAAACGTTTTTAGCAACTTGTCTGGACAAAACAAATATTTCATATTCTGGAATCCAGTTCACACTTAAATTCATACTTTTAGAATTCTTTTAACAGGAATCTTGCAAGAAAAAAAAACTGTACCATTTGCTGTGATATTTTCGTTAAAAGACTATTTAATCTTGAATATTTTCCAAAAAATCGGAAATAGTATAATACGTTTGAGATTAAAGTTTTCTAAATGATGGATGAATAACGTGTTTGTTATAAATGTGTGTATTTCCATAATTGTATATGTGCATACGCGTGTAAGTGAGGTGTGTATATACATACATTTGCTTTCCCTTCCAATTTGGCTCTTCACACTTCCAGTATATATATATATATATATATATATATATATATATATATATATATATATATATATATATATATATATATATATATACATACAAATGTAACGGTCAATTATTTCTCTCTCTATAATGATTGTTATCTTATTTCTATTTTTTTTTACTTTCTTATTCCTTTATGGGAAATAGTTTTCTTTAAATATTGTTTTAGGAGGAAATTCATATTTTTTTAAATTATTTTATTTGTTCCAAATTTAATAATATATTTTACTCCAAGACATTTAGGTTATACATTATTCCTGTATTGTTATTCTAAAGGGACTTATCCCGGAATAAATAGTCTTTATCAAGATTATTTATTTTCGGATGTATTAGAATGAATTTTTTCCAAAGGTGATTTTTGTGTTTACCAATTTACAAACTAGTCAAGCCTTCATTAAATTATCATTATTATAACTATAAATATATGGTGAATAACAATTAAGTAGACAGTTCAATGATAAGTATAACTTATAGCTATTATTTTGGAAAAAATACAGAAATGACTATTAATGATTCAGATTGACAATCATATAATAAAACACATATTTAAAAGAAACCTTATCTGAAATAAATTGTTACAGAGTTCTACGTCAGTTAGGTCTGTGGTTTAAGTTCTTATTTCTTCTTAAAAAAAAATGGCTTGTATGATACAGAACATATTCCCGGGGTTATAAGGGGCCTATACATGGTCAATTTTACTGACAGTACTGGAATGACGAAAATACTATCACCCTTCAGTATTTTTTACACAATACACGGTCAATATTACTGTCAGTATTTAACTCAGTTCACAGCTACCTCGCGATAAGAACAGTTATATTTTTCCCACGCAGAATGTACCTACTTTTTTAATGGATAGAGCGTCTTTAGCAATTGTGATCACCATGGCATTGGCAAAAGAGAGGTAAAGACGCTTGGGTGAAGGATTGGCTATTGGACAGGGATAAGTTCACCCATTTAAACTCAGTCAACGAGATTTCAGTAAAGGAACAATCAGATTATTATAATTATTTTCGTATGAATCAAAACTTATTCAATTATTTGTTAAATATGGTTTCTCCTCATATTAAAAAACAAGATACAAATATGAGAGAAAGTATATGCCCAAAACAGCGGTTGGAAGTTACCCTACGCTATTTAGCAAAAGGCCGAAATTGTTACGCTGAAGTTTTCAACGCTAATTTCTCCATCAGCCGGATTGTGATGGAAACCTGCGAAGCTCTCATTTAGACACTAGGAAAAATATATATTTTTCCATATACAATACATAATTTTTTTTCTTACTTTGGTGATATTCTACGTAAAGCCCTCTCAACAGGCATCATTAGAACATTTGGTTAGTTCACTGTTACCTTTTTATGGAATATTAAGTACATTCCCGATCCAGTATTAGTGGACTGTATGCAATTGTAAAGATTTTAATTATAAAACTTAAAATTTATAGAATATAATAATGACAAATAAATGAAAGTGTTAATTAATGCTTTAAATGGCACGTTGTTTTCATCTGGATGGTTACTGCCTCCCCATAGTGATGTGACTCAAGCTGAAATATGCTGTGCAAAAATGAATAGAGATATTCCTAATTTTGTATTAACTTTACTTAGCGTTCATATTGCTATATATTTAATAACTACATTAATATTTAATATAGTATAATTTATAATAAATATTAATGATTTTTATAATAAAAATAATATTAAAATTCTAGGCAAAGTTAATTGGAGACCATTTCGTTCTTAGTTATAGATGGCTCCACGTATGTAGCAAAGAGATTGAGCAAGTAATAGGCAAAGTGTTTAAATGTCGCAATGAATTAAAGAGAGCTGCATTTTTGATATGTCCTGACTAGTGGAAATCCAAGTTTGCTACCGAAAAAAATAATAAAAAGTTTATGTTTTGGCCGACTTTCGTGAGGAACACCGGCCGAAGGAGTGATCCTACGATGAAAGTCATAGGGAATGAAGCTGTAGTAAATTTAATTAAAGCACAGACCAAATCCTGTAGGTCCTATAGATTCTGAGTTACACCCATTGGTAATTTTTTCCAATTAGTCCAAATATAGGTCAGCGGCCAGGTGCTTAAGGATCGCAAAAAATCGAAGAGAGTTGCATTTTTGATATGTTGTAAGGGCATGTCTGAATAGTGTAAATCTAAGTTTGCAACCGAAAAAACGGATGGGAAAACATTTTGTTGCCGAAAAACCTCGGGGAGACTGGGTAGCTGTATAGTAGTACTCCCATTATTTTTTGTATAGATTATTTATGAGTGAATATTTATACTTTACAATAAACAAGCTGTTTTAGATCGATTCCTGGCGTACAAGGTCATTTTCTTAAAACACCCACTTTCCTCGATTTTCCTTGTTTTTAATTAACAAGAGAAGTATACCACCAAAAGGCCTCATTATGTGCTTAAATCGAAGCTAATTAAATTTACTACAACTCCATTTTACTTGACTTTCATCGTAGGATCACTCTTTCGGCCGGTGTTCCTCACGAAAGTCGGCCAAAACTTAAAATTGGGACCTAGTGGAAAAAAAGAGCAATTTTCAAAGTGTAACTCATAACATATTATACCTACTGAGCTGCGGTTGGATTCACATTGTAGCAAATTTAATCGACATTAAAAATGGTCACTAATATTTTTTATCAAAAACGCACAATTAGGACGTATAGGCCAAACACTTAAATAATCCGAAAATTTCAAGGCTTTTCGGCCACCTATAGTTTTCCCATCCGTTTTTTCGGTAGCAAACTTGGATTTCCATTACTCCGACATGACCTTACAACATATCAAAAATGCAGCTCTCTTCAATTTATTGCGACCTAAAGCCCTTTTTTGGTACCTGGCCGCTAAATAGATTTTACTTTATTCCTTGAAGTAATTTTCTTTTTTAATTTCACGAATTAACTATGGTTGTTAGGCTTCAACTGAAATTATTCTATCAATTAAATATACGAAACTATGAATTATAAGTTATAGGTTTAAAAAAGCGAGTTTATAACTTTGACCCATTGGGATCTCCCGACCCTTCCGGCGTTCACTGAGACTCTTTCAAATGGGTACCTACTCGGGTAAATCGTGATCTCGGACAATTCACCTTCCCGCGCAACCGTTTTCATAGAACCATTACAGTCTCTACCCTGTACTGAACCCTAGCCCCTTCATGGGTTTTAGTGGTACAGGTTTCTATTATTTATTCCTTTGAATAATATTTTTCACATGATACCAAGAACTAAATATAGCTGTAATGTCGAGTGAAATTATACTATACATAAAATATTTAATCATTATAAGTTATGGTTTTAGAACGCGAGTTTTCCACTTCGTGTAGAATGCTTGAATTTCCTGCTCTACACATTGAATCCCGAAATAGAATTAAATTATGAGATATTACAAATTTTTATTAAAAAAAAAAAGAGGGAAAAGTTCATAAAAGTTTTTTAATATTTTCCGGTTTTTACTCAACTTCTATTAGCGCTTTAATCAATTCCGAGTTAAGTTTGGGGCACGATCTCTTGCCACTTTCCTGCCCTCGACTTTACGCTTAAGGTTTAATTTTTTTGTCCAACTTTTTTTTATTATATTTTTTTTTTTTTGTATTGTAGCAAGTAACAAATAAAGTTATGGTTTAAAATATAAAATATTCTATTTATTCAGTTATCAATACAGTTGGGAAGGTCCTGGTTTTTGTGTCAAGTATGAGAGTCTATGTAATACGTCATGCTTTGGCACATTCCAAGAAAATATTAGCAATGATATATAATGAAATGGGATCAAGAGAAGTAGGGAAGCTCCCACTGGTAGAACTTAAATAACAGATTTAAGTTAGAAAGTCACGAGCCATCTTCTTTTCAAACGCTTCGGAAGATAATCGGGAGTTGAAGAGGAACCTAGTCTTGAAACTATTGGGTTTGAGTGGGAATAAAGTGTGTCATGAAAAGACTGGTATCGGGTTCAGGCCAAAGCAGCATTGGGGATATTATGAAGGATTTCAGATTGGACACAAGAGGAATCTTAAGGAACATTTGATAAATATTGAGTCGTTCCACACGAAATGCCCGTTCTCAATTATTATTATTTAGTAAAATAAATTTATGAAATCTAAACATTTTTATTCAAAATATTTATTTAAAAAAATTAAAATTAAGTTTGTTCATTTAATGTAACTTTATGATGCTATGGCTAATCGGCCGATGCTACAGTGGGAGCTATAAATTTTGCCTACCCAGGTTTAATTAGGATAGGGATTTTAAACGAGTACCTGACATCATACAGTCTGGGGTCCCCCGTTTAACGTCCCTTCCGAAGGACGGCGTAACTAAGGATTTTTTACTTCCTTAAAAAAATCCTAGTGTTGCCTGCCGGGCTACGAACCCGCGATTTTGGGCTTAGTAGTTTATTACGCTAACCACTAGACCACATGCCCTTTTTAAAATATTAAGTATTTAGTATTAAGACAAAGAAAAAGGATTATGGTAATGTGTAGACGAGTGAAATGTTGTGCATTTGCTGTGTATATGTGCTTTTACAGTTGGAATGTACATGTCGTGTATAGTGTGTTTTGAAATAAACCAAGGAGCATTTATTATTTTTCTTAGAATTTTCGTTGCGTTGTTGTATCCCGTATATACGGACGTGTTTGCTGTACCCTGAATTTCTGTTCCAAATCTTAGTATTGTGTTAAATAAATAACAGTAATTAAAAATGTTTTATGAAGTTTCAAGAAAAAAATACTAATAAAAGCCATTTCTATTAGTGACCCATTTAAGCAAATAACAAAACCTGGTTATACATTGCTATGTTTCATAAAAGCCATACCGAACTTCTTTCGAAAAATAAATATGAATTTAGAAAAAAGGAATCGTCAGAAATGACGGTTACAATAAAAGGTAATAAAGGGTCACTTATAAATGGAAAATTAAAATAAATCAAGATAAAACCCAAGCTACATTATTTACAAAGAGATGACCGATTAATATCCTCCAACTGAATGTAAACAGAACGCCTGTACCATGGACAAATCAGATTAAATATTTGGGACTTAATATGGACCAAAGGTTAAATTTTACTTTCCACACTGATTGTGTGTGCAATAAACCTAACAGGGCCCTGTGTACTATACATCCATACTTTAACTGGAATTCTAAATTAAGCACAGATAATAAGTTATTATTATATAAAGCCTGTTTACAACCTATACTAACATATCCATGTCCAATATTTAGTTATATGTCTAAAACTAATTTAGTAATATTTACAAATATTCCAAAATAAATGCCTTAGAATTGCTGGAAATTGTGTATATTGCACTAAAGTTAAAATAATGTATAAAGAATTAAATATACCTTATAATAATGTATTCATCAACAAACTATGTAAACAATGTTTTCAAGTGTAAAAAAAATAAAAACCCACTTATAAAAAATATTGGGAACTATACAAAAAATAGTACATAGCGATATGTACATAAAAGAACAACACATTTATTATTGTCGAATACCAATTTCTTTTATTTCATTATTATTGTTTATATATGTATTTATATAACTTACTAAGAATGTATAGTTACAATTTTTGTTTATTTTATTATTATTAAGTTTTTTTCTCTGTTGGATTTTTTTTTATACATTTTTTCTTTCATTGACAATTATGATTCTGGAGAGATACATGTAAATTTGTACAATTATATTTAATTTGAGACTGATCTATGTATAACGTGTAATTTCTTGAATTGTAGCAAATTATACAAGAAATAAATAAATATATATAAAAAAAAAGAGTCACTTAAACTGGTAGCCATAGAAGAGGTGGAAGATGCACTAACATACCAACCTGACGACTAACACTAAAAGTATCCCTTTGTAAATACAGATAAATTTTAGTATTACTTTCTAGGTGTTTTGTGGCAAGAATTTTAATAATATTATATATTTATTTATTTTGACTGCACCCACCAACGATTTATAAATAGTATAAATCATTAGTTGTTAGTTATCAATGTATGTATTAATCCAGAATAATATCTGTAAATTATATTTGTTTTAATTATTGAACTGTGTATAAAATTCTTTATTCCCCATACATCTGTTATTACATTACTTATAATTTTATTAAGATAAGATCTATCTGACAGACAAAGTGCAAACAATACCTTGGACTAACATTTGATAAGTGAATGATTTGGAGTCCTTATCTTATGAAAATCCGCTAAACACTAAATCTTAAACTGAACTTAATGTATTCTCTCTTCAAAAAAATAAACTCCAAATTAGAAATAATACAAAAATTAAACACGTATATTTACTAAAACCAGTTTGGACATTTGCATTACAAATTTATTGTAACACTAAACAGTCACACAGAAAACAACTACAAACATACCAACAAAAAATATTCAGTGTTGTCACAAAAGCACCCTGGTATGTCATAACAAAACTCAGCATACTGTCTTAAAAATACCAACGGTTGACGAAGACATACGGACAAACTACAAATGCTTTCAACACATTGCTAGAACTAATGGCAACGACTCTCATGCCTGAGATCATGTGGCTGTTCCACCGATCATTTATAGCCTCTATGGACTTGAAAATATTTTGTATATGATGTATCATTATTTTGTATTTAATACATGATATTCATCATTATTATAGTGTATAGTGGATTCGTTCCTCTGGAATCAGTGAGATATTATTAAAGGATACTGGAGGACATGAAGTCATTGTTTCCGACAAAGGGTAATGGTTATTTGATGGATTTATAGGAACTTATTTTTATGCTCCAGTGTTGACAACATTCTTCAAGGTCATTAATATGGGATCGATGAGCAGGGATACTATAACAGGATTAGTGTTAACTTATAATGCACATGTACTATCAATGGTAAGGCTAGTATTAGGATGGGTTGCGATGTCAACTGTATGGCCTGTGTAGAGGATTGTGCCGAGGATCATGTCTTGAGGAACACCAGCAGATTTAGAACAGAGGGATGAGATGACATTATTATGGTTTTATTTGAATGACCTGTTAGTGAGATAGGATTGGATTATGAGAATGAGGATATAATCCTACGGAGTTACCTGTACCACTACAAGCCATGAACGTGTCTGGAGTACAGTTCATGGTAGAACTGTACTGTTTCATGGAAGACGGTTGTACAGGATGATTTTGCCTAGATCACGCGGTACTTTTGTATTAGATGCACCACCAGAAAAGGCCAATGCTGTACGCATGCGCAAGCAGTTACATTTTATAACAGTTACATTTCTAACAGTAACAGTTATATTGTTTACAGATTCATTCTTATTTGTTTCTTCCTGTGTTCTAGAGTTGTTGTTGTATCCTAATTTTTGTTTGTAGCTGATTTGTTGTTTGTTTGGTGGTTGCCGGTTGTTTTTTTTTAATTGTTGATGATATATTCCATTATTTATTTCTATTATTATTATATTTATTTATATTATATATTTCATTATTTCTAGTGTTGTCGTATCCTCATTTGTTGTTTAATTGGTGGTTAGGGATGGTTTTTATTTTAAATTGTTGATATATTCCATCATTTATTTCTATTATTATTATTATATTTATTTGTATTATATATTTCAGTATTTTGTTATCTATTCAATTATATTATTATTAGTTCTATTTACTTATTTCCATTATTATTATATTGCATGTTATGTTATGCAAATTCTAACCCCAATAAAAATATTTAAGAAGGTTATCCAAGGCAACTCTTAGAAATGTAACTGTTATAAAACGTAACTGGTTGCGCATTGGCCTTTATGATCTATCGCCGGCTGCTGGCAGACTAAATAAAAGTCTTGGCAGCAGCGGGATTTGAACCCGGATTTCCGGCATGGGAAATCAGTGCTCTACCACTCCACTCCTGGAATGACGTAATATATAAAACTTTTCATTCAATTTCCGTGTAAGTTATGTTTAGATGCCATGGAAAATGTGATATTCATTAATAGATATTAAAAGATAGCAATAAACAATACTCTGTCATAGGGGTCTTTTTTACAATGATATTTAGAAATTTAAATATAGAATACGACTACAAAAGGGGGAAACTGTGATTTCAGCTGAATTGACACAAAAGTGCCATAGAAAGCACCGAAATCTATATTAAAAGTTCTAAACTAAAATCGGAGGGGTTCTAGAAGTTCACTAATAATTTAAAATCACGAAATAGGAAAAGGAGATGAGAGAGAAAATTCGAAAACCCTACAATTCAATTTCAGGGGAATTGCTTTTCAATCCTATTTCATTGATCTCCGACCCATAGGAATAGTCAAAAGCTTTATTTAAAGTAATGGTACAAGTAATTTTATTAATTTTCCAACTAAAATATTCAACTCTCGTAAGTAGTGGTAGAGCGCTGAGTTGCCGTGCCGAAATCCGGCTCTAGAAGATTTTATTCAACCTATATATAGCCGTTTATCCTGTGGGATCGGTGACCCTCTGGGGCTCATCCAGCCTCTATAAAATAGTTAAGCGAAATAGAAGAGGTAATCCGGTGGTCAAGCGTGACGATAAGTTGTACAAAAATTAATGAGAAATATTAAGTTTTAAAAATATCATTTGATTATGTAAACAATTGGGAATGAGTAGCTCAATGGTAGAGCGCTAAGTTACTATGCCGAAGGTACCGGGTTTAAATCTGGCTGTGGCAGATAATTTATTTAATCTGTTAAGAACTGTGGTTGAACCCTGTGGGGCTAGATGACCCCCCCCCCCTCCGGGGCTCACCAAGTTCTATGAAGTGGGTACACTTAGTTGAGGAAAAAACCTGATGAATAAGCGTGATCAAGCACAAATCATCCCAACTAATTTTATAACAAAAACATAAAGAGACAACTTTGAAAAAGAGTTTTATCTTGATTGATGATTTTTCCAATGTCTTATGGCTACTTGATTTATTTCTCTGTGTGTCGTGAAGCAGAGTTGGGAGTATTCGTATTCGCTTATACGGATACGAATATCACCCAAAGCACCCCCAACCTACTAATACGAATATTCATGTATTCGCAGAAAAATATGCGAATATCCCCGTATTCGCTGGGAAAATTTCCAAATATTCGTGTATTCGGAGCTGAAATACACAAATACGTTCGTATTTACTCGAGGAAAATACAAATACACTCGTATTCGCAACTTAAATATACGAATACACTTGTATTCGCAGGAAAAAATACAAATACAGCTAGCCATTAAAGTAATCATTGGGCAAGGCAAATCTTTTATATTAACAAAAGACCCAGTTTTTGTTGAAAAGGTGAAAATCATATTTTTTCAATGAATCATATTTCAAAAAAAAAAAAATTAATATTAACCTTAAAGTTAATACTACAATAATTATGTTTAGCCACGGAATGTCTGAATTAGTGTTATTAGTTGAGAATATAGCTGTATTCGTATTTTTTCTGGATTTTCTTTGGATGTACTGTTCAAAAAGGATGATGAGTCCCCTAGAGCTTCCATCAATATTCGCTTGTTGACTTATTATTTTTGAACAGTACATCCTCCAAGTAGGTCGCTGAAACCATCAGTGGGTCGGTGTCCACTAATTCTAGTGGGGATTCGTTTCCATGTTTTTATCGGTGCAGAATCGATTGAAATCATTTCTAACTTCATATCTTGCGATGGAACCGAGATGTGCCGATTTTTTACTTTAAATGGGACTCCTCATGGCCTCAGGATGCTCAAAAGTTGACAAAACGTTGTCAAAGCGAGGCTTAAAACAGGTAATAATAATTTTCATCAAACAGGACATAATAATACATTAAATAATTCGTTAAATTTGTAAGCAAATATTTCATCAAATAGGAACTACATCTAGAAATAGGGAATATTAACTCACAAGTCACAAGTAAACTAAAATCAGATATTGATTTCTTTATTTTGAAAATAGCCAGTCGAAATCAGGGGCAATCAACCAAATAAGAAACTGCATAAATTCTTTTAAGGTGCCATTCACTGCCTCCTAAATGATAGTCTGTCACTATTTGTCTATTTCAGCTGGGCGTACACGATTAATTGCAAATTTTCCCGAATGCGTATATTCGAATATTTTTCTGCGAATATACGAATATTTGTATTTACATTTGCGAATACAAATTTATTCGTATTCCTATGTGCATTCTTATTCGTATTCTCAGGTTAGGGGTGCTTTGGGTGATATTCGTCGACCTGCCAAAAGTCTAAAATAAGGAAAAGTAACACC
This sequence comes from Troilus luridus, assembly GCA_964056705.1. Classification (NCBI taxonomy): domain Eukaryota; kingdom Metazoa; phylum Arthropoda; class Insecta; order Hemiptera; family Pentatomidae; genus Troilus; species Troilus luridus. The sequence goes on along the minus strand of OZ057412.1, from coordinate 197,076,155 downwards.
TCCATAATTAAGTTTTATCCAAGTACCGTAAAGGACCCAGTTTAGAGTTTCTAGTTCAGTCAAGAGGCACTTGGAGCGCTAGTTAAAGTAGGCCACGAATTCAAACTTTGCGAGCTTAGCCACAACAAAGCAAGTGAGGTCTTATATTTACTGGCTAGGTTCAGTAGAAGTTACTGTCTTCAAGAGGAGGCAGAGTGGATTAGAATTGAATCCTCTGGAGTTTTGATGAATAGAATTAATCTATTGTCAGAAAGAAGCTACAATGTGCTAATACCTTTTTTTTGTTTTCAACAATGAACAAATGCAATCGAACAAATAAATGAACAAAGAGGAACGAATAGAATTCTAACCTTCTTCAAAACTTGAGGTTAGAAAACTCCCTCTCCATCCCCCGTCTCCCCCCCTCTCTCTCTCTCTCTCTCCCCCTCGCTCCCTGTTCCTCACTCCGTTCAGCTGTAAAGCCAGAAACCTAGGACGGACCCGGCCAACCACAAAGCGAAAGACGATCTCATTGCGGCAGTACTCCGGTTCAACACAACTTTACAAAGAGGCTTCGTTCTCAGTAAATATTCGTTATTAAACCAGTACGGGCAATGTTTACACGATGTCTGTTCTGTTGTGCTGGTACTGGTATAGGGAGCGTAGTATTGTTAAAGCTTCATAGTAGCATAATTCTACAGCACCGGTGAATAAGTGGTTAAGTCTATTTATCTCCAAAATGAGTTTCTTTTAATTAAGTTAAGGAATCGAGTTATTTTCGTAGTTAGGGGCTAAGTAAGGTATTGGCTTGAAAAGGAGTTATTCCATATATTACAACTCAATTTCAAGCCAAAAACTACGAGAGTGATACGATTGCGGTTACCTGAAAGCAGTTAACTCTCTCTGGACAAAATCCGACTTAACCACTTATTCACTGTGGCTGTAAAATTATACCAATGTTATATTGTTACATATATAATTTTTGCTGTATCGGAAAGTAAATAAAATTCCTATTTATTTATTGACGGTTGAGTGTGATCTGGTTCATATCACCAACCGTTGACCAGGAAACAGTACAATCTCTACCAAGTAGTGAGTCCAAGACATGGGCTTCGTGGTATAAGCTTTTTTTGTATATAAAATATGATGCAATAGAATTATTTATTAATCTGATTCTAAAACACGATTTTCCTAAATCTGAATTAATGCTTGAGGATATTTAAATATTGAACCAAACCAATATTGGATTGATTGATTGGATGTTTATTTATTTTTTCTAATTTCAGCAAGAGGATTCTTAAATTATAAAAAATGGTTAGGTCTTTTTTTTTAAAAGAAAATCCACAATCGCTATGAAAAGGGATATTTATGAGCTCTCATAGTCTGCGTGGGGTTGAAAAGGGTCGCTTATCATTACTAAGGGTCTAATATTTGTATTCTCAAGTGTTTTTTTTTATCGTAAAATGGGACCAGTTCATCTTGACAAAAAAAAAAATCGTTACTTGTCCACTTAATCGAAAAAAATATTACATTAAGCACCTATTATTTTGAAAAGTTCAGATATTGATTATCTGGAATCGCCTCCCTGCGGAACCGTGGTCATATAAACTGTACAGTCTCTTGTTTGTACTGAAGAACCCAAGAGCTTTCTCGAGTTGTAGGGGTACATGTTATATTTTTAGAACAAGATCGGTTGTCTACTCCGCATTGTCGCTTCGAGTTGAGCCATAACAAGCTTTAAGTTTTCCTTCGTTTCTTTTATAGCATTATCCAAAAATACAAATTATCACGATCATCTAAAAATTAACGTTTCAACAAAAATATATCATTTATTTTTCGAAATGTTAGTTGAAAATTTTATTTGTCGATGAAATTAATACGGAAATCTCTATTATTGCTCATGATAACTTGTTTTTTTTGGAAAATATTAAAAATGAAAAGTTGTAACTCGACTCGAAGTGACATGCTACGGAACAGATACCTAGATCGTTTAAAGAACAAAATTTCCAGATGGATTAAAAAGATTAGTCTGGTTGTTCACTTGAGGTCACTTTATGCTGCTATGGCTAATCGGACGATGCTACATCGGGAACTCTAAATTTTGCCCATCTGGGTTTATAAAAATCAGGATAGGGATTTTCAACGAGTACCTGACGTCGTACAGGCTCAGGACCCCCGTTCAATGTCCCTTCCGAAGGACGACATAAGCAAGGATTTTTGATTTCCTTTAAAAATTCCTTGCCGGGCTACGAACCATCGATCTTGGTCTTGGAATAGATTTTTTATGCCACCTGATTACCATGCCAGATGGTAATAATAACAATATGACTTCATTGAACCATTTTAATGTAATATATTACATGCATGCTATAATAGTAATACCTTTTGAGCAGATACGGACAGACAAGTGAAGGCTGAATGAACCGATTTAAAATCGTTGACCTGGAATAGTAGCTTCACAACCATTCTCCTTTGGTACATAGGCTGGTCTATTCTTGTACATCGATAATGGAACATCCATTTCTGATATTACTCATGAATTATATTATATTTTATTTAAACTTAAGAGAAATACTGAATTTTCAATAAAATTCATATACAACATTGGGAAATAGTTTAAAAATGGCTATAAAAAATATTGATAAAACAGTTTCAGAACCAATCGGTTGGAAACTAATAATTATTGTATGTTAAAATAAATTCCTAAATACTGTTACATGCAGCACATGTATAATGAATGTTACAGAAGGCATGATATAGTATATTGCACGTAAATTAAAATTTACTGTTAAAGGAACTTTGTTTTAATAAAGCTGGTAAACTAGTGATTAGTTTTTATTTTTCAATATCAGATATAATAAAAACATTTATATTTAATCTGAATATAATTATTGTAAACACTAATTGTATTAAGTGACAGTATTACAAAATGAAGAATTTTAAAAAGTTGTATTTATTTTCATTGTTGACATTCCATCTGGTGTATATCCTCAGCCCCTGTGAATAATCGTCTAATTTTCTCTAAAATGAGTTTCTTGTACTTGAGAAAGCGGAATCGAGTTATTTTCGTAGTGAACAAGGGGGTAAGTAAAGCATTGGCCTGAAAAAGAGTTATTGCTTACATTACAACTACATTTAAAATAAAAAACTAAGATTCCAGCTATCTGAAAGCAGTTAACTCTCTTTAAAGAAAATCTGAATTTACCACATATTCACCGGGGCTGTAGATATATTCTGTGTTATTTAATTTTCTCCATTCTGTGAAGGTTAGTAAAAAAAATTGATAAATTAATATCATTGCATTAAGTTTTATTAGCATTTTATGTGAACAAGTAAAACTTAATGCTATAATTATTATAATTTATCCTTGCTTCAGATAACCGGATTCGTATCATTTTCGTAGTTTTTTGCTTGAAATGGAGTTGTAATATAAACAATAACTCCTTTCCAAGCCAATGTCTTACTTGGCCCCTCGTTTACTACGAAAATAACTCGATTCCGCTTCCAACAAACTACAAATGGAATTCCGTACCAGAAACTCATTTTGGAAAAAAACTAGACTTAACCACTTAGCGGGGCTGTAGATATAAACTGACCATTCAGCGTATATAATATTTCAATGACATGTATTCAGATCTAATGTAAGGTTATGTGATATACGTATACAGTGGAATCCCGAAATTTCGTATCCCGATTATTCGTATTTCCACGTAATTCGTACAAATTTGCCGGTCCCCAGAGAAAATCCCGATAAATAGTATAAAATCAATGCATTTCAGACCCCTGTTTTGTACTGTTTTCGAAAGGGAGGTAGAGAACAGTAAAGCAGATATGCCAGGGAGCAGAATGAGAATAAATGCTTTCTAGGAAATCACTCAACTTTTATTGTTTTTATACACAAGTATGTTTGTATTGTTTAGAGGCACAGTAGACCCTATTGTTTTTTACGGGAGAGCGAGTGAGAGAGACAAGTTTTCTAAGAAATCCACAAGTAATTCGTACTGTTTTCACTCAAAGGAAATGAGGGGAGTATTGAGGGGGAGTCCTAGGAATTTTATTAAGCTTTTCTTACAATCACACTTTTATTTACAATTCAGTCTTGTTTTTGTTACCGTTGTGACACGTAATCATGCCTCTAAAATACGTTAGCCTCTCTATTGAAGAGAAACAAAAAATCATAAACGCCGTGACCAGTGGCTGTAAGCTAATTGACGTATCCAAGCATTTCATCGTCCCTGGTTCCACAATCACATCAATTTTGAAGAACAAGGACAAAATCACTTTCCAGACTTTTAGAGAACTTAAAAAAGTGATTCGTACAAACAAGGAATTCAAATGTATCAGTTGGAGGTAATATTTGAAGGGAAAAAGCCAGAGTTTTCACAGAAAAATGGGAATTGAAGAGTTTCGTGCAAGTGATGGATGGTTCGATATACTCAAAAAATTGCATTAATACGTTGTGGTTTTTTAATTTGTACTCCCGATAATTGGTATTCCCGGTAATTCGTACCAAATCTTCAGTCCCTTGACCATACGAATTATCGGGATTCTACTGTATATATATATATATACCAACATTATTTTGAGATTTATTTCAGAGGATACAGCCAGGATTCTATTCATATAAATAGAAGTAATATCAATTATTTTGGTAGGACGAATCCTGTTATCGCAGTATCCAGAACAACTGAATAAAAAATTATACAGTAGAATCCCGATAATTCGTATGGTCAAGGGACTGAAGATTTGGTACGAATTACCGGGAATACCAATTATCGGGAGTACAAATTAAAAAAACACAACGTATTAATGCAATTTTTTAGTATATCGAACCATCCATCACTTGCACGAAATCTTCAATTCCCATTTTTCTGTGAAAACTCTGGCTTTTTCCCTTCAAATATTACCTCCAACTGATACATTTGAATTCCTTGTTTGTACGAATCACTTTTTTAAGTTCTCTAAAAGTCTGGAAAGTGATTTTGTCCTTGTTCTTCAAAATTGATGTGATTGTGGAACCAGGGACGATGAAATGCTTGGATACGTCAATTAGCTTACAGCCACTGGTCACGGCGTTTATGATTTTTTGTTTCTCTTCAATAGAGAGGCTAACGTATTTTAGAGGCATGATTACGTGTCACAACGGTAACAAAAACAAGACTGAATTGTAAATAAAAGTGTGATTGTAAGAAAAGCTTAATAAAATTCCTAGGACTCCCCCTCAATACTCCCCTCATTTCCTTTGAGTGAAAACAGTACGAATTACTTGTGGATTTCTTAGAAAACTTGTCTCTCTCACTCGCTCTCCCGTAAAAAACAATAGGGTCTACTGTGCCTCTAAACAATACAAACATACTTGTGTATAAAAACAATAAAAGTTGAGTGATTTCCTAGAAAGCATTTATTCTCATTCTGCTCCCTGGCATATCTGCTTTACTGTTCTCTACCTCCCTTTCGAAAACAGTACAAAACAGGGGTCTGAAATGCATTGATTTTATACTATTTATCGGGATTTTCTCTGGGGACCGGCAAATTTGTACGAATTACGTGGAAATACGAATAATCGGGATACGAAATTTCGGGATTCCACTGTACCAATCCATAGATTCCTTTCAATCACAAATAAGATAAGCCTTCAGAGAGACTCTTGGATTTATGAGATATCTTTATCCCTATAGCCTTCT